>CAUJNA010003760.1:925000-1012500 GCA_963377175.1 Effrenium voratum | reverse complement strand
CGGCGGCGCACCGCTGGGACACCTGTGGCAGTCCCAGCCCAAACTCCTGCCACGTGGGCTGGGCGAAGCCTTGTGGTAGCGGGTTCTTTTTTGTTTCCTGCCTGCCTCCTTCCTTTTTCTGCAGCATTGCGGTGTCTCCCCATCCTGCCGGTCCCTGGGCGCGCTGCACACTGCGGTTGCTTCAGCTGCCTTTGCCCAACTCTTTGTTGGCAGCCACAGCCTGCCGCACGTAGACGGGCCTGCCATCCCTCCTCCCTCACAGCCGCTTGTCAGCGACGCGCTCACAAAGGACGGCGAACGTTTCGTCAGACGCAACTGTGCCCATGGGAGCATGCGAGGTGGCAATTTGTTCGTGCGCTCGCGCCTGCGCACGCCGGTTCCCGCCGCATGCTCTGCTTGGATCACGAGCCAAGCAAGAAACGCGTGTTTTGCAGTTTCGGCCTTGGAGCGACCAAACGCCCGACTTCCTGGACTGGGGTTGATGCCGAGGGTTGCCAACGGCCACGGCCCAGAAGACGCGACCTCGACGTGAGTTGCGAATCCCGTCGACAAAGGTCACGTGAAAACACATTTGTTACGAAAGGCGTTGACCTCCCAGCATAGCTTGTAAGCGGCACAGTGTCTCGCAATTATTGTTGTCGACTACTATGACCTCGGACGACTAGAAACACTGGAAACAACATCTTGGTTGATTTTCCCAAATAATCCTTCGTGCCTGGCTCCATGTTGTGTTTTTTTTGGTTCTTCAAAAATGCAATGTTTTTAGCTCGGGTTTTGTTTGTCCCACCCGATACCTGTCCCTTGGCTGCACGTTACGTGATTGTTCCGCATTTGTCTCTTCTGTTTTTGTTCTGTGCCTTGCTTGTTTTCTTCATTGTCCTTGCACGCATTCGTTGCTTGATTTTGTTTTGTTTCTGTTTTTTGTGTTATTTGTTATCCGTTCTCTCCGCATGTTTGCTGTATTTGTCTCTGGCCTTGGCACATGTTGGGGGGGGGCTAAGGGCAAACTGATGGACAAACTCCGTTTGAAGCTCACTTGGCATGGATGAAACCCGAGTTTGAATACATTTTTTGCCGTTTAATACATGTCCCTGGCCGCGTTCTGTTTAACTCTGTGCTGTTCATTGTATTCTATTGTTGTTTGTTTTGTTGAAGTTCGCAATTTGTCCTTGAGTTGTTCGACGTTTCGCCGTTTCTTCTGCCCCATACCTGTCATTGTGTGTGTTGTTTCTTGTTTCTTGGTATGATTCATTGCCGTTTGTGTTTACTTTTGTTTTTGTTTGCACAAGTTGTTGCACATCTTTAGTTTTGCTCTGCCCTATGCCTGCCCCTGGCTGCATTTTGAGTTATGCGTTGTTTTCTGCTTATATATTAATACGATATGTATTTGTTTTGTTGCTGTGTGATTTTTGGTGTGTTCTGTATTTTCGTTCCTGGGAGTTTTGCACGTTTTGGGGTTTGTCCCGCCCCTATCTGGGCTGAGACCCCAAAGCTTTCAGCTGTTGGGGAAAAATCCTTCCCCCCCAAAAAAAAGAAATCTTCCCCCACCCTTTTCTCCTTCCAAGCCCCCTGGCGGCAAAATGCCGAAATCGAAAAGTTCCCTGGCCGAGTCCCGAGGTGGCCAGAGACGCCGAAGCGGCAGAGCCACAGCCTCCTGGGCTAATTCGACCGAGAAGTTGGTCTCACAGCTGGCGAGCCGCGCGGTTCGAGCGGCGCAAAAAAAATCGGGAGCCCTCCAAAAAGATGTTGCAAATCGAGCTCACCCCATGAAAGAAGGTCCTTAAAAATCAGGCGATTCCCTGATTTCCGTCTATTTGTTGATTTGGCGTTTGATTTTGAGAACGAGATGCCATGCCTCTTTGGCTGCATCTTCTGATATGCTCGCCTTGTTGTTCATTTTTTTGCATTTCTGTTTTGTTGTTGTTTGTGTATTGTCATTGTGTTTTTGTTTCGCGCTCTTGAAGTCTGATTTTGTTTATCGGTTGTGGTTGTTCTATCTTTCTCGACATTCCCAGAGAATGCTAGAAACGTTTTCATGAGACCACACATGTGAAGCTTTTTCATGCACGAAATGGGCGATGTTCCGGCTTTCCGATAGCTTGTGGGCGCGCCGGACGACCGCCACGCCCAAAACAGGATCGCCCTGCTGCCAAAATCAGCACGATGTGCTTTGGTCGCGTCTGACAAACTTCACTTAAGCCATTCTTGCAGCGGGCTGGCAGTGGTTTCAATTAACACAACACATAGAAACGCCCACTCTTTAGTGACCTGGTTGCACCGCGGGGCGGTGCTGGTTGCAAACCGTAGCTCGCCAGACAAGCAGCGTCAAAACAGGTTAAGGCATGTTGCACTGCTCCTAGCTTGAACCCAAACATGAACCCCCAAAAGAACAAAGCAAGTCCGAAGCGGCCGCAGTTCTTTTTACCGGGATTGCTGAAAGTAGCACTGCTTCCAGGGCACTGGTGCGCCTGGAACAGGAGGCGCGTTGACCCCCTGAAATTTAAAAAGGCAAGACAATGCGTGTCCTTGCATGTAAATGCAGTGCTTGCGGGGCGCGGCATGCGTGCCCACGCCCCAAGGTCCGGAGACCGAAAGGTCCGGAGACCCGAGGTCCGGAGACCAGAGTTGGTCCGGAGACCTGGTCCGGAGACCAAGAGGCCCGGAGACCACCAATGAAAGTGCAGAGCGTCTGCTACCTATACTTGCAGAGCCTTGTATAAGGCAGTGCAGGGTGGGTGGGTGGGTTTCAAATGAAACCGCAGGTTTGGGTCAAGGCTAGGAGCAAAACGGCCATAGTTCGATTCACAACATGCCCTAAACACAAGGGAAAAGAAACCCTAAGCGTTAAGGCTGTTGCTGCTCCTAGCTTGAACCCAAACATGCAAAAGAACAAAGCAAGTCCGGCGGCCGCAGTTCTTTTTACCGCTGAAAGTAGCACTGCTTCCAGGGCACTGGTGCGCCTGGAACAGGAGGCGCGTTGACCCCCCCTTCAGTGTTTCAGGCAATTTTGGTAGAAGCGAGCCCGCTGGGCCGCAGGCCTCATCACCCGCCCTTCAGAGTGGGGTTGTACCTGGCAAGGCAAATGTT
Source organism: Effrenium voratum (assembly GCA_963377175.1). NCBI lineage: Eukaryota > Dinophyceae > Suessiales > Symbiodiniaceae > Effrenium > Effrenium voratum. The sequence goes on along the minus strand of CAUJNA010003760.1, from coordinate 1,009,413 downwards.
TGCGTGGCCATGCACGCTGGGCTGTGAGCAGCCTGTTACTCAGAGTCTGCACTTTTTCCGGTCAGAGCGGCTTGATATAAGCGGCTGGCTGATCCGCCAGTTGTTCTGGCTGACAGGATGTCGGGATGCAAATAAGGCTGCCTAAGCAGTGACGGAGGCAGCTGCCAAATGCTCCGGGCGCCAGGGCGCATGCATCGGACACAGCTGAATGCCTCGGCCTGACATTGCTAGGCCCGCAGGGCTGAAGCGTATGCGACTTTCAGGGCGATGGCGGAATCGGGCCAACCGACCTCTGCTGAGATCGTCTGCCCAATCATTGCACCTTCCTGGAACGTGCGTCGGCTGCAGCAGCACATTGTGAGCGTGAGCCCAGAAGGCTCTTAATTGCACGAAGAGTCGCAACGGCCAGGAGGTCGTGAACAACTTGTTAAGGCTTGCTTCCGTTGCGGAATTGTCCGTGCCTGAAGGCATGCTGAACGAGTAGTGCCCACCACCAGCTGCAAGCTCTGGCTGCCGCGGATGCGTGCGCGGAAGACGACTTGGTAGGGATCGGGGGCTGGGCAATCACATCCTCCCAAGTGGTTTGGTTTGCCGAGACCTGGAACATGCAGGACATACGAGCCGTGTGGCCTTGCCTTGTCAAGCCTGGACAGCGGTACATCGCATGCTTCGAGACGCTGGCACAGTTAGCACTACTGCAAGCAACCCACAGCCACATTGGTGTGGCCGCGCCAAGGGCTGAACAGGCGAGTGCTGACCAGCCAAGTAAGGCATTGTTGGCTTGACTTGGAAAGGCTAGTGTATGGGTTATTGGGGCCCGCGACGCGCAACCATGTGGGCTTGCTAGTGCCAGGCACTTGCGGGATGTCCTGAGGGCAGTGCATGGTGCGACCCGAAATTTCCAAGATTTTGGAGCCCACTGTGATCCACACGCCCGGAAGGCTATGGCTAGTTTTGAGATCCTTGTTCAAGGATGCTCTAAAGGCTGACCACATCTGAGGCGGTATCGAGTGCGTCGAGCCTGGTGGGTTGTTGAGGTCCGAGTATAGTGGCGCTAGCCAGGATCTCAGATGCAGGGCGATGCTGGTGGCCCAAATGAGCAGGCCTATGCACTGCATGCATCCAATGCAGCCAGGGCCTGGCGACTGCTTGCAGCGGGTGTTCTGGCTTGGGACAACACCAGTCTGCGGAAGAGTGCATCGTCGCAGGTCGGGAGCCTGCAAGGCGCCAGTGTGATGGTCCTGGAGAATTTGGAGTGCAATGGCAGTGCTTGTCGGAAGGAGCCTGTTTTACTGACCCTTCCTATGCCTACCTGGGCAAGTTGCAGGGCCAGGGAAGGAGGGTATTCAGCGGTCAGAGTGCTGAGGTGTACCCCTTGTTCTCAAGTACTTGTGTGAGTGAACGGGCCTCCACGGCCCGTATTTTCGAACTGTTGCAGCCGAACGCGAAGGCTTTATTGCGCCTAGGGCACATTGGTGATCACGTAGCATTTGGAAGTTGGCCTCTTCCAGCCAGGACATGGCTGATGGCGGCTGTTCCTCAAATGCCGACGCCTCCTTTGGAGACCACTGCTCTGAACAGGGCTCTGCCACGGTCGTGGATGGTCTTGCTATCCAGCAGTTTTTTACGCTGCGAAGGCGAAAGGTTGGGGACCCCGTCCATGTACTGCGGCGTTCTTGGGCCCGCCCGGGCGTAGTTTGAGTCTGGAGTATTCTTTGCAAGGCGGGGCAAGCATTATCAGGGCCACGATTCCTGACCAGCAGAGTCTGAGAAGGGCCTCGAAGACTACGTTATCCAGGATGTCGTGCGCAGTGTCTCCATCTAGGTCAAAGGGCTCAAAGCAGTCAAGGCCAAGGCTAATGGCTGCCAACGTCACCGGGCGCAGCCTACCTGCAAACACGTCCAAAAAGAGCCTCTTTGAGGCTGGATGCAACGGTGACTCCGATGAGCTTGCCTGGGCGGGCGTGTGTGGCCTTGGGGCGCCTGGCTCGCTACGGTGCGCATAGGGCAAGGCTGGAGTCAGGGCAGCTTCCACTGGCACATGCAATGGTGAAAACGGCGCATGAGGCCCGCTGTGGGGCAAGGCCGGCAGCAGCATGGCTGCCCGATCCTGCGCCGGTCCAAGATCCGGGCTATTTCACGTGTGTTTGTTGTGATCCATGGCGGGGTGCTTTTGCTGGCAGCCTACTATGGCGCACACGTGGGCGAAATGGCACTGGTCATTAGTGCAAATGCCCGTCTGGTAGCGCCGGCAGACCTCGCGCCCTTTATAGGTAGTGCACCACTCTGGCACGGATGGCTTGGACATTTTTGGGCGCAGCTGTAGGAGGCTGCGCACATCGTTTCTCATGTGCGTCAGCTCGTACAAGGCATCGAAGGTCGGATATGGCTGCCCAGAGCTTGCGATCAGCTGACAAAAGCTCTTGGGTGAAATCTGGCTGTGTGAGACACAGGTCGGCTATTTTCTTGGCCTTGAGGTTCGACAGGTGCGCCTTGCGAAACACGGTCTGGATGCGGGTGAGCCACCCCGCTGACAGCGAGTGGTGCTCCACGGACACCTCTGGTGCGTCGTCAAAGAAGGCCTGACGCAGGAGTTGCAGTTCTGAGCGCACGGCTCGGGCCGACTTTGCTTCCATGCGCTCCTCGTATTGCCGTGATGAAAGGCGATACTGCCAGGGCACCCACTTCAGGGACTGCCCGGGCTTCAGGCCCTCGTGCACTAGGCTCAGAAGGCGGATGGACGGCGTGGTGTCAGCGTCCAGCAGCTCACCGGGGTAATTGGATTTGAAGGTCTCCACCAGGCTTGACACGCGTTCGGATGTGAGCTTGGGTGGCAAGTGCTCTGCCCAAGATGCGATTTGATTGGGCTGAGTGCATGGCGACCCGGAACTGGCGGCCGGTTCGGGAGGCTCTGAGCGCAGGCTGAGCCGATGGCACTTGGCTAGGGCTTTCCTGAGGCGCGCTGCTGCCACACTGGATTCTGGATCCTCTATGTTGTTGGCTGTCCAGAAGTCCCTGGCAGAGACTATGAAAGGTTGCAATTCTGCAATGTTGGGGAAGGCAAAGGCGAATGGGCAGTCAAAACCTCTGGCCAAAACGAGGTCCTGCAGGCCTTCAGGGACCCGGGCTTCTGTCAGGACGTCTTGGAGCCGGTCGCGATCCATGTGCATCAGTAAGGCATGTTTGGAAGGCTGGTTTGAGAGGAAAAAGAATATCTGCGGAATGTGCGCAGTCAGTGCGGATGGCAGGCTCTGGACCGGCGCATGTCGAATTGTGTCGAATTTGGCTGAGCTGTGGGTGTCAAGGCAAGGCATGAACAGCTTATTTTAGCACAGCGCGGCCATGCACGCCTTGCGTTTGCAGAGCTGCATATCTGGATGAATCTGATGCACAGGGTACGAGCAATGCTTTAGATGCAAGCCGCAAGCTGTCTGTACTGAGTTGCCGTGAGTGCACAGCACGGCATGTACGGATCCCCAGGGCGCAAGGCGAATGCCAATTGAATCGACTGCAAGGGCTGGCGCCACCGGGCAAAGCGAGGGATCTGGCGAGCACGCCTGCTCATCTGGCGGTTCTTCTTCGGATTCGGCCTCCGAAGATTCCAAGGCGGCTCTTGCTGCGAGCGCTTCCTCATCTGCATCCAGGGCTGTGGACGGGTGGGAGGCTCTGAAGCTTCAATTGGCTCGGAGGGCTGCCCTGTGAAACCTGAAGGTGAGCTCAGACTGCACCCACAAGGCTTCTATGGTGTCGTCCCTGCTGTACAGCAGTGCGGACAAGAGGCGACGGTGTCCCTGAAGCCTTCTGCTGTCTTCAGGAAGGCGTAGCTGCGCCGCTGCACTGAGTAATGCGCATTTAAGGCTGTGGAGGGTAAACGAGGATGCCTCGTGCTGGGTGACCAGCTGGCCGCCTTCCGATTTCCACGGCAACTGTATGGCCCAGCGAAGGCATACCAGTGCTTGCAAGTAAGACATCGGACGCGAAAGGCATGCGTGCGAATCCAGGTTTGGAATGCAGGGCAAAATGAAGTCGGGTACAAATGAATCTCCCCATTCGGCGTGAGTGGCGTCTAAAGCTTGACTGAGCAGGGCAAGCCACTTCACTAGCCAGGATGCGCTAATGTCTTCACCTCAGAAACCGAAATGGTACCTCGGTTGAGTGCCGGCGGGGCCTCGGGAGGCAGCTCGGGCACGAGCTGGTCGGCCCAAGGCTTTTCACTTTTGCTGCAGGGCTGATACAAAAAATTATCTGCCCTGGCAGGGTCGAAAAGACGCACCAAGGGCGGCTCTTCAGTGCAAGGCTCTGGAAGGTCTTGAGGCGCGGGCCTGTCATAATGCCAATGCACAAAAGCCAGAAAATGGCATGGATGTGGCACATCTGCCAGATTAGGGCTACGGCAGAATGTGCCTGAGTCCGCCAATTGACAGTGCTTGTCGAAGTGGGTGTCAAGCAAAGCGCCAGGCACACACTTTTAAATCTGTGAGCATGAAGTAAGGTCCACTGGTTCGTGAGAGTGCATCTCCAAGGCTGGCAATGCGGGCAATGCAGGCTGAAGACGCACAATGATGAATTCAAGGTCTTCAAGGCAAGACAAAACCGCGTTCAGAAGGCGGGTTGTCTTGGGGCTAACACAGGCGTGCAAAAGTGAAACTAAGGCGGTGCTGCACTGCGAAGTTCCTGAAGTTAGGGTCGCTGGCAGCTGTCAGGAGGCCTCTGGCTGAATGACTTGAGGCCTGGCCAAAGAAACATGCTGTAGGTTTGCTCCAGTCAAAGGCGGAGGCGAACAAGGCAAGGCCACGGTAAAGATCTGGCTCTGATTGGCATATGCAATGGCAAAGGCACACAGTGTCAAAACCCTCGTGAAGGCCAATTCGCAGGATGATGAAGTCCAGGTAACGACGAAGGTGGTTCAGTAGGGCAATCTTGCGTTGCCTGGCAAAGAATGAGTCTGCCCAGCAAGCAAGCAGGCTAATCCATTGCTCCACCAATTCAGGGCAGGGCTGAATCTCGTGGGCTGAAAGCGCCATCACAGCGTGTTGAGCGAAATGGCTGGGGTATCAAGGCACACTGCGGTAAGCGCTGAGGATCTGCTAGGTTCCCGGCCTGTTGCGCCGACCTGCAGTGTTGGCCCAAATGTTGACAAGCATATGCCGTTAGATGCGCAGATGGCACGCCGTGTTTTTCTCGGCAAAGAGTGGTGCCCCATCACGCGAGGGCGTGGACCCAGCGCTGCACAGACTCTACAAGGCATGACAATGCACGAATGCCCTCGATCAGGGTCAGGGCAACAAGGCAAATGGCGATGACATGGCAAAAGAGCTTTACGCGCAGAAGGACTGTGTAGAACTCGTCCAGCATAACCTCAAGGTCCAAGTAGCTTCTGGCTAATGTGGTGCGGATGGCGTCTAAGGTGTCTCCGTCACACTCCGTGGCACGAAAGGCAAGGCGTTGGGTCGGAGTGTGAACGAGCGCTATGCAAGTGATGCAAAACAACATTCGAACGATGGCCAAGTGTGAATGCAAAGGTGGTATTATGCTCCGGTGTAAAAAAAAATCAGGGCCTGGAGAGCAGGGCTTGCGAAGGTCCCGGAGGAACCTTAGTTGCCAAGGGCTCAGGGAAGCCATTCAAGAGCGGACTCAAGAATTCATGACCGGGGTCATGACTGATAAGCCTGATCGCAGGGCTTGGTAAGGTCCCGGAGGAGCCTCAAATGCCAAGGCACGCTGTGCCAAGGCTGCAGCCCCGGAGGGCTGCGATTCAAGAGCGGACTCAAGAATGCATGACTGAGATCATGACTGAAGGCATTGCGCCTTGTGGAGGTCCCGGAGGAGCCTCAATTGCCGAGGCACGCTGTGCCAAGGCAGCAACCTGGAGGGCTGCGATTCAAGAGCGGACTCAAGAATGCATGACTGCGGTCATGATTGAAGGCATTGCGCCTTGTGGAGGTCCCGGAGGAGCCTCAATTGCCAAGGCACGCTGTGCCAAGGCGGCAACCCCGAGGGCTGCGATTCAAGAGCGGACTCAAGAATGCATGACTGCGGTCATGACTGAAGGCACGGCGCCTCGTGGAGGTCCCGGCGGAGCCTCGATTGCCAAGGCACGCTGTGCCAAGGCGGCAACCCCGGAGGGCTGCGATTCAAGAGCGGACTCAAGAATGCATGACTGAGGTCATGACTGAGGGCATTGCACCTTGAGGAGGTCCCGCAAGGCACGCTGTGTCAAGGCAGCAACCGCGGAGAGCGGACTCAAGAATGCATGACTGGGGTCATGACTGAAGTCAGTGCGCATGACTGAAGTGTGAAGGTCCCGGAGGAGCTTTAATATACCTGGACATTAGTGTCATGGCAGCAACCCCGGAGGGATGCGGTTCTGGAGCGGACTCAAGAATCAATGACTAAGGCCGTAGTGGAGGGACAGGCGTACAGTGCAACACATGCTTGAAAAGGCTCACGAATGCTGCAGGCGAGGTTGCCAGTCAAGTGCACTCAGGCAAGGTGCAAAGTGGGCTCAAGATCCAAACGCAATGTCGCGGCATTTTTATACATTAGCAGGTGGCGTTGAAGGCAAGGCTGTCACGGGGCAGGGCGTCTGCCGGCTGCATGTGCTTCACCACAGGCTGAGACAATTGTCACACGGTTGAAATGCGAAGGCTGAGGCATCGCGCTGTGCCAAGTGGTGGCAGTGCCGATGATGAAAAACCCTGCGTTTCGGCAGAATGTGGACAGGCCCGGGAGCGGCGGCTGAAAACCTAATGACCCCAGCAGTGCCTGGCGGTGCTGGCGCAACAGACACCCAATGGCAAGGCAAGTAAGGCCGGACACAAGAGCTGTGTAAATGGCGAGACACATTCCAAAGCACAGCAAGGCGTCCATGGCGGCGTTTGCGTTTCAAATGAAACCGCAGGTTTGGGTCAAGGCTAGGAGCAAAACGGCCAACGCGTAGTTCGATTCACAACGTGCCCTAAGCACAAGGGAAAAGAAACCCTAAGCGAAGTGAGTGGGACGGTGTCAATCTGAGAGGTGCGCACATGCTCCATTGCAACAGTGGCATCGGCGCAAGCAACAAGACCGTACGTGACGTGCATCAACGCAACATGCCAGCAAATAGCAGGAAGAACATTTGAATTATACACATTGCGTCTCAGCGTATTCTGCTTTGAAACCTGCCAACCGCTCACAGCACACACCATGGTCCGCGACCCAGCCGCTTCCAAAGAAATCTCCTCTCAAACTGCGTTCAACATAAATCCCCTAGGAAAAAAAATATGCTGAACATGCGTTGGGTAACTTTGGCGTTCCACTCATGTTCAAGAACGGCTGAGGCGTTTGTTTTTGCGTAACCCTGGCATTAACCTAACCCTGGCACAGCCCGGCGCGAACGAAAGAAGACACTAAAGGACCAAGGTTTGGGGTGAGTTTAGGGTAGGTTTGGGGTAGTCCTTTTTGGGGTAGGTCATTGTTTTCAACAGTTCGAAGCCTGTTCACTGCTTCAAGCCAAGAGGGAACAGCCATGGAACGCGCTACGCTCTTGTTCTTTATGAGGCGTTGCTTGGAAGTCAAGGCTCGGGGGTGCCGGAGGAAAGACAATGCGTGTCCTTTCCCTGCGCCTGCACCCCTGCCCCCACTTCAGGGTTCCAAGCAAACGGCCTAATCTTGCGTCGGCTGGATGCAAAGACAGCGCGGATTTATGGGGCCAGAAATCATGCGGGCTAAACCTAAATCTAGCACGCGGCTTGCTGTCAAAGGTGGATGTGTTCCCAAAGCTGAGCTGATCAGCCCAAACGTTGCGCTCGCCCGGAATGCGCAATGCCATCACTGACCATTTGCGCTTGTATGCCTGCACAAAGATTTGCAAAGGCCACGCAGTGGTAAATAGTTTGTTGACTCCGGCTTTGGAGGCTGTGTTGTCCGTTCCGGAGGGCATGCGTGTGCTGTGCACTGACTGGCCTTCGGTGGCCCATGCAACCCGCGTGAGTGCAAGCTGGACCAAGGTGTTGAAGCACGCTATACAGCGTTGGGCCTCCTTTGTGAGGCACGGCCATTGCTGCTGGACTTCTTGGAAGTGCCAGGTTTCTGCGAACCAGGAAACGGATCGGCTGGAAATGAACCAGCCGCCTACGCCGACTTTGGCGCCTTCGGCACATGCGTCTGCGGCTGCTTTGCACGCCAGGAGCGGCTTACTTTTCAGCGGGCGTGCTAAATCTGCTTGAAAGTATTGCAACTTGCAACAGCCACTCTACGTTGGCTTTGCTTGCCTGGGACAAGCGGGTATGCTCGGCATGCTACGCGCACCCAAGCCGTCTTGTGACTGGGCACTATGCGAGGCAAGTCGCAGGGGCTGCGTACTGAGGTCTGCTGGTGTTCCAATACTTGCAAGGCTGCGGGGCGGCGGGGTGGCTGCACCGCCTGTGCGTGCCAAGGAAACAGCAGCGCTGTTCGGTGTGGAGCCGCAAGACCTCCGCGTGTCAGGGCAGGCGTGCAAATGACGCACGCTGACTCTTGCCCTGTATCCAATGTAGGGGGGCTGAGAAGAGTTCGGCGCACATGCATTCACCGCAAAATCTGCGGATGCTGACTCTTGCCCCTGTATCCAATGTAGGGGGGCTGAGAAGAGTTCGGCGCACATGCATTCACCGCAAAATCTGCGGATGCTGAGTCATTGTTGATACAAGTGGCCTTGTCTGTCTCACGGAGTCTCTTGGCCGACCAAGTGGGCACCAATGTTCTCGAATGCGTCATGGCACACACGCGAGGACAGAGGGCGGCCAAGTTTATGAAGGATTTAGAAGGCATGGGCACGAAGAAAAAACCAGGAGCGGCAACGCACTGAAAAAGTGTGGCTGCACAGTAAAGGTCTTGGCCGAATAGGGCTGCGCGCATGTCCCTGGCAACGAGAGACAATCCTCGCTGGCGCGCTTCAGTTTCAAAGAATCCAGGACTGTGGCGCGCACGCTGATGGCGGAATGCGAGTCCCGATTTTTGCCAAGGTGATGCTTACGCCGTCGTGCGTGATGCAATCCTGCACAGCCCGTTGGGAAGCAAGTGCTGCTACGCAGCGCGTGATGCAACCCGCTCTCTGCAGCACCCTGACCTGGATCTTGAATTGCATCGCGCCGCAACGCGCCCTACTGCCTCCGACTCCAGGTCAACAACTGTCAAGGCATGCAAGTTGGCGCACGTATGCGTCGTTCCAGATTGGCAAAAAGCTCTAACCCTGAGCCTTGATGTTTTTCGAACCCCCGCTCATCAGGGAGCCGTGGGCCCAACTCAAAGAGAGCGGGAGCGCAGCATGCGCGTAGCACGACTGCAGCGGGTTCCCGTGGCCGCGTGACGGGTCCTACTGGGCATGCTACTGGAAGCTGGGCGGGGTCCCAGATGCATCAACCCAGGTCAGCCTGCTTGTCACCACATGTCACCGCCGGGATTCATCGTTTCTGTGACACATGTCAATTTGAATACTGGAGAGAGAGGCGGAGTTAATCCCATGTCTTGGTGCAAGCTGGGATCCAGCACGGAGCAAGGCCCTTGCAGCAAACCCGCATCATCGGAGCGGGCGAAGGAGTCGCCATGTCAAACTCCCTCTCCGATGTGGTGAAAGTTGCTCTGCAGCACCTTGGAGCCCTCAAGCATCTTCACCGGCCTGCGAGACTTGTAATGGCCGCGCTGTGCTTTGGTCTCAACTTTCCAGATTTAGAGGGTCCGTATTAATGTACATGTATATGGACCCCGAAAATATGTAGATTTGCTCACAGGCTATACAAACATGAGGGCTTCTACGAATGTACATTTATAGGGACCCTCAAATTATACAGACTAATGGACATATACGGGGGCCCTCGAATTAAACATTTCCGGAAACACTTGGATTTGTGACGCGCAACGCAAGGGACTACGGGCCTCGTCAGCGATCGGCGTCTTCCCGCCTCCCGAGATCGCAACACGAATCACTGTACATGTATATATACATATGCGTGCACGGGCGGGGGGAGGCGGAGTCCTAAGCATGCACACCCTGAAGGATCCGAGCCTTGTTCAGCAAGAGGCAGCTCAGTGAACGCAGCGTCGTCCGCATCGAGGAAGTGAATTGTTCTTGATGAGCTCGTGCCTGTACTTGCAAGCACTCCCCTTGTCGCACTTTCCCTTCTGAAACGCGAAGCATGCTCCATCATCCCTCTTTGGTGATGATGATCTGGACTTGGACTTACCTTTTCCTTTCCCTTTGGACATGTTCTCCAGCTTGTGCTCCGTCTTCTTGCTGTGGGAAAATGTGCATTCATTCCCTTTTACGCATCCCTTCGCTCCCTTGAAGTGATACCAACATGGGTTATCCTTACTTCCGCTCGGACTCTTGCCTCTATCGCTGGCACCGTCGGACTTGCCGTTCTTACCAGCGTGACCCTTTGCTTTGGCCTTTGGGAGTACAGGAGCAGCATCAGGTCTGGCAAGTGGTATGATTTGTTGCTGAAGATGAGGAGCGAAGACAGACCCAGCAAGTTGGCTCTCAGAAATATTCTCTACAGGAAGATCAAAGGGAGCAAGAAGATGGAGGTCGGCCTCAACGCCTATCATAGATTGCCGGACAAGCATCCTCAGAAGACGTACGAATTCTTGTTGGCATTGATCGACCATCAAATCAAGGCGGATCGGGAGGACCTGATGCTTGACATGAAGGAGAAATCGGTCAAGTCAATGATGAAGTCGGGCGGCAGAGATGCAGCCCCGGCTACTGGCAAACAGGAGAACCAGGGTGGCAAAGGCAGGAAGCCCAGTTCTCCAGGAAAGTCAAGGTTGAATAGGTGCTTGATGTGGTAGACAAGATCCGTTCGATCAGACGTCCTGAATGATTGCATAACCAATGCCACCAACTCTCGTCCCTTCACGATCACCCCTTGTTGATGTCGTAGTTCCGAATGTCGCGTAGCGCTTTGGCTTCGTCAGGTGCTTGTTTTAACATGTTCTGCATGCCCATGGCCATTTTGATATCTATCGTGGCGAATCTGTCGCCGCCGGAGTCGCTCAGCAGATTTAGGTCTGGGTTTAACCCAAGAGCCTGACGAACAAAACTCTCTTCTTGCTTGAGCGTCGCCTCCCGATCCTTCAGTTGTCCCTGAAGTTCACGCATCTCCTCAAGGTACTCATCACACACTCCTTTAGCTGTCAATCTCCAGTACTCGGCCTCTTTCGATTTCTCGTCCATCGTGCGCCGCTCTTCTTGTTTTGCTTCTCTGACCTGGGCTAACTCCAAGATTGCATCTTGACGATGACTACCCTCGATAGCAATCATCTGGTCCTTCAACACGTCGGATTCGTACTGCTTGACGATCTCTTCCTTCTCGCGAAGTAAGCACTCTGCTCTCTTCGACTCTTGCTCCGCGAATGTTGTAACGTCGTTCAGTCTTGCCATCAGCTGCTCCCTGGAGTCCTCCATAGAGTACGTCTTGGGGCGTTTGACGGGTGCATGCAACTGTGATTTTAGACTTTGGACCATCTCCTCCTCGTTGAACTTCTCGATAGAAGTAGACGATTCAATACCTCTGATCTGTTGCTGATAAACTGATATTTGTTGCGAAGCCTCACGGTGTATCTGATTTGCACGTATAGCTGATTCCTGCGCGGCTGACTTCTCGCTTGCCATGTAGGATTTCATCACTGCAATCTCCCGCTTCTGCTCCATAATAGTTCCTTCAGCTTGTCTCATCTGTTGTATTATAACATTCGACTCCATGTCTTTCCTTTCCCCGTACTGATATGCGTTCATTTCCACCTTGCGCATCTGTTGGGCTTCCTCCTCAAACTTGCGCCATGCCTCAGCCATGTGGTGTTGGTGGTGACTCACAAGATGTCCCGACTGCTTGCTGGCAATCTCGCATCGTCTCTCCAGCTCCTGGATCCGGATGGTGCTCCCATAGTCTTCTTGATGAAGATTCGCCATTGCTGCCGACATTTCATCAAGTGTCTTTGGTGTTCCCCGATCTCCATCTCCATCTTGTTCTTTTCTTTAATCGCGGCGCGAAACTCCGCACTGGTGGGCGATTTAGACCTCCCACCTTTTGATGTTGACCTCACGCCCTTCTGCGACGTCCGTGGTGTCGCAGGCGAAGATGATGATCTTCTCGGCGGGGATTCTCTTTGCTTCGACTCCTGACGAACATGGTTCTGCTTCCATGATCTTGTAGGAGTGGATATGTCGCTGAATAGCGCGGATCCTCCGCTCCCAGGTTCATCCTGTAAATCTGCGACCAAATCCATCACCGCAGGAAGAGCCATCAATCCATTGGATCCCTCTGAGCTGTTCCCAAAAGTTGCAGTACTTGGGCTCGCTGAAGATGCCATTGTACCGTGTAGGTTATTGTCCCTTTATTGCCCCTGTACCCGCAATAAACCAGCTGTCTCTCTGTCCAGTGTAGAGCTTGTCGTTACGGCTGATAACCTGTCAAGAGACGGCAAGGCGACGTCCCGTGGGACGCTGTCCACCGAACCCTCCAGCTGTAGAACCAACCACGTAGAAAGGTGTATACGGTCAAACCGTTATAGCCGAACCCGTGTAACTGTTGTAAGGGAGAAGGAATAATAGTTACAACAGTGGTCCTGACAAATGCAGCGCGAGCGAAGTGTTTTCCGCTTTCAATTGCCGATCACGTATGAACGCAGCTTCACATAAGATCTTGAACCTCACTTGTGACTTGAGCCAAATGGCAATCAATGGAACCTTGTAAGCAACACAAACACGGACCTCAGAACTGCTTCCCAATTTAGGCACGGGGCCAGGAGGGTTTTAACAATAACAAAGTGTCGACTTGGTCGACGCACGCAAGATTCAGGTCAGGAAGGCTCGCAGGACCCGGCTTCCAAGACAAGCAGAAGAATGATCAGCAGACAGATAGTCCTCTTGCAATCCAAGCAGGCGCAAATAAGGGCTGGAATATATTTCACATGGATTTCATTCCTTTCAAGGAAAGCATACTTGCAAAAGTGAACTTGGTCTACATCCGTTGTCCAGGATCGCATAGGTCGGATTGCGCTGAGGGTTGATGACAGGCCATCAGCTTTGTTGCCAAGAGGCTGTTTTGTTGCGACGGACAAATTGTGTTCTGAAACTGCATCTGATTGGATCAGCTTCCCGCGGATGGCCTCTTTCTCATGATGCTCATATGCGTCATGGAATGCCATTAGCGCTTGTGCTGCGTCATGGGATGAGCACCGCCTTGTTCGTTCCATGTCCATGATTGATCCCGGCATAGGTAGGCTGTGGGTGGTGGGTGGCCGGCTGCTCCTCTTGGATTTTGCTTTGTCATGTCCGCCTTTTCCTTTGCCATTCTCATAGGACGGATGGATGTCCTGGTCGTGATGAAGAGTTCATGGAAATGTGTCTTCAGCGTCTCATAGGAGTAGTTCTCTAGTGACATGTTTCTCAATGACATTGCAGTCTTTCTCTTTGCTGATCTGACAATTCACTCTGTGTCATGAAAAACTGCGAAGATTGTCCCCGAAAAATGCGTGCGCTGTCTGTCCTGCATTCCCGTGACACACTGTCTGAGGACTGCTGGATCATCCTCATTGAGCAGGAATGGAGGCGGTACATGAGTACCAGGCGCTTGCTGATGTTGACAAAAGCTGCTCGAGCTATCTTGCGCAAATAAGTCTGCTGCCCTGAGCCACAAAGCGTGCCTACACCAGTGTCCTTAAACACAAGCCAGACACGCTGCACGTGCTGTTCGACTACCTGCTGCTCCTCGGCAGACCCTCTTTCCCACATCCGCTTTAGCCCAAGCTCTGCCTGCAACACATGGTTGAAAGTTATGCAACTTCCTGGGTTGCTGCGCAAAAGCTTCAACACTGTCGGCATGAGGTCTTCTTTCTCTTTGTGGGGAGGCGCGGTCGTCGACAACCACGCTGCCTCCTGCGCCGACACACTAAGCACGGCATGCCCGTACGCAAACCGGCGGTGCACAAACGCCACAGCACTGCAAAATGCCTCGTCGGACACTACGACAGGAAAGGTTTCGGGGACTGCGCCACGCAACGCAGCGCTGCAGTGGTTCAGCACGACGCTCGTCCCAAGCCAGCACTGGTCTTTGGCATGGCTTGTCGAAAAGCAACGCGCGCTGATTTGCGAGCTTCGGATTTCTGCTAAGTTGTCCACGGCAGTCTCCTGTTCCTCCGTCAACCTAAAGCAATCGGGCGGGATGGGGACGCAAGGCCCCAACCGGCGCAGGACAATCGTGAAAACCTGCTCTAAAACGGGCAAGGCCACTTCTTCCAAAAAAACAGTTCCATGCTTTCTTGGCGCGCACTGCCTCACTTCAAAGGAAAACAGAAACCTTTGAGCCAGGCCAATCTGCTTTTGCGCGCTAGCTGCGCCCAGAACTTTGTAAAGACATCCAGCTGCCCAATCAACACACAGTGTACATTCGTTAGAGGCAACTCCAATGCTTGAGGCTCGGGCACGGGCTCTGTTTGGCGGCGCAGCCGCTGCCTTCAGAGCGCGCTCCCTGTCTGGCCGAATCACCGTCGACCGCCCAGAGGCCAGAGCTGGGGGCAAACACATTCCACTCTCATCACTGAAGAAGCACTGCCGCAGCTTTAACACGGCAGACGCGGTTGCGCTTGCTCTTTGGTAATGAAAGCCATCGCTGGCAACGCCCGCCTGCAAAAGAAGGGTTGCAACTGAGGGCCCTCTTCGTTGCTTGCAGAGCGGCTCCATGGCTGGGGACTTGCCTTGCCCAATGTTGGCCGTTCCTGCAGCCCAGTACCGGTTCTTTGTCTTACACCGGCCGTTCAACTGCACAAACAGTTCCTTGCGCAAGACGCTTCCAACGAGGGCGTGATAAATGTCCGTGTAGAACACCAGCGGCATGTCCGTGGCCCACGAACAAGCCTGTAGAAGAACGAGCAAAGGGTACAAGGCTGTGTCTCCCACAAAAGGCTGCACTTGCATCGCTGTCACTCCGTTGACGCAGTCCTCGCTCAGGTCTGACAGCTCCGCACGCCACACGTTTGCCGCTGCGTGCACGGTCTGCGCGCCATCTTGCGAGAGGAAAGCAGGCAGCTCTTGTAGCAGAGCGTGGCAGGCTGATGGGTCCCCTGTACGTTCAAAGACACGCAGCAAGCGCTCTGCATCACGCTTCAACGCGCATATGCTCCAAACACTTTACCTCCTCGTCGCAAAGGCCGCAAGTTGTCTCCAACCCTTCCGCGACTTCCTTGAGCGCATGGGTCAGGCTGGCCGCCGCCACCACGCTATCGTCCGCAACAGCGCTCTTCCAGTTTGCAGGATCACCCTCTCCGTCTGCGCAGCTCTTCTACGTGCACATTTTGCTCGCCACTGGCACGCATGGCGCGGCATCTTCTGGCAAAGCAAAGGCAACCAGCTCTTCTTCCGTCTTGGCCACCTCAAGTCTCGACGCTTCCATTTGCCCCGTGGGCTCTGTTGCAGGCTCTGCAAGGTCGTAGAACAGCACTCGCCTCGCTAAGCAAAATTCTTTGGCACGCTGCAAACTTGAACGGCGCCATCATCGTACAGCACCCACTGCTTGCCATCACTCAATGGCGCAAAGCACGTGTAATGCCCGCACTGACACCTGCTGCCACTGTGGCACACACCTGCTCTCAGACGGAACTCCCGCGCCTCCAACCGCAGAGTTAAAGGCACACGCAGCACTTCTCGTCTGTCTTTGTTCCGCATGATTCGCAGCGCAAGAACACGCGCCTCTAATTTCCCCTGGTCCGAGACGGATCTTCTCGCCCCCAGCCCGACGAGCGCCTCTCCTGAGAATAACTTTATTCCGAGGGTCGAGACGGATCATCTCCGAGACGGATCTTTCCACCGAGCGCCTCTCTTGAGAATAACTTTATTCCGAGGGTCGAGACGGATCATCTCCGAAACGGATCTTTCCACCCCCAGCCCGGCGAGCGCCTCTCCTGAAAATGACTTTATTGCGAGGGTCGAGACGGATCATCTCCGAGACGGATCTTTTCCAGCCTGGCGAGCGCCTCTCCTGAGAATAACTTTATTCCTAGGGTCGAGACGGATCATCTCCGAGACGGATCTTTTCGCCTCCAACCCGGTGAGACGGATCTTTCCACCTCCAGCCCGGCTATGATCAGCGCGTCGCCCTTCTCAAGTCGTCAAGGCTTGTGCAGACCGGCCCAGACCGTGTTGAAGTGCCCCGGCGGAAACAGCACGTAGCCCCAGCTCCGGATGTCGTTTTTTTTTGTCACCCGCGTGCCTTGGCTGAACCCTGTTTCCGACCGAAACCGAGCAAATCTAGAGGCTGAGGCACCTCGCTTGCCGTCTGACAGGAAAAAACGAGCTTTTCGGAATTCGGGAAGTTGGCCGTTCTGAGCACTTTTTTGACCAAAAACGGAGCGGTGACAAAGACCGGTGACATCGGAAAAACGTTCAGCAGAATGGAGAATTTGGCTGTTTTGGTGGTTTTTCGGCCAAAAAACAAAAATAATTACGTTACTCTAAGTCAATGTTCCTTACTATTAACAGCAAGGTTTTCGCGCCAGGCTGCGTCAAGAAAGCGAGCGTGCGTGCAAGTCTCAGATGGCTGTAAAGCACGCCGCTGGAGTTTTATGACGCTTATGCCAGCGCGGAGTGCTGTAAACGCGAAAGATGCGTCAAGCTTTTTAAACGCAACTGGAGCGGACGCAAACAAAGGCGCATAAAGTGGATCTCCAAAAACTGGGAGGGGGCGCCGGACTGCGTGCGTCGCATCCGGGTGTGGAAAGTGGAGGCGCCGCATCTTTCAAGAAAAGTGGCCGGAAGAGGGACTCCAAGCGTTTACACGCTGACGGAAAAAAAGAACGCACCAAAGCATGTGTGGACCGCAAGCACTGTGGAAATAATAAGGGTCATTTTGGGGTGACTTCTTTGACATGGATGGAAAAAGGACAACTGATGGTGGCAACAAGAGCGTGGTCGCTGCTCAAGCACACGTCCTCTTGTTCTTGCAATCTCCAGTGCGTTGTTGTCTGCAAAGAAGTCCACGTTTCGCACCTTGCGCGGGGAAGTTTGGACCAAGACGTAAAAAGTGTGCGGGCTGACTTCCGCCAACAGCCGGCCTCTCCCTTCTGCTGGAGTGGCGCGTCCATCGTTGTTTGCCTTTCTGTCTGGCGGAACCTTTTTTGAAAATGCTCGACACTGTGCGGCAAGCCACCTGGCCTCCTGTCCCCCCCCATTGAAAAAGGCTATCAGATGTCTTGCACGGGGCCAGGGGGGACTAGCACGGGTGTTACAAGCAGTTTTCATTTGCTCCAGGTTGTAGCATGGCATCAGACTCACGCACGCGCTTGTCGCTTCGTTGATTTGCGTGTACTTATATTTGGAAGGTCCCGCGGAAAGCACTTGACCTACAATGCGTACAGCGGAAAATTGGCGCGAGAGGAGGAGTCAGCCGGGCTGGAAAGACTTGTAAAGAGAGAGGGGCAACGTGGACTGCGACTGTGCAACAACGTCACGCGCGCTCGCTAAGCAACACGGCGGCGGCCAGCGTGGGCCTGCTGAGTTTGGGGGTGACCACGGTCGGGGACGTGTCCACGGGCACTCTGACTGCCTCCGGCGCAGCGACCGCGGCAGCCGCCGGGGCACTCACGCCCACGCTCACGATCGCCGGGGCGGCCTCCACAGGCCCGCTGGACTGCGAGAGCCTGGGCGGCACCTTCACGGCCACAAGCGGCGGAGTGCGACTCTGCAGCGACGTGACAAGCCCTTGCGTCCAACACGCTCACCATGAAGAACACCTCCGACTTTACGGATGACCTTGCTCTGACGAAGAACTGGAGTTGGAGGCTCGCAGGCCTGAGATTGCGAGCTCGGAGTGACGACGCCCAGGCTTACACGCCTGTGACGAGCCGCGCGTCCAACCTGCAGTGCCCCAAGGCGCGCAGGTGACAAAAAAAAAAAGCGTCCAACCTGAGGAAAAGCCAGAGCTGGAGCAGGCCAAGGAGGCCAAACCGTCAGAGGAAAAGGCAGAGCTGAAGCAGGCAGAGCTGGCCAAGGAGGCCAAACCCACAGAGCCGCGCCGCCCAAGGTCGGAAGTCCGACTTCGCTCTGCCACCAAGGTCGACTTCGCTCTTTCACCAAGAATTCCAACTTCGCTTGGACCTGGTGTGGAGGCTCTGCCCGGGTGCGCCCCTATAAAACACAAGGGAAAGAAAACCCTTAGCGTCTGGATTCCGGTCATACTTTGTCGGCGTTTGGGAGTTTTCCCGAGTGCGAAGGTGGTCAGCAGCTCTCCAGCCAGCCGAAGGACGAGATTCTTTCTGGGTGCGAAGGCGGTCAGCAGCTCTCCAGCCAGCCAAAAGGACATCCTCCAACTTTTTTTTCGAGCGCGAAGGTGGTCAGCGGCTCTCCAGCCAGCCGAAGGACGAGACGACGAAGATCCTCCAAGATTTTGTTCAAGCGCGAAGGTGGTCAGCAGCCCTCCAGCCAGCCGAAGGACAAGACGACGAAGAGGACATTCTCCAAGTTTTTTTTTGAGTAGGTACACTTCTCCGGACAGAGCTCCGCTCCCAACTCTCCCGAGCACACCAGCCACACAGTTGCTGTCACCACTCCAGTAATGCGTGACTCGAGCACAGCGCAGTGTACGCAACACTGCACACACCTCCTTACCTCATGGCAAGAGGCCAGAAGACGCCCGTGCGTGGTACCTGGGGCACCACGAGGTCCGAGGGCTGCTTGCTGGTATACTCTGTCGTAGGAAACAGCGTCCCTTTGCCTTACTTCCCAAATTCGACGCAGGGAAGCGGCGGGCGGCGAGACAGCTGCTATTCGACAGGCCTCTCCCGTTTTCATGGATAAAGCTAAAGGCTGGCGTGCAACTGAAGTACATGGGAAGCAAGGCGTGGCTGGCACCACACCTGGACGGACGTCGCTACTACCTCGCCGTCCGGGCCTGGAGGTGCGCGGCGTCGACGCCTTCGAGCCCGTCGCAAACCTGCACCGCTGTTACTTGAGACGAGACCCGGTCTTCCTGCGCTCCTTGCTGCGCCTGATGGGGCGTCAGGTGGACAAGCGCTGGCACCTCCTGCCGGGCTCTCAGAGAGGCCGTGCCGGGCGTCGGGCTGCCTGCTCACACGTCCTGCTGCGCAACAGCTTCTCGATAAAGTGGGGCCAGACCTCAGGCACGTCGTTGATGCTCAGGACGAAGGGCAGGCCGCTTGCGAAGAGCGCGTCTTGGAGCTCCGAGTGGAAGGCCAGGTCACCCCGTCTCCTCGTGCCATAGTAGTTCATGGTGCGACCGGGGAAGATGTAGGGAGGGTCGGCGCCAGGCAGGGCAGAGCGCGTAGATAGGCCAGCGCATCCTGGCACCGCACGGTCACGTTTGTCGGCGGGCGCTGCAGACGCCGCACGCTGCTCAGCGCCAGTGGCCGCTGCTGGGAGCTCTACAGCGGGGCCGACTCTGGCCCTGTGCTCGGGCAAGAACAGTTCCAAGCCCAAGCTGCTTGTGCTGCGTCGGGGCAATCCTGCCGTCAGCGCAGGAATGGGTGGAGCAATCCTGCGCCCGACGCAGGATTGAGTGGAGCAATCCTGTGCTGGACGCAGGATTGAGTGGAGCAATCCTGTGCTGGACGCAGGATTGAGTGGAGCAATCCTGCGCTGGACGCAGGATTGATTGAAAACTCCGCCAGCGTCCTGGCGAGAAGCAGGCCGCTGACGGACCTTCTGCGCTGCGGTAGTGGCCCGCCAGGGTTTTTCGATCCCCATGCCATCGCTTCCGGCAGGATTTTTCGGGCAAAATTGGAAGCTTGGGGCAAAGTCGGAATTCCGACCTTGGTGGGAGAGCGAAGTCGGAATTCCGACCTTGGTGGGAGAGCTGGCTCAAGCGCTACCTTGTCTCAGTGGTTATGACCTGCGGCCGGGCATTAATAAACCAGCCCGTTCCATTGTTGACTCAAACTTGCCAAGAACGAAGTCCTCTCGGGAACTTGGCCGCTTTTGCGCGGCGACAAGCGGTGACAAGCTCGGCGGGATGGAATTCGTCCTGAGCAAAGTGAGCGTCTGGAGCCTGCTTTCGATCGAAAACGAGCGAAACTTGAGGCTCAGGCATCCCACTTGCCGTCTGACACGAAAAAACGAACTTTTCGGACTTGGCCGTTTTGAGCGCTTTTTGCACCAAAAACAGAGCCAGACGGAGCGGTGACAAAGGCGGTGACAAGTTCGGCGGGCTGACGTGTCACAAGCCGAAACCTCGGCGGGCTGCCGCGCTCCAAGCCAGGTCCTCGGCTGGCTGTCGGGCCGCGGAAAACCCTGCGACTCCGGAACTCGGGAACTGGGCCGCTTTTGCGCACTTTTTCGACCCAAAAGCGAGGGGTGACAAAGTGGAGGCAAACGGTGACAAGCTCGGCGGGATTTAATTCTTATCAGTGAGCATTTGTCTCTATATCTTATATATTCATCAAGTTCATAAGACTTCACTATTTTTCTTTTCTCCACAGCGGGCAGAAACCTGCATTCAGATCACAGGGGTGAAATGAAGCTTTCCTTTCCACACAGACAAACATCAAACAGGGCCTGAAGGAACCTCTATTAGACCCGAGAGCCTCATAAACCCCTTTTCACAATTGGGCGATTGTGCACACCCGAAGCCGCCTAGGCTTGTGAGGAAGATGACCACACTGGTCACTGAGGTGAAAGCATTTAGTCCGCGAAGAGCAAACAAACACATCATCACATCGCAGCGTCCGAAGCACTGCCGCGCGACTCCACACAAAGAACCACACAACGGTCGCTCCAACGGAACACCCGAAGGTGAAGCTAAGCAAGAGAAGCCACTCAAGCATCACGAAGCGTCCAACCTGGGCGGGCGGGCGGGGAAAAAATTTGACACCAAACCACCACGTTGTGCATGCATGTGTGGGTACAAGCTATAGAGCCAAATGCTCACGGGGGACAAACGTCACTTCAAGAATTAAAGTCGCATCTTAACAGAGGCTATCCTTAATTCTTATCAGTGAGCATTTGTCTCTATATCTTATATATTCATCAAGTTCATAAGACTTCACTATTCTTCTTTTCTCCACAGCGGGCAGAAACCTGCATTCAGATCACAGGGGTGAAATGAGGCTTTCCTTTCCACACAGACAAACATCAAACGGGGCCTGAAGGAACCTCTATTAGACCCATTGGGAAAGGTGACTGAAGGCCTCAAACCCCGCATTCTTCATCCGAGGTCACCGCCCGCGTGCGGCTTGAACCAAGGCCAGCACAGAGTCGTTAGACACCGCTTGGTGGTCAAAACCTTGCTGTGTCAGGCCTGAAAACGCCAACCTGCTCGGCGCATCCGCAGGGTTGGACTCACTCGGAATGCGAGAACACCATGGACGCAAACACAACTGAGTTTCCAAATGCAAAACTGCGGAAACAAGGAATTGGGCCTCGCGCTGCTGGCAAGTACCCCGAATAAGCGAGCGCTTAGCAGCTTCGCTGTCAATATGAAAGAATACTGGCTGATTTCTCAGATGTTCTCCCCACGCCGCCAAGGCCACCAGGACTGGTAGGAGTTCTGCATGCAAAATGCGCCGAGGTGGCCAGAGCGCTCGACACCTACCATCGGGGCTGATGACCACTGCCCCAATGCTGGTCCTGGCTTGATCTCCTTCGCCCTCCTGAGCTCCATCTGTGAAGACATGCCATGGTTCTTTCTGAAGCATGGGGACCTCCACCGGAGGGTTGTGTTGTAGCCGGTGGATCATGGCCTGAATGCTCACACGCAGGGCCGGGGGCAACGGGGAAGTTTGTGTAAAGCCCTCCACCACCGACATCTGTTGATCATACAAACCCCAATGCGGCCGTACATGTGGGCCTCGGCGAAATGCAACCTGGACCGGAGGGACTGCAATTGTCGGGCTGTGACGCAATCGGAGCGCAGAATCTCATGCAGGAGGGCGAGCAGCTCTTCACACCGAGCGGCCGTGTTGCGGACTGCCAAACTGGTTGGGGGGGGACATAATCGTCCAAGTAGTTGGTGATGACCACCCAAAAGACCTGTGTCAGAATGCGCTGCAAAGCCATTGCCGTGCGGGCAAACGCATAAACCGATGCTGCGCCGCCAAAAGGCATACAGTTCATGGCGAAGGCCAAAGGCCGCCCCGCAGATGGACAGAAGTGTGCCACATATGCTAACCGACGATGAGCCGGTAAGACCGGAATCTATCTATATGCATTCTGCATGTCGAAGGACCGCCCATGAAGCGGTCGGCCTGAAGCGTTGCAGAATTCACGTGCCACTGCCAAAATACAAGGAATGTCGTAAAATTGCAATTTTTCATGCGAGCCGACTGTCGCGTTGATCATGGAAGCCGACATATCGTCGATCGCCCTCAGCTTGGGTCCCTGGATCACCGGGAACCTTGGGGACACCACAACATCATGAGGAACCTCGTCGAGACTCCAGGTAGGAGTGACCCATCCTGCACCTCTTGCAGCGTGACCTGACACAGGCGCCGCCACTTCATCATCGTTCGAGGAGCGGAATCCTGCAGCAGCGGGGGCTGATGCAAGACTGGCCACAACCCTGTAGGTCGCAACCATCCGGCCAAAGGGAAGCCATGCCGAAGGTCTTCGCACACCTCCAGATCGGGGTACTGGATGGAGCTCAAGATCTCGCTCATCAACAACACCCTCTTGCCGGAGTTCACCTGCTGTAGGATTGCGTCCGTTTCAGCTAGGGCTGCGAGCTCCGCGGGCTGAAGTTCTTTAGCCCGCTCGAGCAGGCTTTTGAGGCGGTTCGCCCAGTGTCGCGCGATGGCCTGGCGCACATCAGCCGGGACGGGCGCAGCTGCAGCCGCCGGGCGAGTAGCCGCCCTTACTTCGTGCATGAAGATCTCCGGACTTTGGGAATCAAAACGATGCGGGTGTCATCATTGGGCTGCACATGGGCCAAAACAGTGCCTTTAGGCAAGGATGCATGCTGCACTTTGGAACCTGGTCGGGTTGTTCCCACCACATCAACTGCTGCAACAACTGCCTGGTATGCCGAAGGCACTGCTGCGGCCCGGGAGCCCGATAGCTTCCTCTTCGTCTACTATCTGAAGCCTAAGAGCCAAATGTTCTACATGCGCTTCGAAGAGCGTTTCGCACTGGAAAAAGAGAGAGCGGCGCTCAGCTTCCTGGGCCAGAAGCTGTTTGCCTGATCAATGCGAGGTGTGAGAACATCTCCTGCTGCACTCCGTCGCAGCCGTCCAGTCCCCCATCATCCGTCGAACGGGTGGCTTCCTTAGAAAAGGCAGCGACTTCGAGGTCGACCTGGGAGAGTCCGCCTGCACCTGCAGAGCGACACCCGGCTGGCCGTCTACAAGATCAGAATCGCGGATAGGTTTCTCTTCGCCGCGATTGGGACTCTGAACTGGGCTTTGGATCAGCTCCAACTTCGCCACCTACAGCGAGACCACGAACAGCTTGAGCGTAGCCTACGACGGCAACCGCCTCATCCTGAACGATCTGGAGCTGCAGCAGCAGTTCCCAGACGCTGTGGACTACCCCACCTCGCCGGCTGCCTCTCCGAGCAAGCCCTTCAGCGTGGACCACATGCTCGGCCCGAGCTTCGTCTTGGGCAGCAGAGGTCTACCTGCGCTGCGCCCAGCTGGCCAACGCCTGCCCAAGCAGCGCCCAAGACAGAGCCCGAGGCACAGTTGTGCAGCCCGTACTGGTATAAAGCGAGATGATGCCCATAGAGCCCCGCAAGACGTATCCCAGTTACGACCTGCTGCTGAAGCGCCAGCGAGACTTCCGGCCTCAGCAGGCAGCGAGGACGCGGCCGCGCACGACGTCCGGCCCGCCAACAACATGAACGACGCTACTCAGCCCCAGCACTTCGCTGCGCTCCGGCAGCAGCACGTCGGGCAGCCCTGCAAGCAGCCGCGCCTCCTTGCAATCGTTCCGCGTCCAGGCGCAGGCCAATCACACGCCACGCCCCTTCTCCTGGGGCCTGAACCCAGTGACTCTGCAGCTCTCGCAGACGCCAGAGCTGCCTGCCTCCGCCGAGCTGCCCCGAGGCGGCCTAAAAAAACTATTCTCCCAGTCCCTCTATGCACAGATGGCCTGGGAGAATAGCTTTCTTTGCCGTACGAGTGAAAACGCGTGTGTATAAAGAAGCATGGAGGTAGTCACAGCCGGAGCACAGGATGAGTTGATGCAGAGCCTGGACTACAAGCTGAAAACCAGCAACACCAACTACGTGACCGCGCGGCACGACGTGCAGTATTTCCCAAGCTCGCTGAGCTCCTTCTCCCCCGCCACCTCGAGGGTCTGCCGCACTCCGCTGACCAGCGGTACTTCGTTCATCGACCCCAAGACAATCAAGATCGCTTTCAGAGTCAGAAACACGGACGCCACCAACCCGCTGGCGCCGAGCCTGTTTCATCCAGAGGATCCAGATCTTCGCCAACGGACAGCGCTGCGACGACATTAACTACTACGGCCGCACCGTGGCCGTGCATGACCTGCTGAAGGGCCGCTAGTACAACCAGAACAATGCAGTGGAGGGCTCCCGGACGCCCCGCGCAGCGCACCAGAGCGGCTACGCGGACGTGCTGCTGCGCCCCACCATGGTGGGCATCCTGCGCTGCGGCAAGATGCTGCCGCCGCAGCTGAACCTGGTGATAGAAATCGAGTTCGCAGACGCAACGACTGCGCTGGTCCGAGAACGCCGGGGCGCACCCGGCGGGAGCCACGCTGAGCGCCGACTTCGAGATCGAGAACGTCCGAGTTCTGGTCGTCCTGGACTCTGCGCTGGTTGAGCCCTCCAACCGCGTGCTCCTCTCAGGAAGGTCGCTTGTGTTCAGCTACCCTACGGTGCACACACAGCAGTCCACGGTGCCCCCGGGCAGCACACGCGCCCGCCTTCACGAAATTATGGGAGCGTTTGTGATCTTCTGGGACAACGACGCGGGCTCTAAGATCCACTTGCTGGCCAACCGGGGCAGGGCGTGGCCCGCATCGGTGTGGCCAGGCAGGAAGACAGTCTCCTGGAGTTGCAGATGCAGCTGGGCAGCCCGCACAATCCTATGAAGGGAGCCTCGGAGCACTTCCACTTCCTCTCGGTCCTTGCTGGGACCTACGACGACACGGTGCGCAACATCAACATCGACCGCGCGGGCTATGTGCACCGCAGCTTCATCGCGGGCTTCCCGACAGAGCGCGTGCCCAAGATGCCCTGATCTTCCAAGACGGTTCTTTCCGCCTCCAGCCCAGTGACCGCCTCTCCTTAAAAGACCTTTATTCCCAGGTCCGAGACGGATCTTCCAAGACGGACCCTTTTTTTTTGAGTTCAGTGAGCGCCTCTCCTTAAAAGACTTATAGTCCCAGGTCCAAGACGGTTCTCCAGCCCGGTGAGCGCCTCTCCTTAAAAGACCTTTACTCCCAGGTCCGAGACGTTTCTTTCCGCCTCCAGCCCGGCGAGCGCCTTTCCTGAGAATAAGTTGGTATCACTTCAAGGGAGCGAAGGGATGCGTAAAAGGGAATGAATGCACCTTCTCCCACAGCAAGAAGACGGAGCACAAGCTGGAGAACATGCCCAAAGGGAAAGGAAAAGGTAAGTCCAAATCCAGATCATCATCACCAGAGAGGGATGATGGAGCATGCTTCTTCGCGTTTCAGAAGGGAAAATGCGACAAGGGGAGTGCTTGCAAGTATAGGCACAAGCTCATCAAGAACAATTCAGCTCCGGCAACGTCAAGCGACAAGGCGCAAGCCAAGTCGAAGGCAGCTATTGCAAGAAGGGCCATCGCGATGCCTGCGATAAAAAAAGAATGGCAAGTTGGGCGAGACAACGACAACAGATCACGGAGGCCGCGGACGGCGGCGCCCGGGCCGGATGGAGCCGTCGTGCTGAACTTGCGGCGCGGACCCGGGGCCTACGCGCTGCTCTCGCGCGCGGACGGGCAGCTGACCCGGGCGGGCCAGCACTACTACTCTCACCTGGGCCTGCGGCCTCCCAGCAGGGACTTCGACTACAACCAGCCCCTCATCCGCGAGGGACCCAACGACTACATCCTGCTGCGCAACGGGCGGAAGAAGCTTGCGCGCTCCTTGCAGGGCGAAGAGCACCGGCTGACCAAGCTGGGCTTCTTCCGCGACAAGTACTACGAGTACCTCGTGCCGGTGATCATCCGGGGCAGGCGGCACGCGGGCGCGGGCTACGAGCGCAGAGACTGGCTGCCGGTGAACGAGCTTGGGGCCATGACGAGGCACCCGGCCCACCTCACGGAGGAGCAGGTGGTCTTAAAGCAATCGGCTCCTGCGGGAAAGGTCAGCTTCAAGAAGGACGTTGACCAGGTCGAACCGGATGAAGCCGAGACTGTCTACCACGAGCGTGATGACGACGCAATGAGAGCGAAAATACTGAGAGAGGTGGTAGACGACATAAATAGGAAACACTACTTCCCAGTAACCAAAGGAGAGCGCCACAATGTTCGAATACGATCGGAGCAAGGACGAGATCAAGGAATCGGCCGTCGAGTGGAAGAAACAGCATGGTTTGCCGAAGAATGTGTTCGCAGTGTCAACGTGCAGCAGCAAACGGGTGAAATGGTTGATGGACACTGGTAAACTACCTTTCATGGTTACACCAAAGCAGGGATTCGTGCACTTACAAGTGAAGGGCGACATCCCATACCTTGTGAGTGATGGTAAGCTTCGGAGTAACTACGGTAGACGACCTCAAGGAGCACTTTTCGGAAGTATTGGCAATGGTAACGAACGATGAGGCAGATCAGGATGGCGACGATGACAACGAGGTCACACCCGCCGCTGTCGGTGCGCCATGATGGTGCGTTTGCTGGAGGAGCGGTCCCTCCCGTAGCTGAGGAAATACCTGTAGACGTTGGGCCAGTCCCATGTCGACATGGTGATGCCGAAGCTAACGAGGAAGAGGTTGATGAGGATGATCCAGATGCCGGAATTGAAGTTGATGTGTACGAAGGGTCATCAATAAAGAGGAAAGTGGGAGTCCTCAAGAGGGACGCCAACTCCATTGCTCATTTGCTTACACACAGGTATCGAAACCCTTATGCGTCAAGGCAAAGATGAGACACTTCAGATCACGAACGGGGGCCTTCAAGAGGGAGGTAAAGATGTTCGGGGACCTGGTGACGTTCGACTTTGTGACGGCATCAGGAGATCATGAAGTGGAAGGCAGGTATGCGCTCATTATTCGGGACATATATACCGGAGTTATGCCATCAAGCACTTCTGCGGGAGGAGGAAGATCAAGCAGGTATACTCGGATGATGGCCCGGAACTGATCAACGCATGCGTGGAGCTGAAGCATGCGTGGAGCTGAAACTGAACCACAACCTGCTACCTGGACGACCGCAGAATAATTCCCTTGCTGAGAGAACAAACCAATTCATCATTGACCAGACTTCGGCTTGTCTTGCACATGTCGGTCTACCCACGTGCTACTGGGTGCAGGCCATCACCACGCTGCGCATCGAAGAAGTAAATGGATCGAGCGCTTGGATGAGGCTGCATGGCGAGGAGTTCAAAGGCGAGAAGATACCTTTTGGTGCGCTAGTAGACTTCAAGCCAAGTGAACGGGCTTGGGCCCTCACTGCGTTTGCGGGCGCAGAGTTGAACATCAAGAAAGCAAAGGTTCCACCTCGATTGAGAATGCCGCATCAGACGGAGAGGATGATTCTCAAGTCACCTCTGACATTCCCAATACAACAGAAGTACAAGGCTGCCAACGAGACTGGTTGTGTCGTACTTTCAGCACGAACTTCCATTGTGGAAAGATGCATGGAAGATCAAGAGGGAGTTCGAGCATTCAATCGTACGACACCTCGCCGGGAACCAGAACCGAAAGCGGAACAAACCGTCCGCCCAGCAGCTCGGGGCGCCCACGAAAGAAGTGTTGGACATCACGAACACGGTCAAGCCCAGACATCCGCGATCCCTGACGGCCAGGATCCAAGAGGAAGGCAACAGAGGGCGAAGGCGACGGTCTTGGTCAAGTGCCAGACCCGAGCCGAAACTCTCAGCCCAACGTTGAGAAAGAAGAGAAGAAGCAGCGAGTGATTGATGGGCGGAGAGCTGCGCTCGAGCATGGGAGAGATGGGAATTTGCATGAGATGCGCAAACCTGGCCCACGACGGCGACTGCAAGAACTATGAGGAGGCTGCAGCGATCATGTTTCCTCGGATGAAGAAATGGGGGATACGGAAGAACCGTCCTCATCGACGTCCAAGGGGGACAAGAAGGGAAAGAGACAATAGAAATGTATAGCTATACCATCAATCTGGTGGAGATGGCTGACGAGGGTGTGACACCATCCCATGTTACATCCCGAAGTTCGGCGACGTGAGCGATGTGCATATGCCATGGGCGTACGCATCTATTGTTGACCCCAAGTGCTTTCCCAAGGGTGCCATCCTTGAACAGGTGGATGTGATGCAGCTTGGCAAGAGCGTCAATTTCTGCGTTGCTCCCTTTGACGGTGCTCCACTATGCAAGATTGGCGACGATCGCTCGGAATTTGCTACGAGAGATCAAGCAAACCAGCTATCTCACAACCTGTGCAGAGTCCTTCGACACAAAATCGGCAATTGCCGAGGAAGTGTTTTCAGATGCGATGAAGGTGGATGGGTCGACATCGACGCAGTCATTGACGACCGGAATAACGACATATTCTTACCTGCAACTTCAAGAGCAAAACGATACACGGGCATCATGGAAGTGATCAAGTGGCAGGAATCCGGACACAAGAAATCCAAGCGTCGTGAACCCGAATGATATGAAGGCGGCCAGGGAGGAGTTGAACTACGCTGGCCTGGATCGGGATGACATCGACAGGATGTTCAACAGATGCGATGGATGGTACAGGCCTTGGTGCGTCCGAGTCACAACTGGTCGCAGTGATTTTGGATTCATGAGCTCATCCGCACTGGCAAATAGGTATTCTGCAAGAATGGGTGATTCTCTCGGAGGAGCATTCCATGTGACGTATGTGGAGAACCTGCCGAGCATTGTACGCTGTGGGCTAGTCCCCGGCGGGATCGATGGCGGAAACAGGCTAGCATTGCACTTCGGAGCATTTGCTCCATGGGATGAGACGAACGTAGCAACGAAGGTGACGCTACGAAACGTAAGGTCGGGGGGTCCGATTGCGATCATCTACATTCGCAGTGCAACCCTCGCGCGGTATGGAGCTGGAGTCGCGGCAAATGGGACATTCATGGTCTTTGACGTGATCCCGCAAGTCCATTTGGATTGGCAAAAGCAACGGAGGGAAACGCCTGGAGTACGAGGACGTCAAGCGAGCGTACTCAAAATGTGTGGAAAACAAGATCTGTCCGGGTTTCGTCGAGAACGTCGCGAAGATCAACGAGAGGATGCCTGAGACCGAGGCAGGTGCCGACAATCTGCACAACATCAAAGACATGTGCAAACTGTTTCGGGAAAACAAGCTGGAGGAATTTGATGCGCAGACCAACGAGATCAGGGACGAGATCAGCAAAGTCGTCATCCTGAATGACGAGACATGGGAAGGACTAAGATGCCGGATATGTCCGTCATGTGCGACCGCGATTCCCACATGCTTCTGTGTGTGCCTGGAATGTGGGGCGCAATTGATCTCTACCAGGAGATTCTGCATCCACATCAGTTCCGACGACGATGGGGACAACCAAAGGCCCAATGTTTCGGGTGATGCCAGGCGCGCGCAAGACGAAGCCAACCATGGTGCGGCAGCACAGGAAGAGGATGATGAGGCGGAGAACGTTCCTGAAGACGACGACATGGCATGGACACGCAAGGATACACGTCCGGCTACATGTCTGAGGAAGAAGATGGCGGTTGGCAATACCGCGACAATGACTTGGCATTGCGGGATATCATAAATTTCCAGCGGATGGCGATTTGCCTTGATGAGCCGCGCGAAGCTCAATACATGGCGGGATTCATCGCGCTGCAGATGTCAAAGATGTGGGGGATGTTCGAAGGTGGTGAAAAGAGAACGATCGATGCCGCGCTTGACCGTACCACAACGACTTCGAGAAGTACCCCAACATGACTGAGCACGATCAGGAAGGGATCCTGTTGCCGTCAACAATAGTGAAGATTAGCCAATCTCAGAATGTTCGGCAAGGGCCTTCCGGTCGGCTGAGGAGCGTAATGAATACATTCGTCTGATGGTATGCAAGTGCGAGGGGCTATACATATTTTACAAGCTGTGGATTGCAGCGAGAATTTTCGACATCACCAAAGACGAAATGAAGCTCCTGGTCAAGGATCGCGTGCACCCGGTGGGTGATATCATTTACAGATGCTTCTCCCTGGCTTTCAACTGTAAATATATATCGTAAGGGAAGGCTTGAACCTTGGCAGATATGGTTATTCGGTCAATGTGAGCGCCATTATTGCAGCCACTGACCCGAATAAATGCGACACACCTCTGCTGGATTGGTGCCTCCGAATGGGGCATTGGATACCAGAAGATCATCACAAGAAGTGTGTCCGGGCGCAAGAAGCCCAAAAGAATTTGGACGAAAATTTCCGTCGACGTAATCACAGACTGTCCATTGGGGACAGGTATGCGTAATGCAGATGTGGATTATTATTGCTTATGTGGTGTTGCGCGCCCACCACAGCAATACATATATTCACTCCGATGTTGATTGCGGCACGATGTGGGCTAGTCCCCATCTATTGCTTGCGTCTCACCAATGTCATTGCGATGGTACGACTCTACATCATGGTATGATTTCATGCGTCCAAGATGAATGGATGTGTATACATTTACATATTCCGACGGCTATGACATTCCGGATATTCATGGATGGAACTATTACGTCATGGATGCTTTCCTTTTCATTATATATATATATATATATTATCGAGAAGGAAGAGATCGTCAAACAGTATGAATCCGACGTGTTGAAGAAGGACCAGATGATTGCTATCGAGGGTAGTCATCGTCAAGATGCGATCTTGGAGTTAGCCCAGGTCAGAGAAGCAAAACAGGAAGAGCGGCGCACGATGGACGAGAAATCGAAGGAGGCCGAGTACTGGAGATTGACAGGTAAAGGAGTGTATGATGGAGTACCTCGAGGAGATGCGTGAACTTCAGGGACAACTGAAGGATCGGGAGGCGAGGCGCCCCTCAGACGCCTCCCGTCTTCCCACGCCTCGCGCCGGCAGCCGCTCCTGCACAGCCCTCGGCTCGGCCTCCAGCGCATGTTGGTCCAAGTAGTAGGTAACGTCCACCCAGGGCAGAACGGTTGTGTTCAGCAGCCCGGTGGCCGGATTCTCGATGACCCACATGAGCGGGTCGAAGTGCGCCATGATCTCAAGGGCTCTGAGCACCAGCGCGTCACCCTGTCGAGGGCGCATCGTCAGAGCTCGGCTGTACTCCGCGCAGACCGGGCTGGCCCAGACCATGTCAAAGTGCCCCGGCGGAAACAGCTTGTAGCCCCAGCCCCGGATGTCGCACAGGATCGTGGGCTCAAATTTCAACACGATGTCCAGGGAGACGACTTCCCAGCCCGCCGCCTCAAAGGCTCGGCCAATCGACTTTGTGCCGCAAAACAGCTCCAGCAGTCTCGGCATGTTTAATAATAGCCACCAGCATGACTAAGCATGCACAGGCGACGGCGCGGCTCAAGCAGTTTCGCATGCTCGGACCAACCTTTTTTTAATCGGAGACAGAAAAGGATGACGAGCCAGACAAGCATGTGGAACTTGGGCGAGGTGCGCTCCAATGCTAAGGGTGGCAAGTTCTTGAGCCTGGGGCGACGGCCGCACGAGGCTCTTCTGGGAGCGGGCCGAGACCGATCTGATCGAGCAGCTGGCGGCCGCGTGCGCGTCTTCGACGCGAAGCTCACCCCCGAGGCAGCGCGCCAGCGGCTGCTGCCCTCTGTGAGGCAATCGCGCGGCGGTGGCTGAGGCCTCTGCTGAAGGCCGCTGTCGATGCCGATGCGCTGAAGCGGGGAGCCTCTTTGGAGGAGGTGAGCCGCCTGCATGATGAGCTCACTTGGGGAGCGCCCGTGCTGGAGCGGCTGATAGCTGATGGGGTCGCCGGCAGGTTCATCCAGGACTGGAAGGAGATGCTGAAGCAGGTCCAACAGCTTCGGCTCAAGCTTCGCAAGCGCCTGAATCAGCGCACTGCTCGGAGTGGGAGGCGATGGAAGCGCTCCGCGAGAAGCGCGAGGCCCTGCAGCGCCGCATTCGCACGAGCGACATCGCATCGCTGGCCCAGATCGAGAGGGAGCTCTACGAGGTGGAGGAGCAGCTCGTCAGCAAGAAAATCGCTGAGCGGCTGCCGGTCTTGTTGGCGGCCAAAAGGAGAAGGCGCGCAAGGAGCTGGATTTGGCCTCCAGAGAGCTCACGGCGCTGAACCTGCAGGGCAGCACCGCCGACTCGCTGTGACGCGGTAGATGCTGAATCCCGGACAGAACCAAATCCCCGACAGAAAAAAAAGACATGCTCATCCGACCGACTGAATATTTATTTTTTTCTATAGAAAGCAATTTATTCAGCTCAAACCAATTCGCGCCATGATCTCCAAGCTGTCGGCTCAGCTCTGTCCGGGCGGTGCCTCTGAGGCTGAGGTGGCTGTAGTCGCCCGGCCTGCAGGCGCACCAGCCGCTAAGGGGCTTTGGAGCGGCCTTGGCCTTGGCCTTGGGCGCGGCCTTGGGCGCGGCCTTGGGCTTTGGCGCAGCCTTGGCCAGGCATGGGCCTCTCGGACGCCTTGCTTTCGGCGCCGTCGTTGTCGCTGTCCTCGCCGAGCTCTTCGCGCGGCGCCCTGCAGACAGGAGAGTCCATCGTGGCGATGTAGCGCAGCAGGAAGTGGAAGTCGTAACCGCCCCCGTTGTGAAAGACCACTGGGATGGTCTTGGGCGTCTGGGCCGCAATGTCGCAGGAGTGGCACAGCGCCCCGAGATACCGCCCGGCGCCGTGGCAGTGGCGGAGCTTCTTCTCTGCGGCTTCAAGGTCGAAGGTCACGAGGCGCTCCCTGCAGCGAGCGGCGGCCCTGTGCTCCAGCTCCCATGCTGACGGGCCGAGCTTTGCGTTTCCAGGCGAGGTAGTGGTCGGCCAGCTTGAGAAGGTTGTCCAGCATGGCGCGGATGGTGTGGAACTTGTCGCTGTCCCGCTCGTGGCGCGTGAGCCTCAGCCTCAGCTCCTCAGGTAGCCGCAGCGCCAGCCGCGACGGTCTGGCGCGCAGACGCTGCCCACGCCCAACGGCCCCTGCAAGACGGTTGGCCAGAAGAAAACGTCCGACTCCGAGGAAGTGAGCTACCTGCTCCTCGTGGACTGCGACTTTCCCCCAGAGGTGACCACTTGGACTGGGCTCCCCCCACGCGCATGAAGGTTGGGAAGGAGCTGCCCGCACACGGCGGCGCGAGAAGCTCGCGCCCTTCCTTGGCACGCACGTGGAGAAGGGCGTGGACAGCAAGCGCCTCGCCTGCAGCCCCTTTATGGCGGGCTTCATGGAGCTCAAGCACAGCGAGCGGACTCAAGACGGCGGGGAGCGTGGTCGCCGAGAAGCTCACCCAGAACGCCATTTTCGGCCGCTGCTGCATGAACTCCGAGTCGTTGATCTGGAGCTTGAAGTTCGTCACGGAGCTCTTGCCCACGGCCCGCTCGAACTTGGCCGGGTCCACGTAGGCGTTTGTGTTCCTGAACAAAGACGAACCGCAGCAAGGCCTGCGTGAGCGTGCCCACCCAAGTCGGCGCCTAGGTCTACCGCCGAGGCCCCCCCTGCAGCGCCAAAGTTTTTGCAGCCAAGAGCGGACCTCAAAGCTGCCCCGGGCAAAGAGCGGAAAGCCGAACGTTTCCCAACTGCAAGAAACTCCGCTACAAACACCAGCCCTTCTCCCCCCTTCCCGCCCCCCGTCTTCAATGTTGCAAACGGTAACGCGCGCAAAGCTTCTTAGACCGCGCCAACTTTTCAGCAAGCGCTGCGTAACGCATAAGCTCGCCGCGTTTGTCTACAAGCGCAACATTGAAATTGGGGGGGAAGGGGGCACAAGGCGGAGTTCCAGACTTGTCAACCGCTCGCGTCTGCCATAGGCGCCTCCAGACGCTCAAGCTTAGACACGCGCTGGCGCGCTTCATGACTTCTCACACTGGCGCCAGTTGCACATGGAGCAGGAGCGCTTGTTTTTGCTGTGTTTTCTCAGTTCTTATTCCATTATCCAGTTCTTATTCAGTTCTTATTCCAGTTCTTATTCCAGTTCTTATTCACGATTTTGCTGGCAGGGCCACGAGAACCAAGCTTTCTGTGAGTCGCAAAAAAAGAGAGAATGTTTTTGCTTTTTTAAATCGATTCACAGAAAGCTTGTTTCTTGTGGCCCTGCCAGCAAAACCGTGAATAAGAACTGGAATAAGAACTGGAATAAGAACTGAATAAGAACTGGATAATGGAATAAGAACTGAGAAAACACAGCGAAAGCAGCCACTCCTCCCCTTCGAGCTGGCGCAGTCCCCTGGGGCCCAGCTCCACACACGACGGGGCGAGAGCCGATCTCTCCTGGGCCCAAAGCAGAAAGATTTGAATGAGTGGGGAAGCAAAACCTCAAGACACACTGCGCTGCGCAAGACGCCCCACGAGCGGCCCTGAATCTTGAGCCGCGCAGGGGCTTGAAAATCGCAGCCATGTAGGCGGGGCCTCCTCAGTTGCAACTCTTAGCGCTTGCCACGCCGTAATGGAAAACCACTAGCGCCCGTCGGGCGAACCTCGGTCCAGCGCCGCGGGTTCGAAGCTTTCTAGAATTGCTATATGCTCAAGGGCGTCGCGCGTAAACATTCCAAGCAGCAACAGCACCATAGTCCTTCTGGCTGCGCCTTTCTCCGGGGCAAATTGCAGGTCCGCGGGGCGGACCCACTTTTAGTTGCCAAAAGGAAGCATGGCCCGGGCCGCCGCGCGGCCCCGATTTTGGGTCCGCGCAAGCTTCAGCCAGCGCCAGTTCTGACACAAAGACCTCGCACTCGCCCAGGCAAACCAACGCCGCAAAGATGCGCCCACTCCGACAGAAACCAGACACAGAAGTCTCACACGCTCCCCGCCGCACGCGACGTGCAAAAAACAACACGCTTTTCCTTTGGTTTTCCGCCGCTTGAAGCTTTGCGCCGCCGAGGCCCCCCCTGCAGCGGCAACGTTTTTGCAGCCAAGAGCGGACCTCAAAGCTGCCCCGGGCAAAGAGCGGAAAGCCGAACGTTTCCCAACTGCAAGAAACTCCGCTAGGGAAGGGGGAGACTTGTCAACCGCTCGCGTCTGCCATAGGCGCCTCCAGACGCTCAAGCTTAAACACGCGCTGGCGCGCTTCATGACATCTCACACTGGCGCCAGTTGCACATGGGGCAGGAGCGCATGTTTTTGCTGTGTTTTCTCAGTTCTTATTCCATTATCCAGTTCTTATTCACTTCTTATTCCAGTTCTTATTCCAGTTCTTATTCACGATTTTGCTGGCAGGGCCACGAGAACCAAGCTTTCTCTGAGTCGCAAAAAAAGAGAGAATGTTTTTGCTTTTTACAATCGATTCACAGAAAGCTTGTTTCTTGTGGCCCTGCCAGCAAAACCGTGAATAAGAACTGGAATAAGAACTGGAATAAGAACTGAAGAAGAACTGGATAATGGAATAAGAACTGAGAAAACACAGCGAAAGCAGCCACTCTCCCCTTCGAGCAAGCGCAGTCCCCTGATCCCCAGCTCCACACACGGGGCGAGAGCCGATCTCTCCTGGGCCCAAAGCATAAAGATTTGAATGAGTGGGGAAGCAAAACCTCAAGACACACTGCGCTGCGCAAGACGCCCCACGAGCGGCCCTGAATCTTGAGCCGCGCAGAAGCTTGAAAATCGCAGCCATGTAGGCGGGCCTCCTCAGTACTACCTCCACATGAGGAGGCTCTTCCCGAAGATAAGGCTGCTCTTTACGGACACCGACTTTCCGCTTCACGCCTGCCCAAGGCGTGCAAGTCAAGGACCCCAAGGGAAGCTGGACAAGCTCGGCCCTTCCCAGCCAGTACGTCGGCCTGTGCACAGCATGACGGTCCAGCCCAACGGCGCAAGAAGAAGCGCAAGATCGCGACCAGCGTTCGGCATCAAGCACAGGGAGGTGCTGAGAAAGGCAGCAAGCACAGAGCGGCCGCCGCGCGCACAAGATCGCCGTAAAGACCGTTAAGAAGCTGCGGATGCTGGGCTTACGCTCCGCGTCCTTCGACCTTGTAATGGAGTTTCTTGTGGGGCCCCCGCTCTGGGGCCCGCTACACACTGCGGCTAAGCCAATTGGGCAAAGCTGTTGGAACTGAAAAGAAGATTCTAAACTCTTGTTTCTTGCTTTGCTAATATTTGCAATCGCCGCAGCTGCTCAAAATAACTTTCTTAGCGGCCTTCCAATGTGCGCAGGCATGGCTTCTAAAGAAGTCCGCTGCGTGGGTGGGCAAGGACCCAGCCTTGCGGCCGCTCAGAAGCTTATTGGTAAAAACTACGCTGTAGCGGAAGCGCAGCATGATGATTTTCCGCTGGCAGCTGGACCACCGATCAGATTATCGAAAGAGCGGAGCGTCGCGTTGATAAGCTTCAGAAGCTGGAGCGCAGCAACAACCCAAGCTATTAACTTTCTAAGACCTTCCAATGCGCGCAGGCTTTTGGAAAATTTTCGCGACCGATGGCAATTGCCTCAAGGCGTGCGGCTGAAAAAAAAAAACGTGCAGGCTTTTGGAAAATTGCCTTGCGGCTGCTCTAATGGCCCAGCGGCCTTTCAACACCAGCCAAAGACGCCTGCCCTGCTTAAGACCGAGCGCTCGCACCAGCGCCGCTGCAAGGCTGCGCGCAAAACAGCACGTGGTGGACACGTCCAAAAAAAACAACACCGCCAAAAAAAGAACTTTGCATCCAGTAAACCCGAAATTTGTTTTATCAAGTACTAAGCAGGGTGAAGACGTTACTTTCTTCAACTTATTTGCGGTTGTTGGTTAGCCCTGGTTATAGTACTGTTTGCCGGCTGCCTGACTAGCAAGCCTAAACGCACGGTAACGGCAGCTTGCAGTTGTCCAAGTTTCCCTGGCAAACTTGGACAAGTGGCTCTGTCCAAGTTCCTTGTTAAAGTTCTTGTCCAAGTTTGGGTCTTGGAAGTGGCTTGGAAAAATAGCCCAACTTGACACGGAAAGAGAAAAAACTTGCAAGATTAATGCAAACGAAACAGGCCACATTAAAATTAGGAAGATTAACACCATGTCGGCCGCGTTGGCGCCGGAGCGCGCCCTCCACCGTCTTTGCGCTGGTCGGTAAGGTTCTTCTTGTGTTGTCGGTTGTTCTAGCAGCCGGATCTTGGTGCGGCTGCTTCTCCACGTCTTTCGGGTGCGGCTGGGCGTTGTGGTTCTTCAGCGTCTGGATGCCCCGGTCCGGCTCCACGGCAGCCGAGTAAAGACGTAGTAGTAAGGAAAGACAGCTTATAGTCCCTTAATTATTTTGGTTTTTTGGTCCCCAAACCCTGCAAAACAGCCAAATTCTCCAACCAGCTGAACGTTTTTCCGATGTCACCGGTCTTCGTCACCGCTCCGTTTTTGGCGCAAAAAGCGCTGAAAACGGTCAACTCCGAAAAGTTCGTTTTTTCGTGTCAGACGTCAAAAGTGATGCCTGAGCCTCCAAGTTCGCTCGTTTTCCGCCGAAAACCGGCTCCAGACGTTCGCCGTGCTCCGAAATCCGTTTTCTGCCCCGAAAAGCCTGCGAATTCTAGCCCGCTGAGCTCGTTACCGCTTGTCACCGCTTTGTCACCACTTGCTTTTTGGGCGCAAAAGTGCGCAAAACCGGGCCCAGTTCCCGAGCTCCTTCTCCGCATGGTTTTTCGCGCCGAGGA
Organism: Effrenium voratum; assembly: GCA_963377175.1. Classification (NCBI taxonomy): domain Eukaryota; class Dinophyceae; order Suessiales; family Symbiodiniaceae; genus Effrenium; species Effrenium voratum. Next base: position 971,607 of record CAUJNA010003760.1, on the reverse strand, counting down.
CCAGGCTCGGAGTCCGACAGCCCGCCGAGGTGGTCCGTCAGCCCGCCGAGCTTGTCACCACTGATGTCACCGCTCCATCCGGCTCCGTTTTTGGTGCAAAAAGCGCTCAAAACGGACGGCGAGTGGGATGCCCCGAGCCTCCAAATTCGCTGGTTTTTGGTGGAAAGCGGGCTCCAGACGACCACTTTGCTCAGTTTTCCGCTTTCGGCCCGGAAAACCGGCGAATTCCAGCCCGCCGCGTCCGCTTCGTCACCGCTCTCTTTGGGGCCGAAAAGTGCGCAAAAGGCTTGGAAAAGCGAAACCAGCTCCGCGGCTTCGGTCCGACTTCGCTCTACTCTGATTTCCAATTCTGGGGCCTGCGGGCCTGGTGCGGCCCTGGTGCGGGCCTGGTGCGGCCCTGGTGCGGACCTGGTGCGGGGGCTTCAGTCAATCCTGTTGTGAGCGCAGGATTGCTTCACTCAATCCTGTCGTCAGCGCAGGATTGCTTCACTCAATCCTGTCGTCAGCACAGGATTGCCCCGGTGCACTACCAGCAGCTCGGGCTTGGAGCTGTTCTTGCCCGAGCACAGCCTCGTGATGGAGCCGGCCCTCAGGCACGTCGTTGATGCTCACGAGGAAGGGCAGGCCGCTTGCGAAGAGCGCGTCTCGGAGCTCCGAGTGGAAGGCCAGGTCATGCCCCCGCCTCCTCGTGCCATAGTAGTTCATGCTGCGACCTGGGAAGATGTAGGGAGGATCGGCATTTATGGCCTGTCGGGGTGCCTGCATCGCACGGTCACATTCGCCGGCGGGCGCTGCATACGCCGCACGCTGCTCAGCCCCAGTGGCTCTGTGAAGGAGCCCCACTTTCCCGAGAAGCTGTTGCGCAGCAAGGTATGAGCAGGCAGCCCGACGCCCGGCGCGGCCTCTCTGAGTGCCCGGCAGAAGGTGAACTGAAGTAGAAGCGCCTGTCTACCTTGCGCCGTGCCAGGCGCAGCAAGGAGCGCAGGAAGACCGGGTCTTGTCTCAAGTAACAGCGGTGCAGGTTTGCGACGGGCTCGAAGTCGACGCCGCGCACCTTCAGGGCCGGACGCCGGGTTGCGAGGTAGTACTCCAGCTTTCCAGAGCCGAAGAAGGGAGAGTGAAGCACAGCGATCCCCCAGCAGCCGGTCCATGTGTGGAGCCAGCCACGATTTGCTTCCCATGTACTTCAGCCATGCCAGCCTTTAGTTTTTATCCCGGAAAACTCCGTGAGCGCCCGGCTTCCCTGCGTCGAATTTGGGAAGTAAACAAAGGAAATGGGGAAGTTTCCTACGACAGAGTATACCAGTAAGCAGCCCTCGGACCCCGTGGTGCCCCTGGTACCATGCACAGGTATCTTCCTCGGCCCCAGCAAGTCCGGCAAAACCGTGGCGCTGATCAGCATGATTCTGGAGCAATATCGCGGAGTCTTTGAGAAAATCTACATTTTCAGTCCCAGCGTGAACATCGACGACGGCTGGATCCCCGTCAAGAAGTACATCGAGCAGGACCTAGGGGTGAATACCGAACGGGAGCAGGCTTACTACGACGAGTGGGACGAGGCAGCGCTGCGGGGGATCATCCAGAGGCAGCGCAAGATCACCGAGACATCCAAGAAGTTGGAGATGAAGAAGCTGTATCAGACGCAGATAGCCCGCAGCTGCACAAGCCTCATGGCGCCCTGGACACGCTCTTCATCCGCGGTCGGCATATGCTGGGTGAGCTCCCAGAAGCTGAGGCTCAGGCAGCCGTGCGGGTGAACATGAATTTCTCTGCTGCTGGAGGCTGCGCAACCAGCACGAGCTGGACGCCGTCATCGAAGAGCTGAGCGCCCTGCTGCCAAAGGACAAGCTGCACAGGATCTACGAGCAGGCGACCCGGGAACCCTACAGCTTCCTCTTCGTTCTACGCGCGCTTTGAAGAGCGTTTCGCACTGGAAAGAGAAGCCGATGGGAGCGGCGCTCAGCTTCCTGGGGGCAGAATCGCCAGCTCGAGCTGGAGAACATCTCCTCGCCTCAGGCGCTCAGTGCTGCACCTCCGTCGTCCAGTCCCCCATCATCCGTCGAACGGGCGGCTTCCTAAGAAAAGGCATACGCTACGTGGCAGCCGTAAGACGTAGCCGGCTCGGACAGCAACTTTGAGGTGACCTGGGAGAGTCCCTGCACTTGAGAGCGACGCCCGGCTGGCCGTCTACAAGATCAGAATCGCGGACAGCTTTTTGTCGACGGATCGCGGCGCACCTCTGCTGGGTTGAGCCGCTTGGGACTCTGAACTGCTCTTCTACCGGAGGCGCTACACGGGCTCCCGGCTGGCGCCTGGATCGCTCCAGCTCCAGATGTCGCACAGGATCGTGGGCTCAAATTTTGACACGATGTCCAGGGAGACGACCTCCCACCCTGCCGCCTCGAAGGCTCGGCCAATCGACTGTGCCGCAAAACAGCTCCAGCAGTCTCGGCTGTTTTATAACCACCACCAGCACGACGAAGCACACGCAGGCGAGGGCTCAAGCAGTTTCGCATGCTCGGACCAATCTTTTTTTGATCGGAGACAGAAAAGGATGACGAGCCAGGCTAGCATGTGGAACTTGGGCAAGGTGCGCTCCAATGCTAAGGGTGGAAATGCCGCTGTTTTGGCAGAGCGAAGCTTCACTGGAAATCCCATGGAAGCCCAGGGCTTTCTCCGAGGGGCAGCACCCCAGCGTAAGCTTTGCAACCACGAGGCGCGAGGCTCTTCTGGGAGCGGGCCAAGACCGATCCGGTCGAGCAGCTGGCGGCCCGCGTCCGAGCGCGTCTTCGACGCGAAGCTCACGCCCGAGGCCGTGCGCCAGCGGCTGCTGCCCTCAGTGAGGCAATCACGCGGCGGCGATTGGATGCTGAAAGCCAAGCTGCCGGCCCACGCGCGCTTCTGGAACGCCTTGCAGACCGCCCCGCTGAGCTGGCCCACTGCGCCGCGCACGTTAGGCTGAGAGCGCGCAGCTTGTGGTGATGAGCATGCGGTTTGAGTCTTGAGGTCACGGATCTGTGTGGCGCTGGTTTCTTCCGATGCCGCAGCCCATTTTATTAAAAAAATTCAGAATGACCACCCACATCCTGGAGCGCCGCGAGCAGCTGAGGCCTTTGTGAGGGCCGTCGTCATGCCTGCGCTGAAGTCGGGAGCGCCTGGCTGACGGGGTTCCCGGCGGAGGAGGTTGACATGCAGGACTGGAGGGAATGCTGAAGCATGCCCAAGAGCTTTGGCTAAGCTTCGCAAGCGCCTCAACCAGCGCACGGCCGCTGCTCCGCTCCCGCGGTGCCCGAGGAGCCCAGGGGAGAGCTGCGAGACGCTCCGCGAGAAGCGCGAGGCCCTGAGGCAGCGCCGGATTCGACACGCCTTGCTGGCGCAAATCGAGAGAGAGCTCTACGAGGCCTCCAGAGAGCTCCTCACTGCGCTGAACCTCAGGGCAGCACCGCCGACTCGTGTAACGCGGTAGAATCCGGGACGAACAGGCAGAACGTACAGAAAAAAAGAAGCGCTCGTCCGACCGACTGAATATTTTATTATTTACCTATAGAAAGCAATTTATTCAGCTCAAACCAAAACGCGCCATGATCTCCGAGCTGTCTGACCGCATCTGGGGCGCCTGGGGCTCAGCGCCGTCCGGGCGGTGCCTCTGGAGGAGCCGCGTGCTTCTAGCGCCAAGGCCGCTGTGAGCGAACTGCGCCCGCGTGGGGCCGCTTGGACCCGCGAGCTCCTCTTCCTGGGCAGCAGGTCTTCACCATCGACGCATGCGGCTGCTGGTGGACCGGCTCCAAGACCTGCTGGCAATTCGGCTGCCCTTCCTCGCCTTCCAGATCCTGCTGACGCGCCCGGCTGCAAACGATGAGGACGAGCTCTCTCTGTTATTTGTGAAATCTAAAACCGCTCACAGCGCATCTTCAGAGGTTATCATTCAGCAAATGTGGATTCTGCGAAAATTTGGTGGTTTTGCGCGGTGCGGTCACAGCCCTTCTGCTTGCACTTCTGCAAGGTTAGTCCGCTTGCTTCAATATGCAGGCAAAACGGGTCCTAGTCGCATTCTGTGCGTCTTGGAAGTTTAAGTTGCCCGGGCTTAAAGCGCTGTTTCTGGCCTTGTAAGTGCGTTTCTGTTGCGGAGCTTTGTGGCTCGAAAAGCATGATAAGTGCTTTCTAAGCGGAATCGACGCGCCTTCTGCTCAGTTTTCTGCGGGATCACCTTCCATGCCTGGTAAGACGCCTTCAGCCCATTCACATGAATGGAGATTCCGCATCTCCAGCAAGCGATGCACCTCCCGACCTTTGCCAAAGCATTCAAGCATATCGAGTATGTCGCCGAGCTGTGGGTAAGGGCACTCCGGCTGTTCGGGACCGCCTTCCGCCAAGAAGATCAGAATGTCACGAGGGCAAGACTCTACGAGCTCGTAGAGGCACTTCAGGGTAAAGTCACAAACAAGGTCGTGGCGAGCGGGGTTGCCATTCATGATCATACGTGCTTCATCCAGTTTTTCCACGGCAAAACAAATGTCCGATTGCTCCTGCAAACACTGCTCAAACGCCTGACGTGTCAACGGAGAGCTCCCCAAAGAGGTCGCTACATTGACCTGGGAAAGTCTCACCACATCTACATCATCCAACCACCTCCCGATTTCCCTCCACAGGCTCGCAGGCACGCCTCTGGAGGCTCCACCTTGGCCGCGCACAAAAAGCACATCGATGCCTTAAGCGCCCTAAGTGCCCTAAGTGCCCTAAGTGCCCCCAATGCTTCGAGTGCCCCGGTTTCTTCGTGGCTCTATCAACAACGACTGCAGCTGGGCCACGGTTGCCCGGCGGGGCGGTTCTATGCCCTGCTGCGCCAACTCTTGCTGTAAGGGGGCCTTGTGCGCCCTCTTTGGCTTCTTCGAGGGGTGCGCCTCCAACTCCGACTCCAACCACACTGCATCCCAGGTCACGACGCCCTGGCCCTCCATGATGGCTGCAAGGGCATCACGCTTGGCAGAATCCGTGGGCTGCACAGCCGGCTGACACACCATGTCGAGCAACTTCTGAGCGTGCTCGCTGTTGCCCGAAATGACTGTTTCCTGCAGATGGTGGCAGCTAGGGGGCCTCATCCGAGTTCGGCTTCCCCCCCCGGGAGAGCTCGCCAACATAGCCAGACATGGCTTGAAATGTCATGGTGAGATCCGAACTGTGCCAAATGGTCTGCAACCACACACTGCACTGCGAGATGCACCCAAGACAAGATCCAAGACCAAGACATAGAAATTGACACTCTGAGACCACCGGTTGGCAATTTGCAAGTGCCCTGCAAGCCTAAGTGCCCTTGGTGCCTGGGTGCCGTGCAAGCCCTAAGTGCCCTGGGTGCCCTAAGTGCCCTGGGTGCCCTGGGTGCCCTGGGCGCCCTGGGTGCCCTGGGTGCCCTGGGTGTGCTAAGTGCCCTGGGGGTGCCCTAAGTGCCCTGGCCCTGGGTTCCCTAAGTGCCCTGACTGCCCTGGGTGCCCTAAATGCCCTGGCGCCCTAAGGTGCCCTGGGTGGCCTGGGTGCCCTGGGTGCCCTGAATGCACCATCAACGTCGCACGCAAATTCGAAACTCCGACCAAACAGGCCCGTAAACTTCTAAGATCAGCGCCAATCGAGAACGCCGAAAGTGTAGAGGTACCTGCAAGGAAGGAATCACAATCGGACGAAAACAAAGAAAAAACACAAACCGAGGAGCACTGGCAGAGGTCGTGCTTAACAAACCTCAAGCGAAACGTCTGGGCGGGGGGGCACAGAGACTCGCTGACCCAGGGCACTTAGGGCACTTAGGGCATTGGTGTGATACATACACACACATACACACACATACACAACATAATAGATATGTTAAGACCTTCCATAATATGATTGCAACCAATTGTGTATCCACTCTAATTTATTCTCAACATACTAAAAAATATTATGCAAAATAAAACAAAACAAAAAATAACCACCTATACCAACAATGATCATATGGGAAAGAGGGGGGGGGGTGCACATAGGCCCCTGCAACCAACGCACACACCCTGCCCCCTCCCCCCCACCTCTTCACATGTGCCTGGCCGCGGCCGATCGGTGCCAAGGTTGATGCTGGTACCTGACACGAGTGGACACAAGGTTTTGCGTTTGAGGCTTAGGGCAGGGCACTTAGGGCACTTAGGGCACAAAGGGCACCCAGAGCTCACGGAGAGGGGTGGTCGGTGGTCCTGAAGGCAGGTCATTTGACTTCACTGGGCTTGGGTCTGACAACATGCAAAACGGGGTTGGAGAAGCACCGCAAAACGTGGCCTGATGGGGTTGGAGAAACCGCAAAACGTGGCCTGATCCACGGGTCGATGGTCGGCAGACCTGAAAGCAACATGTAAAACGGGGTAGAAGCACCGCATGATGGGGTTGGAGAAGCACCGCAAAACGTGGCCTGATCCACAGGGTCGATGGTCGGCAGACCTGAAGGCAAGGGTGGACGGGGTTGGAGAAGCGCAAAACGTGGCCTGATCCACAGGGTCGATGGTCGGCAGACTTGAAGGCAAAGGTGGACAGGGTTGGAGGAGCACCGCAAAACGTGCTGTGTGGGTTGGTTGCCTTCGAGTAGTGTTTCAGGTTGGGCCCGACTCCCAATTTTTCGTGGTGAGGCCAACGCGAACTGCAACAACCTGTGTCTTTTTTTCATGTGCTCGCCAGACGTCATCCTTATCAGGTGCAACGTCAACGCTGCAAAGTGTTGCCCTCAGAGTGTTCGTGCTCCCTTCCCCACAAGAGGCAACTTCGACATTGACAGCACGAAGAGTAGCCCTGGCAAAGTGCGTCTGTGAACACGACCGACCACGTGAAAAACGCGACGCAACACCGTCAACCCGTCACGCAAAATCATGCGCAAAAAACATGTAAAATATAATTTCCGGAAGAGCGGACAAAAACACGTTTTTTCCGGAAATGGCTCTCGAGCCGCTTGAGCTGGGGCCGACACTTGGTCGGACCACTATTTTTCTTGCCACCTAGTCAAGAGCCAGCAACATCACGGTCAGCGAGGTGCAGACCGCAAAGGGGGGCAAAACGGCACCCTTGAGGTGGAGGGCCTATAGTCTGGCGGTCCGAGTGGCACATATCCTGTGGGAGCCCAGCAGTTTGGTGAGGACCAGAGACCAAGGTGTGCTGCCTGGGAGACCTGGGAGTTTTCAATTGTCCACACAAAGCTGCTGGCCAGAAAGACTTGGGCCTGGCAAGAAGTTATTTGTCGCTTCCACGGCTGGCTTTCTTCGGTTGGTCTTTCCCTTCCAGCCAGCCAGAAGTGCATTTCGGAGGCAGCAGAACCAGCCTTCTTGTAACGGTGTTGCTTTTTTTTTGCCTGGATTCTCAGCTCCTCTTGACGTGGGCGTGGCGAAGTTGCTTTGCGCGCCAGCCCGCAGCAGAACGCTCCAATCATCAGTTGCAATTGGCCAGTTGCAATCGTGCCAGGACAGCGACACGGAGGCCCGGGCTTGCATGCGCCAGGCTCGGTTTTCCGCCTTCACTGTAAAGCAAGTCACCTTTTTTTGGAAATCTACCCCACGGAGGATTCACTTGCAAGCTGTTTTGGAGCCGTTCTAAGTTTGGAGTGATGGTGTGGAATGTCCAAGCGGCCAAGGCAATGAAGCAACTGTCATGAGTGACGTTGGGAAGGCCATCAAGTCCAACCGGAATTCTGCAACGGCTCACAACAACCTTTGGATCTGTGTGAGATGCAAGGCAACGGTAAGCTCGAGTTCATTGCAGCGCAATGTCGTTGTGGAGAGAACAAGGATGCAGGCGCCTGAAGTTGCAGGACAAGGCGAAGAAGGACTCCAAAATGTGTTGCTGCAGATTTGAATTGAGTCTGAAGGCTGGCAGGCCTTTACAAACAAGCATGGGAGGCCAGACGTCACGAGGAGAAGAAACACTCTCTAATGAGTTGCGAGACTATCATTGCGCAGCTGGACGTGCTGAAACTTTTGTGTACAAACCCTGGGCGTCTGCTTCGCGGCAGCGCCGCAACTAGGATTCTGCCCCCTCAAATCCGGCCTCAGGAGCCTTCGCTTTTGGTGGCATGTCACAGCACGTGGTTTGCGACAGGGCTTGGCGAGCTGGAGCTGACCGAAAAAGAGGCTGCAAGCAAGCGACACCATCATACACTTGCAACTGTTCCGAATGGCCCAACCCCGAAAAACGAAGGGGGGCAAACCAACCCAAAAAACAAAACAAGGCCAGAACAACCCCAAAAACTGAAGGGGGCCAAGCCAACCCCAAAAACTGAAAGGGGGGCGACCCAACCCCAAAAAACGAAGGGGGCCAAACCAACCCCAAAAAACGAAGGGGGGCACCCCAACCCCAAAAAATGAAGGGGGCCAAGCCAACCCCACAAACCAAAGAGGGGCAACCCCAAAAAATGAAGGGGGGCCAAGCCAACCCCAAAAACCGCATGGGGCCAACGCAACCCCAAAAATGTGAAGGGGGCCAAGCCAACCCCAAAAACCAAAGAGGGGTCAACGCATGTTCTGCGCAGGACACCTGATGTTGCCTCGGGAAGGGCTAATTAGCCGCTGGAGGAAGCTGACTCCGACCAATGAACGGAATATTGGAAACTCAACATGTTGCATTTTTGCACCATGAGCTCAGTGACGGCTTGAGCAAGCCACGCAGTGAGCAGCGCAGTGTACCACCGCCATTCCAACAGAGCGAGTGCTCAAACAGCAGCGGGTTAACAAGTTCGTGAAGCTCAACATATGTCATACATGCTACTACTGGAGACCCCAAGAACCAAAGGGGGGCCAACCAACCCCAAAAAACGAAGGGCCAAACCCAAAAAGTGAAGGGGGCCAAGCCAACCCCAAAAACTGAAGAGGGGCAGGGCAACCCAACCCCAAAAAACGAAGGGGGCCAACCCAACCCCAAAAACCGAACAAGCCGCCAACCCCAAACCAAAAGGGGGCACGCCAGCCCCACGAAGGGGTGCAAACCAATTTAAAAGCGAAGCAGGCCAAGCCAACCCCAAAAACCGCATGGGGCCAACGCAACCCTAAAAAATGAAGGGGGCCAAGCCAACCCCAAAAACCAAAGAGGCGCAGCCCCAAAAAATGCAGGGGGGCCAGCCAACCCCAAAAACCACAGAGGCGTCTCTCCAATGCATGTTCTGTGCAGGACACCTGATGTTGCCTCGGGAAGGGCTATTTGCCGCTGGAGGAAGCTGACTGCGACCGATGAACGGAATATTGAAAGAACTCAACATGTTGCATTTTTGCACCATGAGCTCATTGACGGCTTGAGCAAGCCACGCAGTGAGCAGCGCAGTGTACCACCGCCATTCCAATGCGTCACACATGCTACTACTGGAGACCCCAAAAACCAAACTGGGCAAGCCAACCCCAAAAAACGAAGGGGGCCAAACCAACCCCAAAAACTGAAGGGGGCCAAGCCAACCCCAAAAACTGAAGGGGGGCAACCCAACCCCAAAAAATGAAGGGTGCCAAGCCAACCCCAAAACTGACGGGGGCCAAGCCAACCCCAGAAACGAAGCCAAGAAAGGTCGGTATCGGCACTGACGCCGCCACCACTAATTGAAGAAGGGGTAATGGAAAAACCTAGCCCCAAGTTGCAAGATGGGGCTTGTCCAACAACATTGGCTGCTGCGGGCAAATAGAAACTAGCAGTTCCAACCCGAACGCTCACGCTAGACACCCCTGCCACTCTGCTGCAGCGGTTGCGCCTTTTACGGATTGTCTGGAATGGCGCCATGTTCCTGCCAGAGAGGTGCGTCAACATGAATGTACGTTGAATTTGCATCAAGCCAAGGGTCAGCGTCACGTGACCAGACATTGGTACAGATCACCATGGGCACGGCGTAGACAAACACCTGGTACGCGTGCTGCTGCGTCGGCGACTGGCCAAGCATGACAGGCGTCGCACCCGCTTGAAACAACTGCCGATTCTGCAACACCAGCTCCGGCTCACACTCATCGAACACCAGGCACTTGTGGCGCGATCGCTGAAATTGCGTGAGGTTCGGCTGCTGCGCATTTTGGCACGACACCACAAGTGTTTCAGCTGGCCCAAAGAGAGACACAGCGAAGGATGTTTTTCCATATTGCGAAGGACCGTGCAGGATCAGGAAAGGAAATCTCGAACGAGAGCCAAACCCAGAAGTGTATAATGCAAGCCAATCAGTAACAGCTTGCAAACAGCGCTGAGGCTTTCTGAACTGCGCCAAGCGCGCATCCAACACCTCCCGCAGGGCCGTGTCGCGGCGCTGCTTAACTTGCTCCTGCACAAAAGAAATCTCGGCCATGTGATTGCGGATGCCTCGGACCCGGCCCTGCAACAATTCTTGAACGGCAACGTCATCAGCAAGCTTGTAGAAACGCCACGAGGTCATGATGGAAGAAGCGTCCACAACAAAGTCATGGAACCGAGCATAATTGCATTGACAGAAGACCGATCCATATTTCGGGGCCTGTACATAATAATGGGCTGCGTCCAGCTGACGCTGAAGAGCTTTGCCGCGACCTTTGGTCCCACGCACATGCGGGCAGGAGCCCCGAAACGCCCAAAGACGCAAGGCACCGAACCGCAAGGCTTTGTCTGGGGTAGAAACTGCCACGTGGAAATGCACCAAATTGTGTCGCTTGCTTCTCTTCAAACTCAATTCCATCTTGCATGACACATGCACCCAGCCCTGCCCTTCCGCAACAGTGTAAATATGCGCAACAAACGCACGCCACAAGTCTTGGTAAAAGGTCGAAACTTCGACAGCAGCTACCAACTCACCTTCGGAGCCTTGCATCTGGGCCAAAGCAGCAGCGTCTGGATCTTGCGCGCCCCACGCACCATTGTATGTGAGCAAGTAACCATGGAGACGTTCATCCTTCCCATCATTGGACACACCGGCTGCCGCTGGAGAAACTGGGTCGCAACGTGTTCGCTGGCTGTTTGACAAACATGGCAAAGGTGGCGCTGGAAAAGCGCTGTCTGTCAGGTGCGCTAGCCAGCCAACAGTGTGCTCTGGTGACATGGATGCCCACAACTGCTTGGCGTGGGCCAAACCAGCATTGTACCCATTCTGCTTTAAGTCTGGCGACTCCCGCAACAGCCGGATGCACCACTGGTCCCGCAGGGCGGATCGCTCACGATGCGACAACGCGGCCAGAAGGCAATGTCCAAGGCGGGGCCTTGCTGGCCCAATCAATGCGGCGCCTTCGTCGGGGCGGTGCCCCAGCAACATCAAAGGCTTGGATTGGCAATGGACGTGGCGTGGCCTCTGCAAACAAAACTTCGTCTCGCAAGGCGCCTTCGACCTCCAACATCAAAGTCTCGAGAGCTGCTTCTAAATCTTCTGGCGCCGCTTCGTGCGCCACCAACATGGCTCTGCAAAAGCGGACCGAAGCACAGAGTGAAACCAAGAAGGTTGAGCAAGCTACAAAACGGCCGGACAGAGCGGCCCGGATGAGCCCGGATGCACACGCGGATGCGCGAAACCCAGTGCCCGACTTTGCCCCGGATGGCAAAACTCCCCCAAAAAAGGCCCGGATGCCTTTTCCGGCGTTTGAGAAATACAAAGTAATAAAATCCCCCCCAGTCCCCGGATGCAAGGAATGGACCCCGGGTGCAAGGAATGGAACGGGCCATTGTATGGGGGGGGGGGGTTGTAGAGGAAAGGCGACCCGGAGCCCAGAGACCCGACACAATGTTTCGAGAGACCCTGTGGTGACTAAGGGGCTCACACTACAATTGTGACTGCCAATGGGCCCACAGACCCCAACAAGAAATTGTCTGTGAAAAACAACGGAGCCCAGAGACTCCTAAAAACAGCCAGTCGCTGAGACACAATGTTTCGTGAGACTCTGCGGGGACCGAGGGGCTCACACAACAATTGTGACTGCCAATGGGCCCACAGACCCCAACAAGAAATACTGCTATCTGGTGTCTGTGGGGGTCTGTGACAAAAACAACGGAGCCCAGAGACTCCTAATAACAGCCAGTCGCTGAGACACAATGTTTCGTGAGACTCTGCGGGGACCGAGGGGCTCACACAACAATTGTGACTGCCAATGGGCCCACAGACCCCAACAAGAAATACTGCTATCTGGTGTCTGTGGGGGTCTGTGACAAAAACAACGGCGCCCAGAGACTCCTAAAAACAGCCAGTCGCTGAGACACAATGTTTCGTGAGACTCTGCGGGGACCGAGGGGCTCACACAACAATTGTGACTGCCAATGGGCCACTGACCCCATCAAGAAATTACTGCTATCTGGATCTGTGAGGGTCTGTATAGACAAAAAAAAACAACGGAGCCCAGTGACTCCTAAAAACAGCCATCGCTGAGACACAATGTTTCGTGAGACGCTGCGGGGACTGAGGGGCTCACACAACAATTGTGACTGCCAATGGGCCCACAGACCCCAACAAAAAAACACTGGGACCAACTGCTTTCGAACAGTTCCACTCCCCCCACATCTCAAAGATTGTTGCCAGCTATCTGGTGTCTGTGGGGGTCTGTGACCCAAAACGGAAGCCAAGAGACCCCTTCTGAGACACAATGTTTCGTGAGACTCTGCGGGGACCGAGGGGCTCACACAACAATTGTGACTGCCAATGGGCCCACAGACCCCAACAAAAAACACTGGGACCAACTGCTTTCGAACAGTTCCACTCCCCCCACATCTCAAAGATTGTTGCCAGCTATCTGGTGTCTGTGGGGGTCTGTGACACAAACAACGGAGCCAAGAGACCCCTACTGAGACACAATGTTTCGTGAGACTCTTTGGTGACCGAGGGGCTCACACAACATTTGTGACTGCCAATGGGCCCACAGACCCCAGCAAAAAACATTGGGACCAACTGCTTTCGAGCAATTCCACTCCCCCGACATCTCAAAGATTGTTGCCAGCTATCTGGTGTCTGTGGGGGTCTGTGACACAAACAACGGAGCCAAGAGACCCCTAATGAGACACAATGTTTCGTTGGTGACCGAGGGGCTCACACAACATTTGTGACTGCCAATGGGCCCACAGACCCCAACAAAAAATACTGGGACCAACTGCTTTCGAACAGTTCCACTTGCCCACATCTCAAAGCTTGTTGCCAGGCAGCCGGTTCCCAGCTATCTGGTGTCTGTGGGGGTCTGTGACACAAACAACAAAGCAAGAAACCCCTAAAAACAGCCAGTCGCTGAGACACAATGTTTCGTGAGACCCTTTGGTGACCGAGGGGCTCACACAACATTTGTGACTGCCAATGGGCCCACAGACCCCAACAAAAAATACTGGGACCAACTGCTTTCGAACAGTTCCACTTGCCCACATCTCAAAGCTTGTTGCCAGGCAGCCGGTTCCCAGCTATCTGGTGTCTGTGGGGGTCTGTGACACAAACAACAAAGCAAGAAACCCCTAAAAACAGCCAGTCGCTGAGACACAATGTTTCGTGAGACCCTTTGGTGACCGAGGGGCTCACACAACATTTGTGACTGCCAATGGGCCCACAGACCCCAACAAAAAACACTGGGACCAACTGCTTTCGAACAGTTCCACTCGCCCCACATCTCAAAGATTGTTGCCAGGCAGCCGGTTCCCAGTTATCTGGTGTCTGTGGTGTTCGCTCTGTTGGCCCAGTGGTTGTCAGAGACCTGGGGCTTGTTCAACAAGCACCATGTCTGACAACCACTCTCTGACACTTGCTTCGTAAAATCTGTGGGCATAAATGCCAAAAAAATCAACAAGCACCATGTCTGACAACCACTCTGACACTTGCTTCGTGCAATCTGTGCTCAAAAACGCCAAAAATCAAATTGGCCAACAAACTCTCAAAATTGTTTGGGGTCTGTTTGGCGCATTGCGTTGGTCAATGTTTGTGGGGCTCTGCGGGCCCAGTGGTTGTCAGAGACATGGGGCTTGTTCAACAAGCACTATGTCTGACAACCACTCTCTCTGACACTTGCTTCCTAAAATCTGTGCTCAAAAACGCCAAAAATGAAATTTGTCAACAAACTCTCAAAATTCCTTGGGGTCTGTTTGGCGCATTGCGTTGGTCAGCACCATGTCTGACAACCACTCTCTAACACCTGCTTCGCAAAAATATGTGCTCAAAAACACCAGAAACAGACAAAATCCTGTCAAAAACGAATCAAATTTGTCAACAAACTCTGAAAGTTCCTTATTAAATGCGGGCCCATCGGTTAATCACTGCGCGGTCCATATCGAAAAAGAAATCAGTGGTTAACCAAATCCGGCAAGCAAAAGAAACGATATCCAAGAGTGTCTCAACACGCAGGCGTGTTCAACATGACAGATGTGTCTGTGTGCGTTACCTGGACAAATGGGTAGACGGTTTTCGCGAAGATATGTAAAACACCTCTTTTTCGTTTCCCAGAACAATGGATAGACCAAGAAAATGTCTGAAACCAAATCAACATGTAAGGGAAACCTTCAATTCAGTGACCGTCCAACCCCGTTGGCATGCCCAAAATGAGCGACCATGTTTCCACGGCAGCGGTTAACCAAATCCGGCAAGCAAAAGAAACGATATGCAAGAGTGTCTCAACATGCAGGCGTGTTCAACATGACAGATGTGTCTGTGTGCGTTACCTGGACAAATGGGTAGACGGTTATCGCGAAGATATGTAAAACACCGCTTTTTCGTTTCCCAGAAAAATGGATAGACCAAGAAAATGTCTGAAACCTAATCAACATGTAAGGGAAACCTTCAATTCAGTGACCGTCCAACCCCGTTGGCATGCCCAAAATGAGCGACCATGTTTCCACGGCTCCGAGAGCGACGATGCTGACGCTGCTGACAGCTACGTCACCACCACAAGGGTTGTAGTGCGAGCAACGCCTACAGCATTTCCAAGGCAACATCGGACAGCTCCTTTGGAGCGACTGTAGGGCGACACAAAAAATTGTTTCAGTCCGCTGCTTTTAGCGCAACCAAGCTTTTCAGGTCCTCCACATTCAGCTGCCGCGCAGCTTTCAACAACTTCTTCTTTCGTCGGTTGGCGTCCTTGGTTTGCGCACGGTTCACCTTGATTTGCTGTCGCAAGTGGGCCCGCTGCTGCCGCAACTCTTCCAATTCGGCCTTGAGCACCTGCCGCACAAGCAGGCCGGCTTTTTTCAGCAAGCACCAAAAAAGTGTTGTGGTTTGACGGCACAACGCGTGAAGCAGTCTGGAGTCTTGGAGTCTTCAAACTGTCGCCCCCCCAAAAAAGGGGTGAAAAAAACACATTTCCTCGCAGGCCGGATTCAGGACACCGAGGGAAAATCGCGCTCGCAGGTGGGAGCAGGGCGGACTTAAGGTCACAAGAGGCTTCACATGTTCCATGGGTGTCAGGCTTGCACCCACAAACTGAATGGCCGTTTTGGGCGGGGTCCAGGGATCGCTCTAAGGTCGAGATTCGCAAAGTCGTGTTTGGGCTTCTCTCCACAAGCTAGGCATGTTGCTTCCGTCTGTCAAGAAGGTCAGCGGCCCGAATCGCTTCTGGCCGCCTGGGCCCCAGGAAGTCGTCCAGCCGCAGCCGGTCTGCCCCGCCTCGTCAGCGCGCCGCCGCGTTGCCGCTGCCCTGGGGCGCCGGCAGCGAGCTTCAGCAGGGTCTCCCGCCCTCGGTGCTCCGGACGGTCATGGAGTCCACGGCCCGCAGCTGCTGCACGTTGCCGTACTGGAGGTTGAAGCTCCTCGCCGCGTTGGTGGGCGCCCGAAACGCCCCCGCGTCCTCTATGGCTTCATGCGCCGGTTCGTCAAGTCCTTGTTGTGCTGGAACCTGTCGGCGTTGTCTTGCAGCGTCCTGAACTCGGTGGCCGGCTGTTTCTCGACGTCCTTTTTGGTGGGGGCGCGCGTTGCAGGCCGACGCGGCCTGCTTGAAGTGGTCGCTCTACTGGCCGCCTCTGCGGGCCACCCTGGTAGCCAGGTCCTTCTTGAGGGTCCGGATGCCCCGGTCCACCACCATGGCGTTGCGGGCCTCCGGCCGCTTGGTGCGGCGCACCGCCCATCGGGCAGCCCAGGTCCGTCGTGACCGCGAAGTTCTCGTCGTCCGCCAGCTCCCGCACCGCCCGCTTGGTGGCCCGGCCGACCGCTTTGGCGTTCTTGTTCTGTAGAGGCTCCACGACGTCCATGATCACCAGGCCGTCCCCCGGGTGTTCTGGCTGAAGTCGATGAGGTCGGCCTGCGTTCGGCCCCTCCACAGCCGACTTCCCCAGCGCTGCCCGGGGGCCTGCGCCTGCCTGCTCTGATCATCCACGAAGCTGCCGTACAGGGGGTCGTAAACGTTGTCGGCCTCGGACATGTGCGCCACAAAGTTGGAGGCCGTGCGGAGGCGATGATGGCAGGCAAAGAGGAGCTCCCGGCCGGGTGTCAGGCTGTAGGTGCGCACGATGTTCCAGGGGTTCACTGCCAGGGTCGGGTGTAACCGTCCTGCTCACCACTGCCACGGTTCACTGCCAGGGTCGGGTGTAACCGTCCTGCTCACCACTGCCACGGTGTGAGTCGCCAGGGCCACGCGGGACGAACCGTCCAATTTGCCAGCGAGACGTCCGTGGGGCCCAGGTCGGCCCCGCCATCGTCCGGGAAGCGCACGGCTATCTCCAGGGCCAAAGCTGCCTCCGGACCCCCAGCTTGCCGGCTAGGAGGCCGTCCACCTGCGCGATGGTGTAGTAGCTGAGCAGGGCGGCTGCGATGCTCGAGGCCGTTGTGTCCTGGTCGGCAGCCGGCGGTACGCCACCAGCGGAGGTGATCTGGTTGCTCGTGAACACGTCCTGGTCCGGGCCCGTCCGGTAGGCCAGCAGCGCGCCCGCAATGGCCGCGTGTGTCCTGCGCGCTTGCTGTCCGGTAGTCGGTCAACAGTGCGTCCACTTGCGCCGAGGTGTAGAAGGCCAGCAGCGCAGCTGCGAGGGCGCTGGTCGTCTCGGCGCAGGACTCCAACCCGCAGATCCGCTGCGATCTCCGCGGCGCAGAGCGAAGAGCGGCTGCGCGGCTGCGCGGGCGGTGCGTCCCACTCGGTTTGCGCGCGCTCTGTCGCGCTAACGGGATGCGCTAATTGATTTTGGGCACGGCGCTTGTACGCAAGGAAGCGAGTCGCTGTTCCCTGGCAATAGCCCCACACAACCAACCATGCCTTCTACAGCGAGTGGACGGAAGGGCACCACGGACGGTAGGTTGTTAGGGACTTTGGACCAGATGAGTTTGGGCTGGAGTTTCTGGCTACTTGGGCTCAAGGCCAAACTGCACCTCCATGGTCCATGCTTAGTACATGGGGTGTGGCCTTGAAGAGGCTGTGGAAGAGAGTGTTATGCACTCATATGAATGTGGACGACACGGCGGTTTCGATACTTTAATTATATGTGAACCTTGAGCAAACACAAGGCATTTTGCAAACCCTGCAGTCCTATGAATCGTCGGCCAGTTAGGCCCGAGGAGTTGGGCTGGAGTTGATTTGCGCAGGTCTGGCTACTTTGGCTCAAGGCCAAACCGAACCTCCATGCTGGCCCATGCTCAGCGCATGATGGGAGATGGCTTTGAGGTCGTTCTGCCTGATTTTGCTGCAAGCTGTGGCAGAAGAGAGTGCATACACTGATATGCATGTGTACGACGCGGCGGTTTCGATACTTCAAGTATATGTGGACCTTGAGCAAATAAACTCCACTTTGCCAACGGCTGCGTGGTTCGCGCAGTATGAAGGTCTGACAAGGCATTTTGCAAACCCTGCAGTCCTATTTGACAGGTTAGGCTTTGGAGAGCAATCACCAGCAAAGAAAGCAGCCTCCTCATTTGCCTTGAAAATGGGTAATCAGATCAGCAAGGTCATTGTCTGTATAGTTCTGGCTGCACTGGGGATCACTGTCGCTTTGCTGCTCTCGCTGGGCTTGCCACAGAAGCAGCCCAGGCAAGTCAATCACACTCTGCCCAGAGGTGTTTTTCCTCTTCTGGTGATGATGGTTGGCATGGTGTATTGCAGCACCGAGATTTATGTGCCGAGCCTGCCACAGATGGAACTTGATTTGGGTGGCGACCAGTCACTGATGAGCGGCACTGTGCAGGTGAACCTCCTCATGCAGCTCGGCCTTGTGTAAATGCTATGCTGGCTTTCTTGATATGCGCGCGTGTTGTTCCTTTGCACATCTCTCTGTGTGCGTTTTTGCTGCGCGTCTCCATCTTTGCGTGTTTGTCTCACCAGTCTCTCTCTCTCTCTCTAGCCACGGGCCGCCGTTTTGTTGAGTTGTTCTGTGCCAGAGAGTGCTTGCACACAGAGTGTAGCTTGCGCCAGGAAGGCGGTTGGGTGCTTCGTCATCGCGCCGCTCTCCGATCGCGTGGGGCGCCGGCCCTGTGTGCTGGCCTGCCTGTCCCTGGCTTTCCTGACTTCGGTGGCCTGCACCTGGGCGATGACGGCCCCGAAAAGGAGGGGAGGTGGACGGATCAAAACGAGCGGAGGCTCTTTTTTTGGGACGCTGACATAACTCGAACCAAGATGAAACCAAGCAGAGGGACGGTTCGTTCATTTTTAGGGCGCTCGCCTCAGTGCTTCGCAACAGCCGCGAGCAAAGTCTTTGGGAAAGTTTGGACCGGTCCTCCGAGTTGAGTCACAGGCATGCTGACCTCAGACATCATCTGGTGCCTTACAGCGCGGGCTCTGCAGGGGCTGAGTGAAGCCGTGGAGTGCCTGTGTTTTGCGATCATCAGAGAGCCTCGCAATTTCTTGACTATATAGTTGAGGTAGTTCTCTCTATGGTCACTTGTATTCGAGTGGGCTTTGTGGGACTGAGACTTCTGAGATCTTCAGCAGAGGACTGGTGCGATGATGCGGACGAGCGCTTCCGAGTGTATGCGGCGCTTTGGATCGCGACGATCTTTTTCAACATGGCTTCGCCTTTGCTCGGGGGCATGCTTGCAATCTTTTCTAGCTGGAGAGTCGCGTTCCTGTTGTTGGCGCTTTCTTGGGGAAGCCTGACTGATCTTGGCAAGTTCCGATGTTCCCGTCATAGCCTGGTACCCTGAAAAACGCCTCGCTCCCCGCTCGTTTTTTCCAGGTAGCCTGCTGAACCTTGCGTACGTCATTTTGCCTGAAAGCGCTCCAGCGCAGAGCGGAGTCTTCCTCGAGGACTTGGCAGTCGTCACTGCGGATTGGCGCCAGAACTGCCTCATCATTGCCGCCGGGCTCCTCGAACGGAGACCTCCAGGAAACCAATCATTTTTTCCTTAAAGCAACCACAGATGCGCGAATGATATCTTCTTTACGTGGTTTGGGGGTAGACTTCCGCAGTACCGTGTGGATTGCTCAACGTGCCTGTGCATGTGTCTGGCTTGCCATTCCGTCGAGGCTTTGTTATTCCTGTTATCACAGCTTCCTGGCCAACGTGAGCTACGTGTTGCTTGCTTGCTCTTTGGTACGAGCTTCTGAACAATGACTACCTTTTCTTTTGTTTCACTTTTCATTTTTTATGTTCAAAAAAACAGCCAGGCACACACGCAAAAAGTGAAGCACGGCTTTTGCAGCTTGACCGTCAGAACCCAGGTTGGAGGAGGGGCATGGCAAGGGTCTGCCCGCCACCTGCGTGGTGATCGCTGGGGTCATGGCCTTCATGTATGTGGTGACTCAGGTGCAGAGCTACTTTCTGGACGGCTCAGCACCTGAGCAAGCAATCGCTGCTTTCTTTGCTAATCTTTGCCTTTGAGGGTACAGGAAACTTCCAGTTGGGGAGTTGCCTCAAGTTTCCCATCTTACCTCACCGGGCTCAGACCAATTCAAGCTGAAACCTTGAATGCCAGATCCGAATCAGAACAGCTTTCTGGCAGAAACTTCGAGCGAAGGTGATGGAAGTCGCCCGATGCGCTATGCTTTGCACGCTGCCCGCAGTGCTGCTGGACTTTGTTGCTGCCGGGCTAAGTGTGAGGCAGGGTGAACAGTTTACGGCGGTCCATGCTACAGAATCCATGCAGAATCCAAAGGCTGTGCACGCAATGGATGTTTCGTCAGGAGCCTTTGGGGATATTTGGTGCCTACGGCAATCCATGTGAGTCTCATCGCGATGCCCGTGATGTCGCTGCCGACGCTCTACATGCAGCCTCTAGAGAAGGCTCGGTCGTCGGTCAGTCGGTCGGTCGGTCGGTCGGTCGGTCGGTCGGTTGGTGAGTCTTCTTGCAACCCACCCTAAACCAGCACCCTAAACCGCCAAACATGATCCTGAAACAAGCTCGAAGCCACCCGATACGAACCCTAAACCCACCTTAAACCACCATGAAAACATCCCTCAACCAACTCTAACCAGCCCTACACCTACCTTCAACCACCATTAAACAGCCGGAACCTACAGCAGCTCTAAACCAACCATAAGCCAGCACTAAACCCAGCCTGAACCAGCGCACGGAACAATCCCTATACCAACCTTAAACCCACCCGAAACCAAGCCTCAACCGACCCTAAACCACCGCTAAACCAACAACCAACCCTAAACCAACTCTAAATCAACCTTTAATCCACCCTGAACCAGCCCTAAACCAGCCAATCCCTAAACGACAAAATCAACAAACCCCAAGCAAACCCTATGCAAAGCCTAAAAGACCGGAAGCCAACCAACCCTAAATCCATTCTACACCAGCACTACATCATGCCTAAACCAGCCTAAAGCTACCCTGACCTACCCGAAACCATCTCTAAGCCTACGCCCAAACGAGCACTAAACCAACCCTAAACCTGGCCAACCTAAACCAACCACAAACCCACCCGAAAGAAACCCAAGCCCCGCCCCGCCAAACCTAGGAAAAAAAGGGGCCGCGCCGAACCTAGGAAACAAAAGCAGCCGGGCAGGTGTTGCATTGAATGGTGCCTTGTTTGCAAAAAGGTGTGTTGGACAGGGTCTGTCCGGCCAGGTTTTCCTTTTCCGAGCTTTGTGGTTTTCCTCGCTTGGACCGGTGCTTGTTTTTCCAAGCCCAAGAGCCTGTTTTTCAACTCCATTTGCCTTGTGGGTTTCGATAGACGGTCGGCCGAAACGAAGAGGTCCACCCTTTGCACCCCTTCCTGCTTCCCTGATCCAGCCCACTTTTCTTCTTTCCTGTGTTCCCCTTTCTTTTTGGCTGCCCCCCAAACATATATATATATATATACATTTATCAACAAAACAAACAAGCAACAAAACAAAACAAGCAAAACACAAAACAAAGCACGCAACACACAAAAAGAAAAGCTAACACAACAAACAAAACAAAAAAGGCAACAACAAAACAAACAACACAACCACAAAAGAAGAACACCACATCCTCCCACCTCCGGGCGATTTTTTTTCTTCTCCGGCGCTGACCTCTGACTTCTTGGAAGCCCGCCTTCTCGCTTGAGGTGGCGGGCCTGGCGGCCTCAATGGAGGTGGTCACCGCCGGGGTCCTCTCCTCCGTCTGCTCGGTGCTCAGCACCGAGGCCCTGATCTACGCCGGCCCGGCGCGAGGAAGGACGCGGAGAAAACCAACTTCTTTTGTGTTTGCTTTCTTCCGTGTTTTTTCCCCCCCCCCCCCCCCCATATTTCGTTTTTCGTTCTTTTTGGCCGCCGCGAAAGAAAGGGAAGACAAACAGGAGAGCGGCGAAGACGTCTGACCGGCGGAAAGTGTTTGGAACGTGTTTTTTTGTTTTGTTTGGTTGGGCGAAAACCCAACGGCACGCCGTCAAAAACAACCTATGCTTCTTCGGTTTCTTGGGTCCGAGAAAGAGGAGGCCGTCATACAACACAGCGAGACGTGAGCGGCGCAGTCGCGAGGCTGGCATCGTGCTTTTCCAGGGCGCTGTGACCTTCTCAGCCGTGCCTTGGGAGGTGTCGTTTTTTTTTTTTGGTGTGTGTGTGTGTGTGTGGCTTTTTACGTGGAAGCCAACAAGCAAACAACAACCAACAGACAGAAGGAGGCCTACCCATTTCAGGCTACTTTCTAGTGAGAAGCCTTTTTCTTTTCAGGGTGCCAAAAGCGATTGAGCACCAAGAGAGCGCTTGATATTCCCTGTTGGGACGTCTAGGTGCTGATCTTCTGGCTGGGCCAAGGGATATGGAGCCGGGGCCAGCGATGCACTTGAGGAAAGAGGAAAACATCGTTTTCGCTTTGGCGTTTTGTGGGGTGTTGTTCGCTAAAGAAGGGGGGCAGAAGTCCTTGTAAGGGCCCCTCTTGATGTGCCACGTGACATTGACGCGAGCTCTTGTGAGTTGGTCATTCGGTTTGCAGCCGGTGGCCGGCCACCTCTGCCTTGGGGTCCTTGCGCTCTGCATTTGGAGTCCTGAGCTTCCCACGTTGGGCATCGTTCAAGTGCCGCAGCCGATGACGGCCTCGATGTAGTGGGTAGTGAGAAGCAACCAGCCAGCCTTGATCCGCGCCATCGCCAAACGGGAGAGATAAAGTCTTCTTACAAATTGGGCGGAAGAGCTTTCAGGCCTTTCTCAAAGCTTTCGCGAGCACGCGCTTTCGCGAACCCCTTCTCGCTGGAGAAAGAAGCTGCTGGCATGGCTTCTTCTGTGCCCGGCTCCTATTGTTCCCAGTTCTTTTTGTTGAGTGCGGTGAGTGAAGCACTCCCACGCAAATTGACATGGAGCCCAAAAAAGAAGCTGAGGAGGATCTGCGATCCAGAGGGCTCCGGGCTGCTGCCGTGCCCGCGCAATTGGCATTTCAGATTCGAACAGACTGGGCCCGTTAAAGCAGTGGAAGCTTAAAAGGAGGTACATGTTCTTTCGTGCAGCTCCAAACACCAAGCGGGCAGACGATATCCCTACAACTTGCGGTTGCATCCCGAACGCCAGGCTCCCATTGACACAAGCGGAGAAGGAAATGGCGGATGGAGCGCGTCCAAACCTTAGCGGCAGAGATTTCGTGACAGGAGGCATGGTGAACTTCATGCTACGGATTCTAGCGCGTGTCTTCCTGTTGTTTTCTTGTGGCCAGGCGCCGTCATTTACATCCTCTTGCTGCTGTACATGTTTATGGGTGTTGGGACCGTCGCGGATTGCTTCATGAATGCTTGGCCCTCAGTGACTCCTGAAGCTTCCCCGATTGATTTGCAGGGGTGGGGGAGCGGCATATCTCTAGTTTCCAAGATAGGACCAAGGCCTTTGAACCTTTGTCGGAAAGGCCGATTTCAAGTGAGCTTCCTTTGAGCCCCGATTTCCGTTCAAAAAGCGTGCGATTTTCCCGCTAAGCGCAGGCCGTCGAGAAGATCATCAGCAAGAAGAGGCAGCGGCATGGCCAGCCGAGGATTTCATGTGCTTGGTCAAGCCTGGCTGTTGGGGGATGACTTGTGGGGTGGGTTGGTTGTTTGCCTTGTGTGTTCCCCTGCATCCCAAGAGTCCGCCCGAGAGTTCTGCGCAGGCGGATTTTAAATCAGACGAAGCAGAAAGAGGTCACGTACTTGGCCACGGCCTTGGACGCTCAGGTGGCTTAGTATTTTGGGAGGGGACTCTTCCAGGTTTTCCGGGGAAAAAAAACAAGAAAAAAAGCAAACAAACAGCAGACCAGGTGCTCGAAAAACCAATCCAAAACGCGAAGGCATCGCTTTGCCTTCCGTTTTCGCTGAAAAAATATCTTAGGTCTGGAACAGCACCGTGGCCGACCTCACCTTGTTGGCACTTGGCTGGGCGCTCGGAGCTGGCGGCTGGCCATGAATGAAAAGGAAAGCTGAGATCGTTTTTTTTGTTGTTGTTGCGGTCGCCCTATTTGGAGACACACCCATGTGGATACCCCCCCACCCCCAAATTCGTGGGGTTTCCATGTGGTTTTCCAGCAAACCCCACCAAGAGGGGGGTTCCCTGAGAATGGACAGGCTCATGTTCAGTCGTATTTGTGAGGGTCTCGGTACAGTCCCCTTTTGAAAGGGCTAGCTTTAAGGGGAAACCAAAGAGAGGAACCCCCCAGTCTTCTTTTGTGGACCTATTTTCTCTGGTGCATTTTGCCAAGGGATGTTAGGGTTTTGAGCTTTTTGCCAACTAATGGGTGTTCCGTATGAAACCACTACAAGTTAGGCTTTTAGCAGGGGAGCAGAAAGCAACCGAGCTTTGACACAGCCACCCCAACTCCGAGGCTCCTCCGCTCCAGAGATTCTGCTGCCGCGAGCTTGGCCTTCGCGACCTCTTGCGGCGATGAAGCCTCAGATGACCACCCAATAGCCCGAAGACCTTTGGAGATGTTTTTTCTTCTTCGGTTCTATCTTGATTTGTAGGGGGGGAGCGCCCAGTGAACATTTCAGGGGGTTTGTCAAATTCACGTTTGACGCCATGTCAACTGCCGTTATGCTCCGGCCCATTTTGATGTGACTTCAACCCCAAACCCCCCGGAGATGAATGCGACGTGTGGGCATGTCTCAAAACAGAGGACAATGGTTCGCTTCTCTCTAGGCTTCCCTTGAAAAAAACACCCATCAATCAACACCCACCAATAAGGGTGTGTCCATGTTTGAGGGCATCCATGAAATCTTTCTTTTGGTTTTTTTTGGGGGGTTCGCATTTTGGGACAACCTTTTAAGCCGGAACCTCACAACAGGACATCAACTGGGTTTTGGTTTTGGCCATCTGATTTGCAGGGAACTCCTGTAGGTCGGTGCTGGAGATCTGCTCCGCGGGGTTCCACAGCGGAGAGCTGGGGCCCTCCACCATCGCCCGGGGGCCCGAAAAAGAGGAATCACCCGAGCTGGCCATGGGCTCACGCAGTTTTTCGGATGGACTTCAGGAGTTTTGGAGGGCGATTTTGAGGCCTAGAAAGCGCCATACGCGTCCGAGGGGCAAGGACGTGTCCCGACAAGAAACATGTGGACGTGTAGCTCGGGCCGCGGTCTGTTTGGTAGTTGGAACCAATCATTCCGAGTGTTCCCAGAGGCGAAGTGACACTGGGCCTGACAACACGCGTTTCCCATCAGACGACCATGTGTGCAAGTCGTCCCGGGTTGCATTCCCCCCCGCCTTTCCCCACAAAGGCAGTTTCCATGACTATGATTGAGTCTGTCCTTGTTTCAGGGTACCCTTTTGGGGGGTTTCGACTTCAAGTGGCTGTATGCCCAAGGTGATAACCTTTCCATAGGTCTTTTTCCAGCCAAGAGAACAAGAGCTCAACACCTCCATGTTCAATGCGGCACCAAGTGCAACCGCACTTTTTGATAATGTCTGCATTGGGATTCAGGAGGCTTCGTTTCCGGCCGAGGTGGGCTCCGCAGCCTTCAATTTGCTGATCATCCTGGCGGCCCGGGCGCCCGGGGAGCCAAAGCCTCCGCGAAAGCGACAGCGGGAAGCGGTCCCATGGTCCGCCGGTGTCGCGAAGGGACGCGGGAAGGGCGCGCCGTCTTTGTTCTTCCTTCCTTTTTTTTCTGTCTTCCGTTTTTTCTATTCTTCTTTTTCTCGTTTTCTCGCCCTTTTTTCCCCCTCCTTCCATTTTTTTGGTTTTTCGTGGAAGGTTCAAATGGGGGCACACCAAGTAGCATGAATGTGTGTTTTCGGTTTTCGGCTAGACAAGGTGCAAATACAAGGTGCAAATGGGGGCATTACCAGTTTGGAGAGATGAACGAGGTGAGTGGATGCAAGGGAGCGAAAGATGGCATAAAACCGCCCACGCAGAAATTGTAGTCTGGTACTGTGGATGGACGAAATTTTGCACCACCTAAGAAACCTAGGACTGTTAATGAACAATGTTTTCCAAGTGAAGCGGTTTATGGATTTCGTCCATCCACAGTATCTCAGTGGCCTTGGCGGCTGTTGGAACGACCACCGCGTGGAGCTGGTTGACTGGCTGCCCAGGTCTGCATTTGCGCCATCCCAGCCTGCGAAGTGCGCGCCATCGAGCACATGCGCGGCTCTCAGCCGCGGATGTTTGTTGACGTCTTCTAAGGGTGGCTTCCATTTCCATTCTTTCCAGAAAATCTTTCTTTCTAGAAAACCACCAAAAATCGTGGGGAAACAGCTGGCTTTTGAAAAGAACGATGGTTGAAAAGGATGGAAAAGGAAGCAACCCCTAGAGTAATGGATCCATTGGAGCAAGCATTCACAGGGGGCAGTTGGAGAGGTTGGGGAGCCCCCAGATCCGACCATTCGGTGCGTGAAAGGCTGTCCCAGAAGAAGGACTGGTATGAAGCCCTAGTTTATGGCCTATTTAACTGCTACTTATGGCTTATGGCTTAATTCTGGGAAATCAGCCGTCTTTGGGGTCCCAAATGGCCATTCAGACTGAGGTCAGTGTACCACGTGACGGTCATTTTCTCGCCGTTGCCCAAGCGAGAAGCTGCCACGGTTGATTTTTTGCATGCTCGCTCCGCCACAAAAAGAATCCATGGAGCCCCAGCAAAGGGGTCTATCAGAAAAGAAACTGGGTTTGATGATTCTGAGTCAACATTACACCCCAAACGTAACACACGAACCTTTATAAGTTTGTAGAAGAACCCTAGTATGGGGGTGTTTCCCTCCAAAAGTGGTCTGAATCTCCACATTTTAACAAAGAAATGGACATTTGCCTAGTGATAAGCAGGTCGTTTTATTCATGCGGGGTCAACATTAACAGATCTCAGGATTTTCGCGTACATCTGGCTGCTGGTCATCGTGCCAACCTCAAAAGTGGCCTCCGCCTGATGTCCGGCTGCGGGCTCGAGGAGATCCAAATCTCTTTTTTGTTTTTTTTTGGATCCCTCAATATTTTTCCGGTTTTCATTTTGGTTTCTCTTTACTTCACACAAAACTGCAGAAACAAGACACATTCAAGTGGAAATCCGCAGGTGCAAGTTATTTCACCCAACATCGTGGAGATCTGGGAGGCGATGGCAACGTGAAAACAAAACGGTCAGAGGAAACATGGGTGTGTCTTTTGTTGAGGGTGCCCCCTCTTTTGTGAGGGAAGGAAAGCAATAGGACAACCCACCCTTTTTTGTCGGGGAGGGTACAAGACGAGAATGCCCACATGATTCGCTTGGACTGGTGCCGAACTGTGCGGCAGCCGTTTGCGAGTTTTGTGCAGCTTGTCTCACAGCCACTTGAGCTCCGAAGGCAGTTTCATTGGAACACATCTCTGATTCGGCATCGGTCCAGAACACGGCCAAAAAGGGGCTGTCCTTTTGGACGGTTCGTGAAGCCCCTTTTGGATGATTTCTTCTCGGCGTGCCACGAGCCATCCAGTCGGAGAGGCACTCCGCTCAAAAGAAGTCCAGCGCCGTGGCCTGCAGGCCATGGTCACCTTTGTGATGTTCCCGATCCTGGTGACGGTGTCGTGGCTGGCGAACAAGGGCAAGCTGGAGTTCCTGGCGCTCGAGAAGAGGCGCGAAGCTTATATATATATATATATATGTATTTGCGCTTCTTGTTTTTTGTGTGTGAAACACCCGCCAACTGTAGAGGCTTCTCAAAGTTTCCGTTTTGAGTGGCTTGCATCAGCTTTTGGGCTTTTTTCACAAGGAGCTTCCTTGGGTGGACGTTCGGGCCACATTTCTCGGGAGGTTTTCGTTTGTTTTTCCCGGGGAAGCCAGGAGCTGGTTGAAGGTTCCCTTCGGGAGCTCCGGAAGGTTCCCTTCGGAAGCTCGGGGTTCACAAGCCGTCCGAGCCTTTGAGGCCTGAAGAGGAAGTGGCCCTTGCCCCAGAGACGAGAGAGAACTTGGTGATCCGTTCCTAGCCATGGAGCCTGTGACCGGGAAGGAGAGGTCTGGGAGGCAAGATACCTAACCAGACTTTGGGCTACAAGATATGTAGCAACCAGACTTTGGCCTCCTTTAGAGGGAACAGGGAGCCAGGGGCTTCGCCCATGCCGGCCACATGGCTTGCGAGGAACCCCGGATGCGGCGGTCCTCCCAGGATGATTCGATGGGCAACGCCGCGGAGAAAAGCAGCGGTCTTAGAGACGTGTATCTCCGGCCGTCAGAGAGAGAGAGAGAGAGAGACCGAGAGACCGAGAGACCGGGACAGAGAGAGAGATACCTTGAGATCATCCAGTAAGCAGTTCTCAGCAAGGTGGTGCTCTTATCCATTCATTCTCATAGTTGCGGTTGTGCCAAATCGTTTGGATGAAGCTGCTTTTTGCTAGGTATCGGGCTTTTTGCGCTTTCCGTTGGATGGAAGACAAGCCAGGCAATCATCCTCGGCTCGGGGGCAACAAGATGAGGGCGTCCATGGCGGGAAGCCTAGCTGCCGTGATACTCCGGCGTTGGTTGGGGCAGGAATTCAACCCTATTGTGTTTGTTGTTGTCGTGGTCGTGGTCGTGGTCGTGGTCGTGGTCGTGTTGTTGTTGCTGTCGTCGTTGGGGTCATCGTCGTCGTCGTAGTCATCGTCGTCATGGTCGTCGTCGTCGTTGCTGAGATGTTGGAGTACGGCATTATGTTGAATTGAACCGATTGAACTATTGGATTTGATGTGCGAACAATAGCACGCGCAATCAATCGCTCGCCATGTATGGGCACGGAGCATGCTGAAACCGCGGTGAGGCGAACTTGCTATGATTGTGTGATTTGGAAGGACTGGCCAGTGTACTTGGGTGTAATCTTGCGGTAATTAATCTAAGATAGTACGGGCGGTTGGTACGTTGAGTGAAGTGACAGGTTGCAGGTTCTCCCTCAGGCATGCCAAGCCCGATCGGCAAGACCTGGTCGTTTGGGTGTGTCCTAATTTGTTTTGGCCGAGACTGCACGATCAAGCAGGGCGAGGGAACTGCCTTTTCAGACCGTGCCTGGAAGGCGGTCCTGACTGCGGGCCGAAAGTCGCACGTCACTCCAGAGGCACACGGATGACGCGGGAAAGCAACAGAGAGGGAGGGAGAAAGCTTGGCAGCCGCGGCAGGCCAAGCGAGACGCTCACGAAGAGGACAAGGCTGGAACTGTGCTGGTTGTGCTTCTGGGGGGGGGGGGGCGGGCGTGAGTCGACTTGGACGCTCCAAGCTTGGCATTTGTTGCATGCTCAGCTTGCACCTCTTGCAGGCCATCCCTGCTGGAAGCAACGGCAAGGACATCCAGGATCCCATCCACAAAGGGCGCATCCACGCCCCCCATGGTCCGCTCATCTACTGGTCCGCGCGTGCATTTTTGATGCCTACCTCGGTGAAACCCAGGTATCATCACCTTCCGCAGCGACGCCATTCAGGCCAGCTTTGGCCTTTTCTGATGGGTTTTCGCAGAGTCTATGGGGACAGGACTCAAATCCAGCTCACGGGTGATTCCCGTTGCATCCGCAGATCGAGCCTGAAGATCGTTTGCGCCCGGACAACGAGCCCTACAATCCCTACAAATTCACGTTGGACATCCTTCGCAGGAATCTCAGCAAGCCACGGCAAATGTTTCTGTAGGTGTTCTGGAGCTGCTTTCTTACCCCCTTCTCCAAGAGTCATGGAAGCTGATCGGATGGTTCTACTTCACTCTTAGGGTGCCCACTCCCGGGAAGGAAAGAGGGTAGGATAGATTAATTTGATGGATCACTGTCCCGTGTTGCCGAGGTTGCAATGGCACCGACGGCCAGGTGTCGTGCAAGCTCTCAACGGAAGGTCTCTCTGCTGTTCCAGGCGCCCTGTTGCGATTTTTGTTTCGGCTGCCGGGCGATCCACTGCCCCGTTGTGCGCGAGGCATAGACTTTGAGGAGGCACCGCTGGGATTTGTTTTATTCGAGCGCCCAGAGGTCCATTTGATGTGCGGCTATATAAAGGGTACACCGGTTTTTCCCATGGGGATAGTGTTTTCGAGGTGGGTGCCCAAAGAGGGATCTGCTGGCTGAATTCACTGATGTTTTTGGCGTGTTGAGATGAGCTGGCCAGATTGACGAGACGATCGTTTTTGAGGACGGAGAGACCGAGAAACAGGCTGGTTCTTGGCACGAACCACGTCTGACATTTCGGGGCTCGGCGAGCTTTGGTCGCCCTGAGCAGCCGCAAAAACAAAGCCTCAACAGGAAGGATCCACACCCATATTTGGTGAATGCCACCCATGTAAATGATGTCCACAGAAGGATCCAAGCAGTTATAGCCAGGCTTCTGGTGAGATTGCGAACTATTGCCGGAGAGATACCAATTGGTGGTTGGAAGGTATCCAAATTTTGCCTTTGAAGAGGAATGCCCCAAAGCAATCCGACCCTTGAATGCCCTTATTTTGAGACGAACCCAATAGCGCTCTCGTTTATGATGCTTTAACAGACAATGCCATTTCTTCCATTTCATTTCTTTGTTTATGGGTTTGTCTCAACATAGAGGAAAGACGACTCTGTTTACTTTCCACTTCGCATCTCATCACTTCATTTCGAAGACCTGTGGACAGACAAGCACCTCTTCTGGTAATTTCCTAGGGACGCCGACCAGCTTTTGTCGGAGCATCGAAAACGTCCACCACCTGCCCTGGTTTTGTTGGAACCGGTCTCGACGTCTCGACCGCTCCGTGGGAAGGCGATCCCTCGGTGAAGCCAAAGAAGTGGCTACGAGTTTTTCCATGGGGAACCACCTGCAGAAGGGTCTTGCGGACATAACTCCCCACCAAATTCTGAGGTCCACCAAAACATCCCCACAGTCAAAATTCAACCACCAGAAAACCGCAGGTTGCAGTGCAAGTTTCCTTTACCAGGGTTCTGTTTTGGGTACATATTTTTGGCCCACAGGTGGAGGTCTCGATCCTTCCGCAGCGGGATTCCGAGCCCCACGACGTCTTCCAGCTGGTGCTCTCCGAGGTTCACGGGGGATGGGGGATGGGGGGTGGGGGGGGGGCTGGGGGCGCGCTGGGGGTCGTTTCTGGAGTCCGGCAAAGAAATAAACATATCCACAATATACACATAATATATATATACATATATATATATAATTATATATATATGTATATATATATATATGTATATATATATATATATATATATTGCTATACACATAATTTAAGGGCTGCCGCCCAGTGCCGCCGACCCCTCCACTGGGAAGCGACAGTCGCACTTGAGGGACCTAGACATTGCGCAAGCATACGGGCTGCGTTGCGTGCAGTCGGAGCTGTGGCACCTGTCTCCATATCAGTTCGTCATGCAGTGGGAGATGGTGGCGACCCGCGTGCCCCACACGTGGGACGAATGGGAGTCGCTGCCAGAGCAGACATGGGACGTCAAGCTGACCGATGCCGGAGAAACGAAGTTGAGAAACAGCAGAGGGAAGGTGGTGCGCTTGAAGCCAGGGGCAGAGTACGCCTGTCAATTTGTCTCGCGGAAAAACTGCGTGTATTTGCCAGACACCGCAGCAGCGAGCGCCCTTCGACATACTATCACCGACGGGAGCATCCGCTATGTCCGCGCTTCGACGTTGCGCCGCGGCCGCGACATGGCGCGGCCGTGGACTTTGCATAAAAAGTAGGGCTCGCCCGAAGTGGTGCGCGCAAGCGCGCTTCGAATTGCGAACAGCTCTTGCCTTCGTGCCTGGCTGCTACGCTTGAGTTGCTCGGAAACGCGACAGCACGTGGGCAACTTCTTGGCCGTGCATCGAGTGCGGCCTAGCGACGAAGCAGCGGCGAACAGCGATGATGAGAACGCAGACACTGTTCTGAAACTGAATGAAGCGTCACTTCGGAAAGCGCTAGAGCCCCCGGCGCCAGAGGACCCGCCGCCTGCGAAGAAGCAGGGAGAAGCGCAGGAGGATCTGACGCAAGCAGCGTTGAGCCAAGCTAACGCGATATGGGCAAGCGCACTGCCCGCAGCAGAGCAGGACGCCAACCCATACGAGCGCTGCAGCGCGAAAGCTCTACTGCAAGCCGCGCGGCGAAAGAAGCCGAAGCGCTGCTTTGCCTACACGGAAGAAGAAAGCGCAAGTCCTCCAGGAGTGCTGCAGCATGAAGGAGCCAATAAAGCCGAGGCAGTCAAAGCGTGGCTGCAAAATGTAGCGACACGACGTGGCGTGGACGGCAGGGCGTTCCTGAACCCAGAGCAGCTCAGCTTCGCGCAGAAGGTGGCGGAGCGCGTCGTAGCGGAAGAAAATTGCGGAGAAGGAGAACAGTTGCGCCAAGTGGACAAAACAGATTCGCTGCGCTGGGCACTGCATGGAGGCCCAGGCACCGGCAAGTCGCACACACTACGAGTAGTTCGAGAAGAGTTGTTCGACCAGGTCCTGGGGTGGCAGCAAGGGGCTGGTGATGGCCGACCAACTAGCGGGGGAAACGATTCACCATGCAGTTGGCTTGAATAAGCACGGCGAGGAGACGGGCGTAAGCTTGCAGCTCCTCGCGCGCTTAGAGCTTCGTTGTCAAGAGCTGGTGCGGGATGCCTGCAAAGAAAAGTACGGCCCCAATAGCAATGCTGCGCGACCGTTCGGTGGCCTGAACGTAATTTTAGCGGGGGATATGTGGCAGCTAGAGCCTCCGCGTGGTACATTCCTGGGAGCCATTCCAGCGGAGATGCTGCGCAGACGTGGGCAGAAAACCAAGCTGCCGCACGCCGCGTACGGGCAGAGGCTTGTGTGGGGGGGACGGAAGGCGTTCAGGGAGTTACAGAATTGGTGCGCTGCGAGCGCACGCAAGATGCGTGGCTAAAGGAAGTCCAGGATCAGTTTCGTCACGGTCGCCTCACTGCGGTCACACATGCGTTCTTGCATGGCAAAGCGACGGCAGTGCCAGGCAGTTGGCACAATGGCCACGCGAGCTGTGGAAGTCGGACGTGTGAAGCTCTAGCAGCAGACCAGGTGGCGCCGGAGCGCATCCTGGAAGAGGAGTGCAAGGTGTGGTCGTAGCAGCCACGCCGCAGGATCCGCGATTACAGAACGAACTGAAAGATGCCACGTGCATTTTTGCGACGAACGCTGTCAAGTATCATGTTAACCGGACGCGCGCGCGAGAGTTTGCGGCCAAAGCTCGGCAGCAGATATATTATTCAATTGCTGAAGATCTAGCGTCGGCAGCAGTGCTCGCAGAGAAGCCACACTTGGAGGAAGACAAAGTGAAGTGGCTGCAGCGTCATGACCGCGAAAGCGGCAACTTGTACGGGACGCTGCCGCTATGCATTGGCATGCCGGTATCAGCGACTGACCACTTGGACCGCGAACGACGCGTGCTTCGCGGCTGCGCGGGGACTGTGTGTGGCTGGACGCACGCGGGCGACAAAAGCGAGGTGACGCGTGCGGACGGGCGTGTGCGTTATTGGGCGGAAATGCCAGCGGCCGTGTACGTGAAGTTCCGCACGAGCAAGACATGGCGCGTCGATGGCATACAAGAAGACTGCGTCCTGCCCGTTGCGCCAGTTCGAAGTGCGTGGTTCCTCGATGGGAAACGCAAGAAACCACAGCTTCGCGTGTCTCGCCGACAGCTGCCCCTGAGCCCGGCGTTGGCGTTGACAGCGCGCGGGGCGCAAGGGATAACAGCAGTCAACGGCGCAGTCGTGGACATAGCCATGAAGAAGGGAGACAACCCGTTGACATCGTACGTGGCCATGGCGCGGGTTGAAGGGAGACAGAAGCTGGGGATATTTCGCCCGTTCGACTTGGAGCCGTTTCAACGCGGAGACGATTTCGGCCGTAACCTGCTTTTGCGAGTTTGGAGGGGGGAGGTCATCGATTGGGAAGCCATTCGAAAAAAGTACCTCATCGAGAAAGAGTGCGTCGAATGCCTGCAGCGGAAGGGTCCTTGCGCGTACACTGCGGGGCGATGGAAACGAGAGGAGTGTGTAAAGAATGCACCGGGCGGCACGAAAGCGCAGGCCACCCGTGGCAATGCTGCGTTTGCTACTACTGGCAGCCTCGGGCAGGGTTCCTCGAGTTCCATCGAAACCCATGCGTGCGCGCGTTGCGGAGAGTCGAAAACAGAGAGGCGGCGTGGCAAACACGGCGCAAGGCGCGTCAAGTGTGCAAGGACTGCAGCGCAAACGAACGAGGCCATTGGACATGCGTGCAGTGCAAGGAGAGATGCGCAGTTGCCGCGTTCTCGCGGTACAAGAGGGCGCGGAACGGGAAGCAACAGTGCAATGCCTGCCTCCGAGCACGTGACACAAAAGCGATCGCCAAGAAGAGCGCCGCGCGATTAGCGCGCAGACGCGCAGCCCAGAAGCGCCGGGCGCTGGCCGAGATCCGCGCATGCATCGCAGACATTATTCGCGTGTGGGAAAGGCGCAGCGCAGCGGTGCAGGCGTCGGAGCCACGCGACCGAGGAAAGGAGGCCGAAAAGAAGGCAGAGCGCTCGCAGCGAACGTACACTTGCCCGCACTGCGGCGCCGACGTGGAGTCAGGCGTCTGGAGCGGCACGGTTAACTCGCGACGGCATTGCGGGCGCCGCTTCCAAGCTCGCGAGGGACAGGTTGTGCGCTGAGAAGATGGCGCGAGGTACGAGCATGCGTGTCCGACCTGCGGAGCGACAGTGCAGTCGAGCACGAGGCAAGGCCGGATCCGGGTCCAGCACGAAGAGCCAAACAGCAAACGCTTTTGCCAGACCAAGGACTGGCGCACGAAATGACGCGTGCGGAAATCTGGCAGCGCAGCGCAAAAATCTTGCGCATCGGTCCTGCATGCCTGCTCGCAAGAACAGCTTCGCGTACCGCGCGCTAAGAGGCCGCGCTCGTTTTGCCACAGCGAGCGCCAGGCAAAGGAGTGCGCCGGCAGCGAAAGGAAACGGAAAGAAAGATGGGAAGGGATCGTACATGCAGTAAAACTATGTGTCCAGAGAGAGCGGCCAGCTACAAAAGCTTTGCTTCCCGCGCTGTTCCAGGCCGCACTCGTTTTGTCCACAGCGAGCACCAACCAAAGGAGTGCGCCGGCAGCAGAAAGGAAGAAAAGAGGCCAAACGGGCGGGCCCGCGCTCGTTTGCCCACAGTGAGCACCAACCAAAGGAGTGCGCCGGCAGCAGAAAGGAAGAAAAGGCCGGACGGGCGGGCTTCAGCGCTGAAAACTGTGCCCTGCAGGTGCTGGAGCGCTTTTCCAGGCCGCACTCGTTTGCCCGCAGCAAGCGCCAACCAAAGGAGTGCGCCGGCAGCAGATAGGAAGAAAAAAGGCCGAACGGGCGGGCCGTGACAGAGCTTCAGCGCGGAAAGCTGTGCCCAGCAGGTAGTTGAGCACTCTCGGCCTCCTCAGCTCAGGGGCAGTTGGTGTAGTGGTATCACACCCGCTCGCATGCGAGAGGGGCCGGGTTCAATCCCCGGCCTGTCCATGCCCATGTGCGCCTGCGTCTGTCACCGTTTGCCTATCCCTGGTCTTTCTCCCTTTGGGTTTGCTGTGCGTCTTGCCAAGGGCGGCTGCTCCGCCGCGGCCGGGTGCCGAACGTCACTTTTGAATCCTATATGGAAAGTAGAAAGCTATCGGTCCGCAGGGCGCAACCAGCAAGAACAGCTTCGCGTCCAGCGCGCTGGGAGGCCGCACTCGCTTCGCCGCAGCCAGCGCGAACCAAAGGAGTGCGCCGGCAGCCTGCTCCGCCGCGGCCGGGTGCCTAACGTCACGTTTGAGTCCAATATGCCGCGCTTTTTTAGGCCGCACTCGTTTGTCCACAGCGAGCACCAACCAAAGGAGTGCGCCGGCAGCAGAAAGGAAGAAAAGAGGCCGAACGGGCGGGCCCGCACTCGTTTGCGCACAGCGAGCACCAACCAAAGGAGTGCGCCGGCAGCAGAAAGGAAGAAAAAAGGAAAGGCCGGACGGGCGGGCCGTGACAGAGCTTCAGCGCTGAAAACCGTGCCCTGCAGGTGCTTCAGCGCTTTTCCAGGCCGAACGGGCTGGCCGTGACAGAGCTTCAGCGCTGAAAGCTGTGCCCAGCAGGTAGTTGAGCGCCCTCGGCCTCCTCAGCTCAGGGGCAGTTGGTGTAGTGGCATCACACCCGCTCAGCATGCGAGGGGCCGGGTTCAATCCCCGGCCTGTCCATGCCCATGTGCGCCTGCGTCTGTCACAGTTTGCCTATCCCTGGTCTTTCTCCCTTTGGGTTTGCTGTGCGTCTTGCCAAGGGCGGCTGCTCCGCCGCGGCCGGGTGCCGAACGTCACTTTTGAATCCTATATAGAAAGTAGAAAGCTATCGGTCCCCAGGGCGCAACCAGCAAGAACAGCTTCGCGTCCAGCGCGCTTGGAGGCCGAACTCGCTTCGCCGCAGCGAGCACGAACCAAAGGAGTGCGCCGGCAGCCTGCTCCGCCGCGGCCGGGTGCCTAACGTTGCGTTTGAGTCCAATATGCAGTAAGGCTATCGGTCCAGAGGGAGCGGCCAGCCACAAAAGCTTCGCTTCCCGCGCTTTTCCAGGCCGCACTCGTTTGTCCACAGCGAGCACCAACCAAAGGAGTGCGCCGGCAGCAGAAAGGAAAAGGAAAGAAACCAAAGGAGTGCGCCGGCAGCAGAAAGGAAGAAAAGAGGCCGAACGGGCGGGCCCGCACTCGTTTGCCCACAGCGAGCACCAACCAAAGGAGTGCGCCGGCAGCAGAAAGGAAGAAAAAAGGCCGGACGGGCGGGCCGTGACAGAGCTTCAGCGCTGAAAACTGTGCCCTGCAGGTGCTTGAGCCCACACAGCGAGCACCAACCAAAGGAGTGTGCCGGCAGCAGATAGGAAGAAAACAGGCCGAACGGGCTGGCCGTGACAGAGCTTCAGCGCTGAAAGCTGTGCCCAGCAGGTAGTTGAGCACTCTCGGCCTCCTCAGCTCAGGGGCAGTTGGTGTAGTGGTATCACACCCGCTCGCATGCGAGAGGGGCCGGGTTCAATCCCCGGCCTGTCCATGCCCATGTGCGCCTGCGTCTGTGACAGTTTGCCTATCCCTGGTCTTTCTCCCTTTGGGTATCCTATATAGAAAGTAGAAAGCTATCGGTCCCCAGGGCGCAACCAGCAAGAACAGCTTCGCGTCCAGCGCGCTTGGAGGCCGCACTCGCCTCGCCGCAGCGAGCACGAACCAAAGGAGTGCGCCGGCAGCAAAGGAAAAGGAAAGAAACCAAAGGAGTGCGCCGGCAGCAGAAAGGAAGAAAAGAGGCCAAACGGGCGGGCCCGCACTCGTTTGCCCACAGCGAGCACCAACCAAAGGAGTGCGCCGGCAGCAGAAAGGAAGAAAAAAGGCCGGACGGGCGGGCCGTGACAGAGCTTCAGCGCTGAAAACTGTGCCCTGCAGGTGCTTGAGCGCTTTTCCAGGCCGCGCTCGTTTGCCCACAGCGAGCACCAACCAAAGGAGTGGGTGCGCCGGCAGCAGATAGGAAGAAAACAGGCCGAACGGGCTGAGCTTTGGCGCTGAAAGCTGTGCCCAGCAGGTAGTTGAGCACTCTCGGCCTCCTCAGCTCAGGGGCAGTTGGTGTAGTGGCATGACACCCGCTCAGCATGCGAGAGGGGCTGGGTTCAATCCCCGGCCTGTCCTTGCCCATGTGCGCCTGCGTCTGTCACAGTTTGCCTATTTTTGGTCTTTCTCCCTTTGGGTTTGCTGTGCGTCTTGCCAAGGGCGGCTGCCCCGCCGCGGCCGGGTGCCGAACGTCACTTTTGAATCCTATTTTGAAAGTAGAAAGCTATCGGTCCCCAGACCGCAACCAGCAAGAACAGCTTCGCGTCCAGCGCGCTTGGAGGCCGCACTCGCTTCGCCGCAGCGAGCACGAACCAAAGGAGTGCGCCGGCAGCCTGCTCCGCATGCAGTAAGGCTATCGGTCCAGAGGGAGCGGCCAGCCACAAAAGCTTCGCTTCCCGCGCTTTTCCAGGCCGCACTCGTTTGTCCACAGCGAGCACCAACCAAAGGAGTGCGCCGGCAGCAGAAAGGAAAAGGAAAGAAAAGAAACGAAGAAGAACAAGAAAAAAGGGAAAGAAGGCTGGTAAGGTACAGGGCTGAACGGGCGAGGGCGAAAGGGAAGGGAGAAGGCCGCCACAGTCACGCTCCAACGCTAAACGAACCCCTTGCAGGCAGGGGGGCCGGCGGATATACACTGCGAGGCTCATCGTGTGCGTTTTTATGGCTCCTTTAGCCGCGGTTTAAAGGGGACACCTGGGCCGCCTGTTTTGCGGTTCAGTCGTACAAACTTTACGCTTTTATCACATTTACTATTTTAACACCCCCCCTCAATTTCTTTGCGACTCATGGGCTGAAACTGGTTTCCCCCAAAGCGACGTCAGGCGGAAGGCGACGCCTTCTTCAACCCGAACGATGATGGCGGCAGGGGGCCGGGACCCGAGGCCTTTTTGGCTAGAGACCTCCGAGCCAATTTTGTATATCCAGCAGAGTGGCCCCAATAGCATTTACAGCCACATGCACCTCCAGCACCCTCATTTTGCAAGGGAATTGTCCTGTTTGGGGAGAATTGTCCTTTGTTTTTTGGGATGCATGTTGTTTTGAAAGGAAGCAACATGTGTTTGCCAAGGATCGGTCTCTTGACCATCACCATCAAGAACTCCGAGAATCCGCCCTTGATGGAGAGGCCTGGACTTGGTGTAAGTGACGGCCAAGGAGTTAGTGCATTCAGTATGCCAGCGCCAGGTTATTCGACAAAGACAACTTCCAGTGCGGATTGCAGGCGGGGCACAGTTGATCCAGAGCAGACGTTCAGAAAGGCCTGCTTTTGTCAAGAGGGAAGAGTAGGATGCCGAATACACAAAGGCTCAAACGAATTTGGCCAACCGCGAGGGCAAGTCATATGGTTTATGCGTCAAAGTAGAGGGACTCACTCCCAAACAGTGGAGCTTTCCTTTGGTTTCTCTGAAGATCCATAAGTTTTCCCGGCCTGGAATCAATGACCGACAATGATCCTGAGGTGTCAGAGCAGCTTCTTGGGATTTAGGAAGTAACCCTGATATTTGCTGATGCTGTGCACCTTTTGATATTCTCATATCAGTGGCATCTCTAGGCAAAAAGTCAATGAAGTGAGCTCGCTTGGGTTCTCGGGCTTTTCCGGAAAATATAGTGCTTTGTGTTGATGGCAGATGGTCCGAAATCCGAGCAAGTGGATGGAATCTTTGAAGGGTATAGTAGGTGTTTAAATCATGTGTGCTTTGCTCCACACTTAAGCTCAAGCCTAAGCCTTGTGCAACTCGTGTCCTTGCCACCTGTCGCCGGACGTCATGCTGTTTGCTCTGATTTTCGCTGGCATGGTGGGCTCGCCTTTCGCCGGCGACGTGGAGTCCGTGGATGCCTTGCTGCAGCCTCACCACCGGCTGCGCATCGTGAACAAGTGCGGCTCCGAGCCGCTGTGGGTTGCCCATGAGGCCGGTGGCGCTACCGGCCCGGACCCTCAAAACCGCCGAGTGTGGCCCGGCGAGTCGGTGGAGATGACCACCACCAATGGCCTGGGCCGCGCGCGTTTCTGGGCCAAGATGAAGTGCGACGAGGCCGGACGGGAGTGCGGCATCGGCAGCAGCGGGGGGCCAGGGCAGTCCTGCACCCGCGAGACGGAGACCGGGGAGCTGGACTACTCCCAGTGCGCGCCGCCGGTGGACAGTGACCTGCAAGCCTCCTTCGGGCTGCAAGGCATGCCATGTGCCCCAGAGGAGGGCAAGATGGAAGGATGCGACCAGATCCTTACGAACATGAGCGTGGGTTACACCGTTCCGTTCAGGCTGAAGGTGGAAGGAACTTGCCACCGGAAGGACCGCACGGAGTTCACCGGCCTGGACTGCCAAAGCCTGTCCTTTGCGCAGTGCCCTGTTCCGCACAAGACGGTGATGGGCATGCTGAGCGCGCAGATGAAGTTCTACATCGCCAAGGAGCTTGGCGCTGTGAATACCTCGACCGTGGCCTGTGACGGCCGCTGCAAGCCTCTGAAGGTCCAGCCGGGCATGTCCTTCTTCGACCGGCCCCTGGACTTTCGGGACGTGGTGGGCTTCGATGAGGACGGTTGCGAGAAGGACCTTCACTACCGAAACGTGGTGAAGCAGCAGTGCAAGGGCCTCGACGAGGCCCTGGGCAGCGAGCCGGTGACATGCTCCTCCGGCACGCACTACACCCTGGAGTTCTACTGCCCGGACCCCTGGCTGCCGGCGAAGGAGCCGTCGCTCCGACTGCCGGACAAAGATCTTAGCCAGGACTTCTGGATGAAGGTTAGATGCATCGCCGTGATCGTGGCCTCGTTCATGAGCACGGTGATCTGTTTCATGCTCCACCGCTCCTGCGAGGTGCGCCGAGAGTGGTCCCTCAGAAAGGAGCTTGAGCAGCAACGGTCTGCTAGCTTGGACCACCTCGTTTGAGAGGTCCGGTCAAAACGACAGGTTTCACCAGTCACTGGGTTTCACTACGGAGACTCGCCCATCCCAGGGGCGAGGACCGGCTTTCACCATGCGAAAAACAAGAGCCACGCTCTTGCCGCTTGCCGCTTTGAGACCTGAGGGCTGATTTGCCTCCAACTGCAGATGTACTACGGTGTGGCCTTTCGGGCCATTTAAAGCTTGAGCCAAGAAACCCTCCGGGGGTTTTGGGACCCGGTTTCATGTTCAACATTGTTCATGTCAACCCCGAATGACTTAGCCCCTGGTTGATCGGGAGGGTGTCACTTGGTGAGGAACCCCCCCACATATTAAATAGGGGACAGTTCTATTAATGGCGTTGGACTGCCCAATTTCCACTGTCCTTCAGACTGAAACAGGGACCATTAAACTCACATCCTCCAACATTGCCCGCGCTAAAATGGTGGTTCAACTGGCTTCCCAGAGCCAGTGGCACACACACACACACACCAACCATTCCGAGACCTAATGAGTCTGTTTTTTCTCTTCTTCTTTTAGTTGGTACCCCTTTTGGTTTGGGACACCACCAGGACCCCTCTTTTACCCCATGTTTCTTGGGGTCGCAAAAAAAACAAAAAAAACATAAAACAATAAAAAACAAATCCACGATTCCGCCGCTGGCTCGGCGTCCTTTGAACTCCGGATGCCTTCCCAGGCCTGGAAGCAGCAGATCCTGTCCTCCGTGCGCTTGGAGCCCGAGGAGGCGGAGGAGGGAGAGGAGCCGAAGGGATCCTCCGGGCCTCTCAGGGGCGGGTGGCTCGGGGAGCCGACGGAGGTGGATCAACTCCATATCGCTGAAGTGTTTTGGAAGCCGACCCTACGAAAAAGGAAACACAAAGCCCCATTGGTTCCGCTCTTGCCAGTAAAAAATATGAGAGGATCTCCTTTTGCTTGCGAGATGAGGGCATCCACCCTATTGCACTTGGAGCCGAGCTGTTCCAGAGCTGGTACTGTATCCAAGTTTTTGCCTCAGCCGATTTCGCAGCTAGTCCTGCGAGATAGTGACTTGGTTGGACATTTTGAGGTGCCTGTTCCTAAAGTCAGCTTTTGTTTGCGAGGCTGTGACTGTAATGGGGGTTCAAGTGGACTGGGCGCATTTGTGCTTCGTACGCATGGCCAGGCATGCTTGTACGGTCATAGAAGAAAATCCGTGCACAAGCATGAAAACCCATTTAATTGCTT
Organism: Effrenium voratum; assembly: GCA_963377175.1. Lineage (NCBI taxonomy): Eukaryota > Dinophyceae > Suessiales > Symbiodiniaceae > Effrenium > Effrenium voratum. The sequence continues at coordinate 930,386 of CAUJNA010003760.1, read as the reverse complement.
CTTTGTCGTAGTTCAATTGACATGTTGAAATGAGGCGTATCGCCTGAATGCCTGATTCATGCGCAATCTGGGTTGGGGCGTATCAAAGATTTCAGTTGTTCCGGTCTACTGGGTTATTTGAAGCGACATGGTCAGAACTACCCGAGCCAGCTTGTGGCGTGGTCCCGCCAGTGGCCCATGGCCACCGGACGAGTGGTGGGCGCCAATGTCCCATGAACGGGGCAAATGTGGACCTCGCCCGATGTTGAGAAGGATTGCTTTATTTGGAAGAAGGCTCCCGAACGGACACCCCCCCCCTCCCCATATATCCGCGCGGAGCAGACGGATAAATATACAGGCCTTCGGTTCTGGGACGCACATCTCATTACATGGTTTTGAGCATACCTTTGTGCAGTTGCTGTTTTGCTTGTGTTTTCGGTCTTGGTGATCATTCTGCAAGGAGCCAGCAGGGCTGAAACCGAGCGACTACTTCTTCTTCGTCTTGGGCCGTCTCCTGAGACGCTTGCAGGTTGGACCGTGAGCTTCTTTGCCGGTGCTTGGAAATGAAGCATGCGACTTGTGGATATGGTTGTGTGTGTGTGTGTGTGTCCAGGTTACCCCTTCTTGGCTTGTTTTGAAGGGAAGCCACGCATTGGTTTCCTGCAACACCGCCTGCGCGTCTTGCTCGCACACGTGGAGTGAGGTCTGCCGTTCAAGGCGTTCTTCGGCCTCGTTTGCCCGCCGGCGCAGTGGGCCGGCCGGAGCCTTAAGGCCGCCGAGCCCTGGATCTCTTGACGTTCCAAACGGTTAGCCAGGAGTCGGCGGAAACAAAACCTCCTGGGACCCAAGAAACAGATTCAGATTCGCACTGAGAGTCTTTGAACTCAGGAGGCTACCTGCTCTTTACTGTGGCGCTGGTGTGGGTGGCTGCAGCGCCGGCTTGATTTAGTTGGAGGGATTTGTGTAGGGAACCGCGTGTGCTTTTTGGAAGAAGGCCTTCCCGAGTTTGACACCCAAGAGCCCCACGGTCAGTCTTTTGCACAATCAATCTTGCGCCAGGTTGTCACGGCTCTGATCAGTGATTTGGCATCACTTTTCGGCTGCTGTGCAGGCGCAGATGGGGTGCTTGCGTTTCTCCGTCCCAAGTTTTGCATGGTTTGCTCCCATGGCAATGTGGATGGGGATGGATAAACCCGGGATAAGTACTGCGAGAAACCAGTGGTTTTTGTCCATCCACATTTTAAGGTGTTCTGCGGCGTTTCTTCTTTTGGACGCAGGCATTCCGGACGCCACCACGGCGATCACTATAGTCGCAATGGGGACTTCCTTGCCGCGGCCTCAAGATCCCGATCGACAAGTTTTGTAGAGAGTCGATCTGAGTTCCGTTTGTTTTCTGTGCGAAAAAGTGCCAGATGATTTTTCAGACCATGTAAAGCGATAGGGTGCCTTCCCAAAGCGATCGCCATAATTTGCCATTTACCCGAACAAGGGGTTTTGACTTTGGCTCAACTGCTCTGAACGAATCTAGAAAGAAGGACCAGATGGCCATTCTTGGCCAGGCCCGACACCTTTGCATCCATGACCTCCGCGGCCAAAGATGACACTGCAGCGCCTTTGCCGAAGATGTTTTGGTCCTTTGCCACGGGCGGGAAGGGCCAATTGCTTGACTTGCCCTCCCACCAAGATATTCTTTCTACAGGAGTCTCTGCACTTCCATGGTAGTTGGTGGAACAGTACCCCGCAGAAACTCGATTTCATTGGGTGCGGGCCGGTCAACAAATAGGCAAACCCCGAATGGCTTGGTCTGGTGAATGGAGACAAGGACTAGAACCGGTTCATATCCTGGTGGTTAGATTTTGGCTCACAACGAGGTCTGGATCCAGCTTGCCCATGCCGAATCTGAGAATCTCTTGATTTACACAGCCCTTCACCTTTCAGATTCCAGTGCCACGGGAGTACCGGGTTGCCCCTCAGGTGAGGCGTGGGGTAGGATTGGCTCGGAGCCGTGCCGGGCATTCCGAGGACTCTTCGATTGTCAACGCGTGGGCCTGAGAGATGTCGCGTGACGTGCTTGGGTCAAACTTGGAGTCTATGGTGCATTTGGGTTCATGGGACCAGCCCCTGGATCATTCGCCATCCATTTTTTTTTGTTTGGGCAGGTGACGGGCAGCAACTCGGTGAATGTCTACCTGGGCATTGGCATCCCGTGGCTGGCTGCGGCGATTTACTGGTCCAGCGGCGTGCGGGCCTCGGGCCTCGTTGCGCCGACGGAGGCGTTTTTTCTCAGGAAGAAACGGCGGGAGGGGGGGATATGAGTCAAGGGAAGGGTTTTCGAGGTATGGAGGTCATATACCACTTGTACAAGGTTCTTTTTTTCCCCTGCTTTACCAGCTTTTGTTGGTGGTATATTACATACCTGCTCAGCTTATGTTGGTGGCATAGAAGCATCCATGCCTCCGAAAACCATTCCCGAGACTGCCTTGGAATGAGCTTGCCACACATCTTCGGCGAGACCCGGCGCTAGGCAGGCGATAAGGTGGAGTGGGCGGCGAGGTACGGAGCCGCCGGGGAGCCAAAGCTCTCGCGTTGCGCTGCTTTTTTTGGTCGTGGCTTTGTTGATTTGTTGGTTGGTTGCTGGTTTGGAAGTTGGTTTGTTGGTTTGTTGGTTTGTTGATTTGTTGATTTGTTGATTTGTTGGTTGGTTGCTGGTGTGGGAGATGCATGGGCTCTGAGAAATGGAATGACCCCGAGAAAAACAATCCAACTGATGGCTTCCTTCAAGGGAATGGTCAGGAAGCCAAAAGGAGGTTGCTGAAACCATGGCGCTCAGCCTTCGAAGCAAAGTTGTCTCAAGTCCGCTTTGAAGCCGAGGAATTCCCGGAGATTGTGAGTAGTGCCACGAACTGCGCGTTCATCGTGAAGGCCCGGTTTGGAATGCCGGAGTTGACTAAAAAGTCTGGAAGTCTGGAACTTCGATTGTGGCAAATTGTTGTAAATCCGCTGAGATGTGGGTGCTTCTCTTTAGTTGGTTGGTTACAAAGGGACACCAAAGGGCGAACACAAACACCTTTTTGGGGGGTCCCCAAAAAAAAGGTGACACGCCCATGTCCTTTCCGGATCCGCTTCAGCCCATTTCAAAAGGAGCCGAAGTCTTCTCTCTCTCGAGAGATTGATGATGTCAGGCGGGGGCTTTGGGCTTCAGCGTCCTCATCTTCAACTGCGTTGGGCTCGCTTGCCTTGCCGGGCCCACTGAAACCCGGGGAGTGGATGGTTTGGATGTGGATGGTTGGGGTGATGGTTCAGGTTTGACGGTGAATGTGGCGGTTATGTAGACCCGATGATGCTATGCAAGTCGGAGTTTTGCAGATGGGCTCATTTTTTGTTTTAATAAAAACCAGACTACTCTTCATACATATATATATATATTCCATCGTATGATTCATGCGTATACTAATGTTGTTTCTTCTTCACTTGCCATCTCGGAAATCCTTGCCATGGTCTAAACGTGCAAATACCCTTTGCGTCGTTTACAGCAATAAACCCAGTCAACCTTGTGTTGGTAACACCTGGGACCAATCAAAGGTCAGGAAATGCTTGTTTTCGCGCGATTGCCGCGTCCTAACAACACCAACCAACTGAACCCCCTTGAGGGAAATCCTTTCTGGCTTGCCTGGTGCCTCCAGACGATTAGTAGGTAATCATATCTATATATACACCAGGTTGTAAACTTGCACGAGCAACACACAATATTACTGGTCTGTTGTTCATTTGGAGAGGGACCACCTAATATCCCCTAGGCAAGGATAAGGGCTCAAGACGGCATAGCCGCCCCTCCTTGATGTATGAATCATGGTTCCCCCTTGAATGGCTTGCCTAGCAGATTGAAGCTTGCTGGTGAGGGGAGGAACGGGAATGAGGTGAGTCCATCCTAGTTTGCTTGAAGCGGAACGCTTCGCTCCGCTTGGAATCAACGAGCCGAACACAACCAGGGGAATCAAGTTATCAATCGTTGCCCCGGAAATAACTAGGGACGAGCTCCATCCAGTTTGTTCTTTGAGAACCATCGGTGCTCCATGTGAGAAATTGGGAGCCCTCAGCGAATCGAGCGCAAGTCGACTCGAGGTTTTGCTCCGCGTGCGGCGCTTGGCCTTTGGGGGCGAGCTGGGTGGCCCCCAGACGCCCGCCCGGGTCGGGGGCCCCGATTTCATTCACCAAAGGAACCCGCGCACCTGGCTGAGCTTGCGGTCCAAACCACGGGGCGGTCGCGACGAATGGTCCGAATGGACAATTCGAGCGTGGAGAGTTTGGATTGGGCGGTGACCGCTGGGAAGGTTGGGGCGGTTTGGATGGTTGACATGCGCGGTCATGAGTTGGTTTTTGGTTTCTCGGTTTCTCGCTTGGCGCATTGCTTCTTTTGGCTGGTGTAGGCGGACAAAAAAGGGAACTGGCCTTCGGGTCCTCGGGTCTGTGCTGGGTTTCAGCTTGGCGTGAGATTGGCTTAGTTGGTTTGCTTGGGGTTACGGTTTACGGTTGGTTTCGGTTTGCATCAGGGTTCCTGTTGGGCTGGGCTGATTCTGGTTTGGCTCGGGCTTTGTATCAGCTTGGTTTCGGGTGTGATTTAGGGTGGGTTTGGCCAAGGGTAGTTTCGGCAGATCGTTTTTATGATTGTCGTTGTGATTATTATAATTATATATATATATATATGCTACGCCTCCTGGTGCCTAGGTTTTGCTTGATTTCAGCGCGCAGGCTGTAGAGTTGATTTTTTTTGCAATAGATTTTAAGCACAGACGAATGGGCTTGCAGTCCATCATGGCAAGATCCGAAATTTCCCAATATGATACTCTTTCCAAATAGGATTTGAATTGGAATTTTGAATTTATAATTTGGTTAGGATATAGTTTTCGAGACTGTGCTTATGCTCAACATTGCTCAACTACAGCTTATATACGCAAATCCTTTCCAAATAGGAGCTACATGAGAATATAAGTATAGTTTCGGGCAAACTCCAACTAATCTTCAACAAAATAAGTTAGGAGTCTATTCCCAAATATAATCTACGTGTTAGATATATAATCTAATACGAACACAACTCATCGTAATAACGATGAAATAGAGACCAACAGTGAAATAGAGACCACTTCTCAAATGTAGTTCATATTAAATATGGCTAAACATTTAAGGGACTTCTACACGGACAATCGAAATACGACTTGTGTTATTTATATCCTGGCCCTTTTGCAGCATAAGAAAGGTCCGAAATTAAACTTGTTAGACGGTGTTCCAAAAGGACATTTCAAGGAAGAGAGGTTCTAAAACTATTTCGAAGCAGAAATTCTAGCTGAATCAGTTGTATTTAAAGTTCTATTTTCACAGGAAAACACAATTCATTCTATCTCAAAAGGCG
>CAUJNA010003760.1:895000-920000 GCA_963377175.1 Effrenium voratum | reverse complement strand
ATTGGGAGGGCATCCTGGTTTTGACACATTTGCTGAAAACCATGTGGGCCAAACCACACTGGTCATTGACCAGTTTGGGAATTCCAAAATGACGCGAACCAGTTTAGGGGCCGCCTGTTTTGAGAAGCACCCAGAGGAGTCTTGTGGCAGCGAATTTATTTCTCGCGAAATTGCAAGGCGGCGTTGCGTTCGAGTTGTCCGGGAAGGGAAGATACAACCCGAAGGACCAGGGCTGTACGTGATTGAAGCTGAAATTATGACACCATATTGGCGTGTCTTTCTTTTTGAGGGTATCCGGTTGTTGTGGTTGCAAAGGGAAACCAGAAGCAAGGCACCATGTTTCTTTGGGGGCGTTTCCCCCAAAACAGAGACGCCCATATGTGGGTCGTCAAGAGACGGGGGGGGGTGATTTGGCAGGCATTGCAAAAGGTTCCAAGGTGGCGATAGGGATCTCCAATTTGAGAGATGCGCAGGAGACGCCTGAAGAGAAGATGGCCTTCAAGGATGCGCCCGGCGAGAATCAGCTGGAGGTGGGGAATTGAAATTCGCCAGAGTCAGGTCCTGCAAGTGGTTGCCTTTGAGGGGCTTTGGGTGTGGTTTCCGTTGAAGTAGGCCACCCTTTGTCTCCTGGCCATGGGTCAAAATCCCGTACAGCACCCCCAGTGAACATCCCAATCCCCACCAAAATAGACTAAAATGGGTGGTGCACCTACCAACCAAAATGGGATCCCATTGATTTTGCCAACCACAGCCCCCTGTGAGAATTTCCCAGATGTCACTTGCATGGCCCCAGTCAGAGACGGTCTGAGGACACTTCCATCGACAACGCCAAGGCCTCGCAGGCGGTCCGACACGTGGGGATTCGCGGTCAGCCGGGATTCAAATGGCTGCGGTTGTCAAAACCAATGGGATCCCATTGTGGGGGGTTCTTGGTGCACCACCCATTTTAGTTTGTTTTCGCGGGGATGTTCACCGGGTTTCATCCACTCAAGTGCCTGGCGCGGATTTGGGCCATGAAAACGGCTCGGGAGGTGAAATACCCAGCGGGTGTTGAAAGGCGAGTCGAGGAAAAGCTAATTGTCCAGTCCTCAGCTTTTCCGCGGCCAGGACCCAGAGCCCGATAAGTCTGGAGCTCAGGTTGAGTTTGGTTTTTGGGTTCGCGGACGTGCGGTTTCGAACCCGATTCCTATTGGCCGGCGGTCCGTTTTGTTGAACCTGTAGTCGAGTCGAGCTCCATCGCCTTTTCTCTTTTGAATGAGCTCTGGGGTACATCGAGCTCATCCATGAAGCCCAGGCCCCTTGGGGGATTCCTCCTTTTCAATATGTGGAGATTTACTCAGATTCTTCAAATAGCATCATAGCCCCCCTTCGAAGTGACTTGGAGGGGGCGGTGGATGCCAACTCAGTATTGCAAGGGGAATCGTGCGATATGAGCCGCAAGTTTCCGTTCTGGGTTTGCAGATCATATGTGCCATGGTCAAAAGATTGGTTCCTTTGCTGAATGAGTGGCTGCTCAAAGGTCAGCACTGTGAGCGCGTGCTGTCAGGCATTGAAGGCACTTCCGGATTGCGACAACAGCGTGCACTTGTGACCAAGGGTCAGAGCAAGACGTTTGGGAATCTCGGATGGTTCACTTGTCACTTGAGCAACAATCAAATCCCAGGTAGATGAAGATGAGTAAGGGATGGTCCCAACCACATAGGTGCTGCTGCTACCGTTTTGTGAATTCTTTACATGGTGTTGGGTAGACCATTTAAAAACCGTTTGGCTCTTTAAAAAGGTGAGTTGGAAATGGGTCAAAGCTAAACCATAAGGTTTCCATAATATGTTAAAACTTGTTTTATTTAAATACCGAGTCCTCTAGAGTTGGTGAGTTGGCCAGTGTAAGGTTCCATATCTTAAGCGTCTTTGGGGGTTCCTACACCATTTGCATCCTGCAGGGAAATGGTTGTCAAGCATATGGCCCCTGTTTGGACCCCGGTGCTGCCTTGAATTTCGACCACCCCAAGCTGCTGGGTCTTACGCAAATGGGCCTGGGATTTTAACAAAAATCAGTTGTCCACTTAGCCCTGGCCTCTTCCTAGCCACAAGAGCTTCTGATGTGGGGCGACCGTCGGGTGTTCCGAGCGTTTGGGTGGTTTGGATCCGCGCGGCGAGGATCGGCGCTGCGGTGGAGGAGCCGGTGGAGCCGGCGCCGGAGCCCGCGGAGCCCTCTTCCCAGGGAGGGTCAGAGGTGAGGCGGTCATTTGGAGCCCCCCCCCCAAAAAAAAAAAGGAAGAAAACAAGCGCAAAAAGAGAGAGAGAGAGAGAGAGAGAGAGAGTTTTTTTTTTTTTTTTAAATATGCGGTTTGCCGTTTTGGTTGCCCCCGTGTGTGCTTTCCTTATTTTTGGGGCCAACTTTGAAGGGAGAGCATCGCAAATTCAAGACCCAATTCCTTCGTTTTCACTCATTGGGTTCTTGCGCCTAGGGACAAGCCGGAGGTGCCGAACGCGCAGGGGCCTGAGGGGGCCGTGCTTCTGGGTTCCTCAAAATCCGTCCTTCCTTATGCCAGATGGTAGTACTGCAGCTTGCGGATTCGGATTCGGGGACCCATTTTGAGCAAAGCGGTGTGAGGTGTGGAGGGAGAGGCCGAAATGCTTCCAAGAATTGTCTGTTTGTGGGCACAAGGGAATCAATGTAGGGGGCTGCAGGTTCTTGAGGCTGCCACTTTGTGGAAGGGAAAACATTTTGGGTTGGCAAAGCCCGCGGGTCAGGCCTGCCCTTGGTGTTTCGTGTGTCAGGCAAGAGGCGCCAGAGGCGGAGGCGGCGCCAGAGGTAGCGGCTGAGAGTGTCACGGTGGAGGTTGCTGAGGCACGGAGGGTCGGCGCAGCTCCGGGGATTTGCATCTGTTGGGTTTTCCGAATTTTGGGAACCCTGAAAGTTGGTTGGTTCTTCCTGGTCTCCTGAAAAAACCCGTTGCGCGTGAGTGCTCGGTGCTTTTGCCATGTTGCAGGCCCCTGCATCTCCTGAGCCTGAGAAAGCTGAAGAGGCTGCGAAAGCTGAGGAGGCCATCTTTGGCCCGGGACTTGCTTTCTTTTGGTGGGTCTTTTTGCATAGGAGAAAGAAGCCAAGCATCGTGGTTTTCCTTTTGGCTTTCCAGCACGGAAAGGGGTAACCGCGGGTAACCCGGGTTTTTTCTCGGTGACCCGAAAAAAAGGACACGCCAAAAGTGGACTTCCGGCCAGGAGAAGAAGAAGGCCAAGAAGCCGGAGGCAGGGGCTACCCCGCGCCTGCATGCCTGCCTTGACCTTTCACGAGGAGAAGAAGGCCCCGAAGAAGAAGCCGAAAGCCAAACCCAAACCGGAGGAGGAGGCTCCAGAGCAAAGTGTCCCGGGCCTAGCGAATGAGGCTCCGGGCGTGCATGGTTCTGCACAGTGGCGAGCTCACCTGGAAGTAAAACGAGGTCACCATGACAAAGATCCTTTGCTTGGGGAACCCTTATTTCAGGTTTTGGACATATTGTAAGACTTGCAGATAGTCTTGAGCCAGGCTGAATAGATGACTGAATCCTGGTGTCCCTGCTCATTCCCACCATAGCTGGTGCTGCGACCGATGGCGGCACTTTTTCTTCACAAGCCTCTGCCAAGCAGAGATTTCGGCGAACTGGTCCGGAGGTAGGGATGCCATGCGGCTGTATCCCCGAACTATTTCCGGCTAAGTGTTGCTATGTGGGGTGTGTATGATCTACACCTGTACGGAGTTAAACTCCGCAAGTTTACCAGAAGAAGCTTGTAGGGATTGTGCAGCGGAAGCAAGAGAGTGCAACGCTCCAACGCTCGATTCTATCTCACGGGTAGCGCCAGTCAAGCGGCTCCTTCTTTCTGCTGCATGTCTGCTACATGCCTCAGGGAAATTGGTGGAGCCCGGGCCAAGCCCTGCATGTCCACCTGAGGGCGGTCCAAATGAATAGCCAGAGAGCTATCCCTTGCAGATCCCCAAGACAATGTTGACCCCGGATTGATACACCCATCCAATTAATAGGGGGATATTCTCTATACAGTAGTGACCAGGGTTTATTCATCCCGTGTGGCGCATTTCGACTACCCACCTGACTTAGATAATGAGACGTGTGGCTTCGATGGCATTCCGTCGAGCCACAGCACTGCTTTTTGCTCAGCGGCGGAATTTCCGGGATGGATCTTTTTCTCTTCTCCATATCCGGAAATCCTTGAATATTGTCCTGGGGAAATCCGCCACGGATATTGTGGTGAGATGTTCCTTCTTTTTATGGCTGAGTGTTTGAATCACACATTATTCTTGAGAAATAAATATATTTTATGAAAATGAAGAGCTTCTTCCATTTATTCTGTCGAGGATACGATTGATATCTTAAATTCTATTAATCGATATATTGTTGGATAATTTTATTTAAAACAAATAATAATAAATAATAATATATTTATTTTATTAATAATATGATATATTGTTTTTTATAGAATAATGAAGATTTTTAAAAGATATATTTTCATGTTTTAATTTAGCACATATTTTTATATATAGATATATTATTATTTTTTAATTTTATATATTTATAATATTTATTTATATATATATTTATATATTTATATTGAGATATAAAACCATAATTATAGGTTGTGAGACGCTTTGAAGATCGGATTAATCGCGATAAGATCATACTAAAGAGTTAGTGAAAGGGAATTAACTTTAAAAGATTTACGCACGCAATTCTTATAAACGCAAGCGAAGATGCGATCGACCAAAAACGTTTTGGGTGTAAGCAAATCAAATTAATTTCGCTCGTCCAAAAAAAATGAAGAAAAAAAAACCACTAATCGGTCGCGGCTCTAAACTCTCGAAAAATGGTTTAGAATGCAAATATCGAAATATCGGGGATTCGGGTTTTGATCGAAGCTATTGAATCTTTTAAATAAAGAGTCGGGGTATATATTTGTTATATTTGTTTGTGCGTAGTAATGTTAGCTGAAATTTTGGTTTATCTTGCCGAATAATTTAATAATCTGAATAGATTTGCTGGTAGCCGTCGTGGAGGGTAAGGAGAGGGGGGGGAGCGCAGAGAGAAGCGCGTCAAAAACCGTTTCCGACTAGCTCGCTCCACTGGGCGACCAGGGGACAACAGGACAACGGCCACGTGCAACTGGGGCATGCGCAGCCAAGAACTCGCTGGCAGCCCGTCTGCATCACGGCTCTCGGGCTCGGAGTCGGACGCGTGCACGTGCGCAGGCGAAATTTGTCTGTGTCTCTGTCTGTGTCTCTGTCTGTGTCTCTGTCTGTGTCTCTGTCTGTGTCTCTGTCTGTGTCTCTGTCTGTGTCTCTGTCTGTGTCTCTGTCTATGTCTCTGTCTGTGTCTGTGTCTGTGTTTGTGCCTGTGCTTGTGTCTGTGCCTGTGGCTGTGCCTGTGGTTATGGATGTGTTTTTGTCTCTATCTCTGTCTCTGTTTCTATCTCTGTCTGTGTCTGTGTCTGTGTCTGTCTGTCTGTGTTTGTGATTGTCTGTGTCTGTGACTGTCTGTCTGTGTTTGTTTGTCTATGTTTGTCTGTGTGTCTATGTTTATGTGTTGGTATGTCTGTGTCTGTGTGTTTGGGTATTTGTGTTTGTTTTTGTTCCTGTATTTTTTGTTTTTGTTTTTGGGTTCGGTTTTCGGATACGTTATATAGGCTTATTTTGGTTGCAAGACTTATGGACGAATAAGATGAGAGGAGTGGAGCGGTTTGCTTTTAAATTGGAATCGAAATTTGCCTTTTCGAGGTTTTTTTGATTTAGCTTTAAAAAAGGGTGTTATAAAAGGGTATCTAAGTGATAAGATGTAGGTTAATAACAAGACGGTGAAGTTGGCCGATTTTGGCTTAGCTTAAGAGATTCGAGCACATGATTGCTTAGATTGCTCGAAACCGCATTGGCATGGCTTGTTGTGGAACGAACGTATCTATGAAGGACGTTTTTTGGGAGGTTAGAAAAATAGCTTTATTTAGTCATTCCGTTATTATTTTGGTTGAAATATTGCGCCCGTTTTGCGAGAGTTTAGCGATATGAGAACCGATTGTTATGATTAGCGGCGTGTTTCTTAATGTTTTAAGCGACATTAGTTCGGCTTTGCTTGTACCCAGGATGTTTTCCGTTCGATGGTGTTTTCGTGTGCGTTGCCATAAGTGCGTATGGGGATAAATCTTTTGAGGCCAACAATTCACGGGTCCATTCTCTCCTTGTTTACTGACTAAATATCTATATACTGGTATCGGGACAGTGTTGCTTTGTGTATCGCAGTGCTTTAGGCAATATACTGAGGTGTTGTTGAGAAATTCCATCTACAATTCGTCTTTAGATATTTGGGTCTTTAGAATTGGGTCTCCAGTTTAGTGCAGCGCATAATCTTTCGAAGTCTTTTGCTTGGACGGGGTCCAAATCGCAATCATTTATTTTTTCGAAATATTCCGAAATCGCAGTTTGTCAAGCACTTATTCGGTCTATTTGTCTCTGTGAGTATGATCGTGCATATCTATCAAAAATCAGGAATTCATTATGTTGTGAGAAGATTTAATTAAATACAGAAATATTATTTATAAAACGATTATAATATTAAAATTATTTAAGTATCTAAATCTTATTCTCTAATTTTATGTGTTATAAATTATATTACGGTAAAATTATTATTTCCCCTCCCCCTTATTTAATATATGGTTAATACATATATTTTTTAAATGTCTAATTTATATTTTTTTGGTTAGATTTATTTCTCTGCTTTTTGGAATCTAATTTAGTCCTAACACGAGGCCGGGCTGATAAGAAATGAAATTATAATGAGAAAAATATATATCCAATATTTATAAAAAATAATTATAGATATTTCGTATTTCGATTATTAGAAATTTGAATTTGGAATATATTGGGTTTGTAATCATTGCCTTAGCTAATTCGTTTTTTTTTTTTTTCCGCATATCGATAATTTACTATATCGGATTTCTTTAAAAAAATATATGATATTTGTTAAATAATTTTCAATATATTTCATTATGTATTTATTAATTGTTATTATTATATATTTTAGTTTCTATATTATATATTTCATTCTTTTCTTACTCTATGCATTTCACTATCTATTCTATATATACCTTTAAACCTATATATATATATTTCCTTCTATATTTGCCCTAAATATACCTTTGTTTATCTTATTATAAATTTTCCATATATCTGTTTTTATGCACTTCACTCTATACTTGCCCTGTGTATACCTCTATGTACTAGTTTATTGTCAATTCTACGCATATTTGGATATAATTTATTATCTATTCTATTTTTATGAATATTTGTATATTTAATTCTGTTTCTATTTTATATATATATCTATATATTTCATTGTCAACTCTATATATGCCACTATATATATCATTATTTATGTATATTTCTATGTATTTTTCTATATATTCTTTCTATTTATATTTATTTTCTATTTTTTTTAAAAAATGCCTTGTACATACATCTACTTTCCAATTTTTGTAACCGGGTTATAGGGGCATATTTTATATTCTACTTTTCTAAATAGAAATTACGATTTTGCTCTATATTTATACATAAAAAAATAATTTTTGAAATTTAATTTCTATAAATATTCATATACAAACCGCGAAAATATAGGAAGATTCATATAGGACTATCACGAGAATAATCTAACACACATAATCTCTGCATAAAATCGTGCAAAAAATTCGCATGCTTTACAAAATGGATCCGACACGCACAATCCATATAGATATTAATGAATAACATATATAAATTTCCTCATACAATTACAACTATACAAAAAAGAATAAAACATCGCTATGCATTTCATCGTATATTTTGCTTACACAGGCCTCTATAAATTCATTATCTTTGTTTCCTATATATACCTCTAGATTATCTATTTTTCTTATAAATACCTCTTTGAATTATATTATTTATTTTCTTTATATATTTATCGATATATATATATATATTTTAATAATAGTCCTTCATATACCTCTATATATGTATTTTCTATTTTCTTTATATATATTTCCATGGATTTTACTATGTACTTGCCTCATAGTTATATAAATTTATATTAAAATCATTATACGATTTGCTAACACCAATAAAGTACAAGGAATTTTAAGACCCTTTCATTTTTTTCCATAAACATAATGTTAGACATATTGGATATACAAAAGATACAACCACATAACATATAAGAAGAAACCCAATCTTCGCATCCAAAATTTCAAGACTTTCAAACACACAAAATTCACCAACCTTAAGAAATACAAATATTTTTTAGTATTCTCTCAAATCAATTAGCAACCCCCCTCAAAAGAAAAATAGACTTCCAAAAACACGATAATGCAAGAGATATTTCACAATAACTCAAATAGGGAATTATAAAAAATAATAATGTATAAATTCAATCAATTCCTTAATATATTGCTACACTTAATCCCACCTCGACCTATAACAAGCCAATTCTCCACGCTCGACTAGCGTCGACGGATTTCATTGTATATTTATATTCATCCGAGCAAAAATGCCAACCCATTCGAAGAATTGGTTAACGTTCCGGGGAGCGAGCCGAATCAATGCCTTAGCAATTTGCTTTCCTTTACCTTTAGCAGGCGGCAAATTGCCTTTGGTACTGGAGTTTTACAGGTCTATCATCTTGTATAGTCCGTCCATGGCTTCGTCGCGGGTGCCGTCGTGGGACTTATAAGTGTTTATATGGACCATCCCGTCGTATAAGCCCCCAATATGTTATATCCTATCATGAATTGTATTGTCGCCCCCCCATCCCGTTATAGTTAGTCGCCGTGGTGGATATGCCAAGAACAGACCGAATCTTGTAGAGCCCGCGCCGGCAAGACATTTTTTGCAACTCAGGCGCATATATATTTTTACTCTTCGCACGCGAAAAGAATGCTGTTCTCCAAACACAGGGCTAATCGCGATAAGGTCACATTAAAACATCAGTAAAAAGCGATCGCCTAAGCAAAGTGAGAACGAATCCGTAAGCTATTAACCTCAAAAGATCCATCTTTATATGCAATTGCTGCAAACGCAAAGCGAAAACGCGATCGACCAAAAACCATCCTAGGAGTAACCAAAGTCGAAACTCTCAGAAAACGGGTGCAACATTTCATCCAAATTGATTATGCATATGCAAATATATGCCCCGAGTCTTTATCTAAAAGACTCAACGGCTTCGCTCAAAACCCGGACCATTTTCCCGAAATATTCCGGATAGTTCGACAATAACATTTCCCGAAATATTCCAACAATCCCCGAAATATTCGGAATATTTCGAGAAAATGGTAGGTGATTACGATTTTCCCGAAATATTTAAAATATTTTGGGAAAAACGATCCGGCAAATTACATACAAATATAACGAGCAAATTTCATTATTTCATTTATAGAATAAATATATATATATATATTAAACTTACAACCCAACCTCTAAATACACCCTAATTTATACTCCAAATAAACATATTATTTTTTTTAAACTCTATATTACCAACTCAAAGAAAAACATTATAATATTCAACTATAATCTATAATAAACAATCATCAAGTTTATAAATTAAAAAACAAAATTCTAACCATATCCCCAACAACATACAATACTATTTTCAATGGTCGCACCACCCCACAATCTCGTAAAATTCTAATAACACCTTACCTCAAAATCGTCCCAATTACAACCATATCATTTATTTTAATTTTACATTACTTCAAATATTTTTCATAATAATTCCTTCAAATACACAAACATATAATACTTTTATCTTTATAATCATTATTTATACTATAAAATCCTTATTAATATTAACAAATAAAATATTATTGAATTTAAATTTAATTTTATTCAATTCATAATATTGTATAAATCACAATATCTAGCTTATATTTATATATTTATATTCTATTTTATTAATTATTATTAATTCAATTTCCATAAAACCAAATTCCCTTAAAATTTAGCAAATTAATCAATTAATCGAATATTAATATATGTTTTCTTTATATATATTTAATTCTATTATAAATTATTCTTAAATTATATTTTTAAATCAATTATTCATATTCAATTTTTCCTATTCATAATATTTCTATTGTATATATAATAATTCTATCATAAGCAAATATATATCTATGTTTATCAATAATATTTATATATGAATTCATATATTCTATTTGTAAATCAAATATTCAAAATTATATATATATAATATTATTTTTTAATTTTTAATTTCAAATAATCAAATATTTGTTTTTTCAAAATAATTCTCTCAATATACTTCATTTAAAAAAAAAAAAATACCATCAAATTTCTATTTTATATCTTTTTATTTTTTCTCCATTATTTCATACAATATTACCCAAATTTCATTTTCAATATCTTAATCAAATATTATATGCAAATATAATTATTTATCTAACAACCATATTTTTTATATATTGTAAATAAACACATACTATTCTTTGTCTAAACTTCAAAAAGATAAATTTAATAAGATTTGTAGTAGCAAAAGGCACGGTACAATAATTAAATCATATAATTAGAAGGGAATGGATGTCTAATGTTAGAGATATATTTGCCTTATAATATAAGATCATACCAGAGAAGAAAGGGGTTCGTGCATGTTTGCATGATGTATTAGTGCATCCAGAAGCGCCCACAAACATGTGTAAACTTTCGCAAGTGGAAGAGCGCTGTCGTTAGGAGATGCTCAGAAGGTTATGTTATTTGCTCATGGCTTGCACGAGGTTGTTTTTGATTGTCTTTGTATGTGCGCGAGTTTGCATGCGCGGCGCTCTGGACTGTCTGGGTTGGATCTTGTGGAAAACATCCTATTGGCCACGTTTTTTTTTAACAGGCACTTGCAACTGGAGGGGCTGCTGGGCGCGCGGTCTCATAGCAGTACTTTCAACCATGGGAGAGAATATTGTGGGAGGCGCACCGCTCTGCGATTTAGTGTCGTGATCGGAGCTGCAGGTGCATTCACCGCAAATGCTAGATTTGTGAAAGGGGCGATGCTCACTCGTACTTGAGGTGACTTGCTCCTTGTGTTTCTTGGGCTGGCGTACCACCCAGACTTGGGTGATATTTTGCCGCTTTCTGCCCCTATGCATTGGGTCTTCGGGCCCATGGGCTTCGCTCGTGAAAACAGATGCGATGCGTAATGCAGAATTCAAATGCGTTTCTTGGCTGCGAAATTCAAAATCAAGTTCTCACGGGCTACAGGGGTTCACCTTTCGGAAAATGGTCCAACCCAGGACCATTCCCAGTCAAGTCTTATGTGGATTGGGTAGAGAGCGGCAATCTGCCTCATGGCTTCCTCAACTTTCGCTATTTTGTTCGAACTACTGTTCTGGCCCAGCGGATAACATGTAGCTTTTGACCTTGCAACATGTAAACCTGGAAGCAACAACGGGGTTCATCAAAAATTGTTGATTAGGATGATGTTTGCCCCACAAAGAATCAACTAGGGCTTGATGAATCCGTGTTTTCAAGTGGCGCTCACGGAGAAACCTAACAGAATCACAGGCAACCGTCCAAACAACAATCCGCAAAGTGAGGGCCTGGCAAGCTCATGACAAGCCAACTGCGCAACCATCGTTTTGCACGTAGCTCGGGCGCAGAATAAGATGACTTAACCAAATTTCCGAGGCACATAATGCACGATGTCAAACATTCCTGGCTTGCAAAAGTCGACGGTCAAAGTTTCTGGGTCGAAGTTTGACTGCAAAGTGTGAGTGGCTCATGGGACATTTGGGCTGGCGGCAACACACACCCAGATTCTTTGGGAATTCGACGGCTAATCAAAGATGCTGTCAATTAATTCATCCACATCGCACAGTGGGATGTCGCCCTTTGGAGCAGCACTCTGACTTGATGACGCTGCATCGGAGGTCAAAGGCGCATGCAGTGCATCTTCGGCCGCCTCCACTTTCTCCGCACTAAAGATATTATCCAGCAGGGACTCCACATCCACATAGTCCCAGTGCTTATCCTTGCTTTCCACCGCGCGCATTTCGAGCTCCGTTGGCATCTGTCGAGAAATGCTCGGGCTGTTGGCCTTCTTAGGCCTGGGTCTCCGCTTCGCATTCGAAGGGTTCAACGCCGTCCTGAACGACTTCCCCTCAGTTGCAACTCACCGGTTGCCATTCAAAGGTTTGTTCAAGGGACATTGTGACATGGACCCTGTCCTTTCCACCTTCCTCTTGGGCTCCGTCTCCTGCCATGCCTTGCGGAGGCTCTCCAAAAAAGTGGCCAAGTGCTGGAAGAAGTTCTCATACCTCAGGTGACTGACCCTCCTGATTGGCACGGAACCTGACGTTCGGGAAGGTCCCGGTTTCGACCATTGTCCTTTTCAAGGGACCGGCTGTCAGGTCTGTGAAAAGGGTGGGAGGGGAACCTGCAAGCTCGTTACATCTTTTGGCGGCTAGAAACAGAACAGGAAGGAAGCCCAAATTCCAAAGGGCCTTCTCTTGGCCGAAGTTATCGGACAAGTGTCTCAAGGACTCGTGTCAGGCTTCTGTCCAAGGGCAACTGGCCTCGTCATTTTACCATCAAACCCCCCTTACGTGGCAGGTTCAGAGAAGCAACACCCGTGCTCATGTTCGTAGCCTCCAGAAAGTGTCAAGTTCATTTCCCCGAAAAAAGGGGGCTGAGAACTTAGTCTGGCCGCGGAGGCGTTGTGCCATTTTGGGCTTCCTCCGTGCAGAAGTAGCGCTGGGACTTGTTGCACGCCTCGAACGCGTCTGTGAGAGCCTCCGGGCAAAGAAAAAAACATATTCCCCAAAAATATGTTTCTGTGTGGTGACCCGAGGTTGGTTTGGTTGGTTGGTTGGTTGGCTGGCTGGTTGGGATGGTTGGTTCATTCCATCTTTTTGGACGAACGGGGCCCTTGATTGGTTGAGCACCCGTTTCTTGGGAACAGAACCCGCGGAAGAACTATTGAACCCACCAAGCCGAGACAAGTCTAACCTCTTAGCTTTAGGGCAAGCATGGCTTGACCACTATTATTTCAGCTTCTCTCTAAGTGGCTTGGATTGGTTCAGGGGGCAGTTTCCCATCTACCCTCAAGAACCAGTGCAAATCCAAATGAAAACTTACCCTCGACAAGAACCAGTGCAAATCCAAACTAAAACTTGCCCTCCACAAGAACCAGTGCAAATCCAAATCCAAACTTACCATCCGCAAGAACCAGTGCAAATCCAAACTTACCCTCCACAAGAACCAGTGCAAATCCAAACTTACCCTCCACAAGAACCAGTGCAAATCCAAATCCAAACTTACCCTCCACAAGAACCAGTGCAAATCCAAATCCAAACTTACCCTCCACAACAACCAGTGCAAATCCAAATCCAAACTTACCCTCCACAAGAACCAGTGCAAATCCAACTCCAAACTTATCCTCCACAAGAACCAGTGCAAATCCAAATGAAAACTTACCCTCCACAAGAACCAGTGCAAATCCAACTCCAAACTTACCCTCCACAAGAACCAGTGCAAATCCAAGCTTAAACTTACCCTCCACAAGAACCAGTGCAAATCCAAATCCAACCTTACCCTCCACAAGAACCAGTGCAAATCCAAATCCAAACTTACCCTGCCCACCAAGAACCAGTGCAAATCCAAATCCAAACTTACCCTCCACAAGAACCAGTGCAAATCCAAATCCAAACTTACCCTCCACAAGAACCAGTGCAAATCTTACCCTCCACAAGAGCCAGTGCAAATCCAAACTTACCCTCCACAAGAACCAGTGCAAATCCAAATGAAACTTACCCGCCACAAGAACCAGTGCAAATCCAAATCCAAACTTACCCGCCACAAGAACCAGTGCAAATCCAAATCCAAACTTACCCTCCACAAGAACCAGTGCAAATCCAAATCCAAACTTACCCGCCACAAGAACCAGTGCAAATCCAAATCCAAACTTACCCGCCACAAGAACCAGTGCAAATCCAAATCCAAACTTACCCGCCACAAGAACCAGTGCAAATCCAAATCCAAACTTACCCGCCACAAGAACCAGTGCAAATCCAAATCCAAACTTACCCGCCACAAGAACCAGTGCAAATCCAAATCCAAACTTACCCGCCACAAGAACCAGTGCAAATCCAAATCCAAACTTACCCGCCACAAGAACCAGTGCAAATCCAAATGAAAACTTACCCTCCACAAGAACCAGTGCAAGTCCAAACTTACCCTCCACAAGAACCAGTGCAAATCCAAATCCAAACTTACCCTCCACAAGAACCAGTGCAAATCCAAATGAACACTTACCCTCCACAAGAACCAGTGCAAATCCAAACTTACCCTCCACAAGAACCAGTGCAAATCCAAATCGAAACTTACCCTCTACAAGAACCAGTGCAAATCCAAATCCAAATTTACCCTCCACAAGAACCGGTGCAAATCCAAATGAAAACCGCTAAATCGTGGACACCTGATTGAACCAACCGCCGCCTCCTGAAGCTCATCCTGCTCCCTGTGCAAGTCCCCTGCCAGTAGCTGCATGGATGCCAGAGCCGTGCCGTCCTGTCCAAGGATCCAACCACCGCCGAAGCTGGGGCTGACCACTGACTAATCTTGGTTTCTGTTGACCCCTCTGCAAAAAGTTAAGCACTTTTTGCGGGTTTAGTGGAAAACCCCCTTGTTTCCAAAAAAGTTAAAGTCTAAAGATCCAACCCAATAGCAGTCAAGTAATGAACCCCTCGCTGAGAGGGGAACCTCCAGTCAGGGCAAATGGTGTTTGTCAGAGGTCTTCAGACCTCGCCAGCCTCGGCTCCCCATGTCTTGTGTATGAACATGACAAAAATGCACTAAACCACTGTTTTTCTGACTAAGAGAGACTGAGCACACATCTCAACTCCACAACTTCCTCCCCCCAAAGGCTTAGATCAACAAGAATCACCCATGCTCCAAGCACACTGTGCCGCTGAATGATTAGTCTTCGCGTATGTGTAGCTGTGAGTGCACTCAACATCTAATCATGTCGTCAACATCCTGGCGTACCCTTCGGGTGTGGCTTTTAGAGCTGTGTAGCAACAAATGTCAGCGGGGCCCCGTCCACAACAAACACAATTTTGACCAGCTAGATTTTAAGTTTAGAACATGCTGCAGCTAACCGACACTGCTTTCCCATGAAGACCTTCATGGGTTCATGTTGAAGCATGGGCAACCACAAAATGCAGCGTCCCTCAAAGCATGCACGTCGGTCCGCTAGAACAAGCACACTTTTTCCAGCTGATGTAGCGGAGCCCCTGGCAACGCAGGCGGTTTTTGGGATGTCATCCTGCGACCGAATCCGTTTAAAACAGCGCGTCTCCTCGATGTGCTGCAGCTCGCGGTCTGCGAAGTCTACTTCTTGTTGGAAGGCCTGCACGCTGGACCTGGTCGAAAGGGGGTCCCTTGGTGTCGATGCAAAACGTGGGGGATACGAACGAAAAGGGAAAGCCTGACTGGGAAGCTGGGGATCCCTTGAAAGGGACCAAGAGGTGGCACCGAAAGCAAAAAACGAGACCTGGGTCCGAATTTGGGACCTTCGGCCCGCCTCAAGTTGGAGCTCTTTTCCCGAGCTGCCGCCGGAATATTCCGCAAGCTGGACGCGAGCAGATCCGCGAAGTTGGGATGCGCTTGCCTCAGGTTGGGAGCAGATCTGATGTCCTGACAACAAAAAGAGCTGTTCGCTAGGGGACGATTCTCCCGGGCATTTTGGGTTATGTAGCACCCCTCCCAGATACCTCCTGCCGGGGTTTGACTTTGCCCTTTGCCGTTAACAACAAAAAACAAAAACTGACTTGGCTCACCAAGGGTTTTGCGTCCTTTGGGTTGGGCCGCAGCCCCCTCTTTTTCAAGGTTAGCACCACCCCAGCGATCATTTGCATTTCTGCACCCGAGCCTCAGCGTGGAGCACAAGAAGTGCAGCGTGGAGACGTTGCCGAGCTTGAAGCTGGTGATGGCTGGGAGCGTTTCGATTGAGAAACCGCTGGCGCCACCCACCTGGAAGCCAAAGAAATCGTTTCATGACGTTTTTTGGTTCGGTCTCCAATTTATTTGAGGGCCCCCCAGGCCAACCCTGACCTTCATGCCGTGATTGATGTAGTTCCCAACCCGCAGGATGATGGTAAAAACTTGGCGCAGCTCCCGGCTGGTCATGGCTTCTGTGGCGGCGTCCTTCAAGTGCAAACACCGTTGCTGCAGCAACTGCGCGGTATCCGCGTGCGAGGATGCCAGCTGCAAAAGCCGCAGCCGAGCTGTGGCTCGAGGCAAGAAACAGAAGGGCAAGACCTTCTGCTCGATGTCGCGCAGCACCTCCGGGGCATCTTTGTGCACTTTCAGCTTTTGAGTCTCCTCGAAAGTGGGCAGAACTCCGGAAAGCAGCTCCACCAGATCGTCGGACAACGCCAATCTGCCGAAATCCAAGCATTCCAACGCGTCGCACAAATCCACGGAAGTGACTGGCAACTTGCTGAGGACGATAGCGATGTTCTGTGCCCGGGACGCATCGAGCACCTACGACTTCGACATTGGCAAAGCGACTATCAGCCGAATAACATTTGTCTCAAAATGGGTTGCACCCCGCAAATGGGAAGCTTCCTTTGGTTTCTGTTTCAAACACCCAAAACAGGGTTCGTCAAAGGATACATTCACAAGGGAATCCTCTGACTCAGGAGGGCAAAAGTTATCTTGACTGGCCCAAAATGCATCCACGCTGAAAAAGATCTGCAAAAGGCCACCTTCAAAAAGACGGCGCAAATGATGCAATCTCGCCTTGATTCCGTCCGCCTTCTTCTGGATGGAGCTTCGTCTTTTCCCACCGCCTTTGCCTTCCCCACCTGCATGCGGCATCCAAAAAACGATGTCCAAAGGGTCCCCAACCAAAAATCAGACCTTCCCAAACCTTGGAATCATGCAGTTTTGGAAGTCTTGCGTGCCCGTGCGCGGGTTGATAGTCATCCCCGACCTGAAAACGGGCACCTTTGTCAGGTCGCGATCAAACCCCTTTGTGAGGTTGCACGAACATTTCTAGGATTTCTACATTTCCAACGCTTTCACTGGCTTCTGCTACCCCACTGCCAAGGGGTGATATATATATATATATATGCCCCTTATAAAGTGGCTATGTAGTCGCCAGCACAACTTTCTCTTTGGGGTAGCCGTTTTCGCCGTTTTTTCTTTTTTTCTGGTCGTGGAAGAGTAGATGTCCTTTAAAACAAAAGCTTTGGTAAATGATTAGAACTCACACCAATTGCTATATCTACGGCTTTTCGACTTTCCTGCTTCTCCGATTGCATCGCCATGGGGGATCGCGCGTAAGCCTACAGGAAATCTAAACAAAAAGCGCGACACCAACGCATTGCTGCAAGCATCGCCAAAAAACGCGGCTTGATCTGACAGGTCCAAATCCAAAAGGAACGTCCCCCCATTCACAAAATGAGGTCGCTCATTCTAGTGGCATGACTCCTGCGCCGAAGAATGCCCCCCACCCCCACCCCCCCCCCAAAAAAAAAGAAGAAGAAGGGGAAAACAAGAAAAGAAAAAAACACACACACACACAGACACAAAACACTGGCGGTTTTGAAGGTGGATGGATTCGATTCTCCGCTTTTTGTTGGCTCAGGGGCTCATCAAAGAGGCCAAGACGTCTGCATCGAAGTCGATGGCAGGCGCTTCGCCGAAGACGGTGTCGTGATCTGGCTGGCTGTACCGCGGTTGCACCTGGAGGCGATATTTTCTGATTTTTGGATGTGTGGTCTGGGCCTTTATATAATATATAAATATATATATATATATGTATTTTGTTATTTTGTTTTCCTTATTTATAATTTATGAGGCACTGTTTTCTGGGGTTTGAGCGGAAAAACCCGGAAGCCCAACCACAACCCCCAGCGAGCCCAAGCCGAGGTCCAGAGGTGGACGCTCCCTTCGCTTCCGAGTGGCCCAATGCATTCGTCGTCCGAAAGGCGCCGGGGCTGCGGAGGCTTTTGGTTTCGCCTCCTTCTCCTTCGCTGTCCGAGGCTCGGTGTCAATGGCGTGTCTTTCTAGTTGGAACCGCCTCTGTTAGGGGCGACCTAGAACAGGAGAAGCCACCTGTTTGTAGTCCTCGTTTGGACGCGTCTTATTGCCTTCATGTGGGGTGCCTCAACTGGAGTTAAATGGAGAAAATCGACAGACACACACACACACAGTCACCAGGCCAAAAACTGGAGGATGAGACGCATGTTCCAAGCGCCGCCATTGCTGCCACGTTGCTCCGGCCTCTTTGTTTCCCTTTCCCTTCGGAGGGCCCTTGCCTCAAGCATTTCGCACAAAGGGAAGCAACGCGCTGGTGCCACCAACTTATTATTAAGACCAAAACAAAACCAATCGAAACCTCTTCCGAACATGGAACCGACCAGACTGCCCCAAAGGTGAATGGTCCATGCTCCAGGCATGCTCCATGCTCCTCAATTTGCTTAGGCCCACTGGGAAAAATCAGCAATGTTTCCCATAGTGATAGCTTCCCTTTAAAACCAACAGGGGTTTCAATACCTCGTGTCCTTCAGCCAATGGAAGCTGTGAGTCTCTCTGAGCGGGTGGTCCGGGCACCGAAACGCCCACCGCTGACGCATGCCAAGGTGCCCTTCCCTTTGGGAGGAGCAGCCGGGCCCTGCGATCCGTTCGGACCCAGCGGGCTGGGGAGCGGGTTGGGGTGACTTGGCTAACTTCCATTCAAGCTGTCAGCACATGCCTCCCTTCCTGAGTTGGTCGTCCGGAACAAGCCCTTTATGTTTGTCACTAAAAAGGGCTTCCCAACCAGTCCAACTCAGGAAGTCAACGGGTAGAAAACCCAACCCCCATCCATACCATTCTGTCCTTTCTTGAGTTCATCCGAGCAAAAAGGCGAACCCGTTCGAAGCACTGGCTAGCTTTCCGGGGAGCGAGCCGAATCAGCGCCTTGGCAGCTTGCTTTCCTTTGCCTTTGGCAGGCGGCAAACTGCCTTTGGTGCTCGAATCCTGGCAGATCTTCCCCTGCAAACAGTTTAACTTTTTGTGGGTCCAGTGGAATCCACTGTTTCCCAACAAGTTCAAGTCCAAATCTCCAACGAAAGAGATTAGATTTCAAATCACCGAAGACCCACTTCCGGGAATCAAAGCGAACCCGGAGGCGACTTCACTGGCACCGACTTGAGAAAAAACAAAACACAATTACTCCGACTCAAGTCCTCACGCTTTTCCGCTTTGGCCGGGGCCTGCGATGTTTCATCGAGCGGGTCTGCGTGGCATACTGAAAAAGGGAATATGGCAGGAACATGGTATGGCACGCTGCCAGGTATGGTTTCTCGTGATATGTGCCGAGCGGCCGTGGCACTTTTAGCAGTCGCAGCTGGCCTTTCCCTGCGGGCGGAGGCATCAAACCTACCTAGGCTCCTTACTCCGAGGCTTTCAAGGAATTGAGGAGGTCCACCCAAAAGGCTCACAAGGGTGGCTTTTTGAACCTATTTCTGACCTTTACACCTATGGCTTGATTCGGATCCCGTTGCTGGCCCAGCTGAGTTTTAGGCTTTGGAGTTTCGCCGTCGTTGCCAAAGTATCCCTCGTACAGCCTAAGTCCACGCGGGCAGACCGCCGAGTCGCTTTTGACCGAAACCTGACCGGTGGGTTTTTGTCGAGAAAATGGGCGCCTTCCTTTGTTTTATTTGAGGGCACGGCCCCCCTCCAAAAACAAGCGAAAGCAAAGGCCCTGGAGCCCACAGCCAGGAAGGGTTCTAAGAGCTGATCGAAAGATTCCGTTCGAACCTGGGGGGGCGGGGGGGAGCCAGTGCGGCTCGGCTTTCTCAACTCGTCAATCTGTGCTTGGATCCGTCAACCCCAAGGTAAAACTGGGTTCGTTGCAAGAAACATCCTCAAACAAATGCCATCCAAATGGCTTGAAAGGGGGCTTCCCATCCCCAAAGTTTTTTTTGGTTTTGAGAAGCCACACCATGTTAACTTTACGACACCCGCTGAAATCGAAGAAGAAAGACAGGTGGGTCAGTTTCCCCGCTGCAGCTCAGCCAGGGGCGAAAGGTCCAGTGCTGCCTGAGAACACGGCACCGCATGCACCGCGCCCTGTCCCCCGAGTTTCCCTTCAAATCAACAGGGGAAACTGTTTCTCCTCCTGTGGAGATGGCTTGGGTTTCATGAGGTTTCATCCACTTCATCTGCCAAGCGGATTTTGCCCAAGGGCATTCACTTGGTTGACGTTGGAAGGGGAGCAAACATCTATTTTTTTTAGCAGTTCAGTGGTTGGATTTCAACCACTAAGCCATAATAAGCAACACATGTGCAAACTGTTTTCCAACAACAACCGACTTTTGCAAAAACAAATGCAGAAGCGATCGAGATTTCCCCAAAATGTAAAGATGTAAAGTGTTCAGCTCCAACTTTTGTTTGATTCTTGGTTGGAAGGGCGGCTGAAGTCGCAAAGACGCCTCATGGGCCTCCTCCGAGCTGGGCTCCTCGGCTTGTGAAGGCCAGAGGTGCACCGAACCGAAAAACCGGGGGTTTGGTCTGAAGAGTTGCGGGGAAGCCAAAGGAAAACCATTTTTTTCTGGAACTGTGGTGTGGTGTGCATCTTTTGGGGAGCTGGGAAAGAGGCATTTGCTGACACCGGATTGAGAAACCGGCTCTGGAGGTGTGGTCTGAAGTTTTGGAAGGCCCCTCGAATGATGGGAGCCCAGCATGGATAAACCTGCGTTCAGGGAACTCCTTCACGTGCGCTTTTGTGGGACATCAATTTGAGGGACGTCACTGCAATGGACTCAGTCATTTGCCCCATTTTTCCAGCTGAACTGTCCTTTTTTTCCCAGTTGCTGGCCCCCCCCCCCTTTCAGAAGGGCGGATTCAGCATCACGCGTTTCTGGAAGCGGGAAGCAGTCCTCCGTCAGGCTCCGCCAGAGTGATTCTCTGCAGGTGAGCCCAGAGCCGGCCTGCGTGACTTTTCGCGTGACCTTTGGAAGCTGCAGCCCAAAAGAGTGACTCGTGTGACTCGGCGCGGCGTGGGGTTTTGAAAGCAATGAGCTAACTCAATGTGCCTTGCCTTAGTCTCAATGGGAGCTCCTTTCCTATCATCTTGTCACTTAAGTGGGACACCAACCAGATTCTCACTTTGAACACCCCCCAGAAACAGAAGCAACACAATGACCCCAGTTGCCAACTATGTGTTAAGTCTCCCACAGAACTTCCATTTGCCTAAGTCCCCTGGAACAAATACAAATATTTCCGGTGATCAATTCCCTTCAAGACCAACAGGGGAAAATAAAGCATATTCGTTTCAGCAAATGCAAACAAAGGGAAGGACAAGGCTGAGTGGCCAAAGGCCAGCAAGCAGCAAAGCGACCGCTGGCAGCTTGCTGCAGCTCTGCCGTCTCGCTACCTGACGGGGAAAAAAACACCAAACAAAACAGTATGATGCGTGAGCCATAATTAGAGTTCCCTCAATTTTCGGCGTATCCTCAAGGGGCACCGTGGCTGGACGGAACCGTTGCGCACTACCCAAGAAACCATGAAATTATTTGATCACGTAAATGCCCATCATGGCTTCAACAAGGGTTTCTCAACGGTGCGAAATGGATTTTGGAACCATCACAGTATGTCAAACACCGTGCGGTTTTGCCTGTGGTTTCCTTTTAAAGCCATCCAAAAACGGCACCCCCTCAAAAAAAGACAGACCCATATCGAGCGATCCTTTCGGTGTTTTGCTCGCGCTCGCTTGCGCCTAAGTCCAGGCCAATCACTGAGAGCGCGGATGGACGTCGCAAGCCCCATCTGCTTCTCAAACGCTCCGCTCCTGCCTGCGTGACGCCCGTGGATTGCTACATGAGTCTCACGTTTTGTTCGTGAGGGGACCCCTCGAAATTGGCGGTTTCCCTTTTGGCTTCTCCTTAAAACCAAGCAAAAAGGGGGAACCCTCAAAAAAGGCGCTGCCACATCTGAACAAAAGTCCATCCCCGGCCTTGTGGTTGACAATTCTATGCCCCTTTCACAGTTGGAACAGGCAAGCAAAAATAACTTTTCTTGATGCCATTTTGAAGCTCGGAGCATCCAAGAAATTAGGGTTGGCTTCCTTGTAGTTAGCCTTTGAAACAACCAGCAAATTGTGTGGCTATCCCCCCCTGGGAAAAAGGCTTCACTGTTTGTGGTTCGTGGCAGAAAACACGCATTCTTCCGGCAACAAGTCAACTAAAGGTGAAGCCTTCAGTTGGCAGCCAAGAAACTCAATTGCCCAAGGGACACACATATAGAAGGTGAGATCGCCTTTTGGGTCGACTTAAAAATTGGCACCAACATGAAAAATAAGCAGGTCAGTTCAGGTCGCGGCCAGGCCACCCCCAACCGAAATCCAACCACGAGCTGATTTAGCCGACTTGGCGGGGCCACCAGACTTGCCCTCTATTGATCCTCTGGGCCGTCGAGCAGATCCCCCGCTAACAGTTTAACTAACAGTTTAACTCGGTGAAACCCCGGTGGGTTCAATGGAAATCCCCGGTGAAACACTAAAAAGCCTTAAAAAGCTATAAAAGCTAAAGCCGTAAAAAAAAAAAGAAGCTAAAAAACGGAAAAACACCCTAAGGGGACGGCTGAGGATTTATCCCCAGTCCCAGTTAAGGGGCCACTCGCGCTCCCGGGTTTGTCACCTCGCGCTGAGCCTCGTCCAGCGGCTCCTCTGCCAAGCGACGGCTGGCCGCATCCGCCAAAGCGGCCCGCGCGGCCACGGCGGCGGTCAGCGAGTCCCGGCCCTCGCGCCCCACCTGAAGCCGAGGTTCCGGCTGTCGTCCCAATCATAACCCGATCGGTATGAAGATCTTGTGGGTGGGCAGGGAATGAGAAAGGGAATGACCCGATTAAAACCATCCAACCGGTGGCTTCCTTTAAGAGGACCCCTGGTTTGATCGGTATGAACATCTTGCTGCTGCGATAGGGAATGAGACATGGAATGACCCCGGGTTAAAACATCCAACCGGTGGTTTCCTTTTTAGGGGCCAAAGCCTGGGTTCATTCCCAATTTCCCTACTGAGCACCAGCAAGAAATGGTCCAAGCCCAAATTCATGCTTCTGGAAAATAAAAAAAAGGCAGCCGCAACTATTTCCGGCTAGGACTGCTCCTAAGTTTCATCTATCCAGGTTTTGATTGTGGCTCAGGAGTCTTCCCAATGCTAGACGCAAAAGGTGAGTACTAAATATATTTCGATAGGCAGGGAATGAGGGAATGACAACTATACACAATCCCCTATGTCTTCCTTTCAGGGAAATCTTATTCATTCCCACAACTCGGAAGGTCGTTCCCTGAGCACCAAGATATGGACTGTACACCCCTGCTTAAAGTGTAAACTGTTGGTTGGCTAAATGGACCCCAAACCAACTAAAGACCTCAAAACCTCAACAGGACTGGGAAGCACCAAGAAAAGGACTGCAACCCCCAGGAAGTCTTCCTCAGGTCAGCTTTAAGGCTCGGATTTGGAGGATGCCCGCACATCCCCGGCAAACGCAACCAGGGACCTGGGGCAGGGAAGGCTTGTCGCTCGTAGCCTCAGGTTTCAGTGGATGGATGCCGCTTGGCGCATCAGCCCGGGAAAGTGCCACCAAAAAACGTGCTCCAGCCCGCGAGAGGCTCGCGCCTGGGCTTGGGCCAAGTCAAGTGATTCGAGGCCCCAGGGGGAGTCGAGGCTTAAGCAGCGCTTGTCCTGCGCGGAAGCTTTGGCTGGCGGCTTTTGTTTGATTTGGTGGGCACCCGTCCCTCCATGTTTAGTTGGTTTTAAAGAGACACCCCAGGGCAAATTTGAAAAACATACGGGTGACCCCCTCTTGCTTGTTTTCGAAAAGGGATCCAAACAGAGACCACTGTCAGAACCGGTCTGACACAAGGGCAAGCTGTCCTGAGTGCTCGCTGCGGCCAGTGCAGCCAAAGCTTTAGCCCCCGCGCTGCCCACGGGGTTGCCCCGCAGACTCAGCACCACCACGCCTCAGCCGAAAGGCAGAAAACAACCCGCTCTGCGACCTTGGGCACCGGGTTCCATTCCTTTTCGCGCGGATTCGGATGACTTACGCCCAGTACTCCGAAAAAAGGAACGGGGACTGTCAGCCATGGGCATCTGTCATGCAAACAGCCCGCCTGTGCCGCCCTCTTCTGTTGCATTCAGCTGCCTGGCGGAAGCAACGCGCTTGTGTGAGTCGCAACAGGCAATCAGCAGCGGGCCTCTGCGCGTGCCTCAGCAACGAGTCGCGGAAACCGGAAACCCAGTGAAACAAATCGGAACACATGATAGGTGGCACTTCTTTTTTAGGGGGCCCCCCGCCCAAAAAACACTACGAGAAGATGACGGACTACGGGAAGATGACGGGAAGCTGACGGACACGGGAAAATGACGGAAGACTACGGGAAGATGACAGAAGACTACCGGAAGATGACGGAAGACTACGGGAAGATGACGGAAGACTACGGGAAGATGACGGGAAGCTGACGGAAGACTACGGGAAGATGACGGAAGACTATGGGAAGATGATGGGAAAATGACGGAAGACCACGGGAAGATGACGGAAGACTACGGGCAGATGACAGAAGACTACGGGAAGATGCGGGAAGAAGACGGGAAGATGAGGGAAGACTACGGGCAGATGACCCTAATCTAACCCTAACCCCTAACCCTAACCCTTAACCCTAACACCTCTAACAGCAACCTCTAACCCGAATCCTAACCTCCAACCCTAACCTCAAACCTTAACCTCTAAGCCTAACCTAACCTCTAACCCTAACCCTAACCTCTAACCTCTACGGGAAGATGACGGAAGACTACGGGAAGATGACGGAAGACTACAGGAAGATGACGGAAGACTATGGGAAGACTACGGGAAGATGACGGAAGACTGCGGGAAGATGGCGGAAGACTACGGGAAGATGACGGAAGACTACACGAAGATGACTGAAGACTACGG
>CAUJNA010003760.1:852500-887500 GCA_963377175.1 Effrenium voratum | reverse complement strand
TTGCGTGGGAGCCCCCCACTAAACCAACCAAAAACGACTGAAACCTACGCAGGAAGCGGACGGCTCGGGGTTCGCCAAGAAAAAGACAGAGGAAGGCAGAACTGGGACCTGATAAGCTTGCTGGTTCGCAGGGAATGAGACATGGAATGACGCCTATAAGCCATCCCCTATGTTTCCTTTAACGGAATCCCTAGGAACATTCCCAAGACCCGGAACTTGCATTCCCTACTGAGCACCAGCAAGGACTCTGACCCGAACAGCGCTAAGTGCCGGGCAACTGCCAAGAGCTTCCGCGAGCTGGCAGCAGGCTTGCTCCCCCAAGCCGTTGCTACCACACCTGAAGAGAAAACATCGGATCCGAATCCGGTGAGTGAAATCGAGCCATCTTTCTAAATGGGTGTCCCTCCAAATTTTAGGGCACCCTTCCTAAGATGGCACCTGTGGGGAGGTACTTGGAAGATGAGTTTCCTTTTGAAGTGACCCCCTGTCAGGTGCCATGTTCGTGGGAGGGAGGGTACCTTTGGGGTGGGTTTTTAAGGGAACCCAAAAGGCAAACTGAGATTTTGAGGGGTCCAAATCCTAAATGACAAACCCAAATAGACACAAATCCCATGCCGTCTCTGAGCGCCCTGGCTCGAGGTCGGTAAGCAGCTTGCCCCGCAAACACTCCGCCAGTGACCGCGCCTGCGGATCCAACGCGATGGCTGCTCGGCCAAAGGGATGCTGACCGCCCTTTAAGACTCATTTGTAATGTTCCCACCAACTCACTTGATGAAAGGACCCGTTGTCACAAGGATAAGGTTAAGCTTTTGAGGCCATGAGAAGAAACAGAGGGGGCAACCTAAAAAGGATTGCACTCGCAGCTTCCTGCGGTAGCCTAAAGGTGCTGGCTCCAATGAGTGCCGCCGGGTTGCCAGTGGCGCAAGCATCAAAGGCTTCCTGGGATTACCTGCGCGTCGGCCGCGTAAAAAATGAGGGAATTTCCACACGACCAATGAACCATGCCTTCGCTCTCCCCGATGTCCGAGATTCGAAGTGATCGCCACCCTTTCCTGCGAGTGCACAAAAGAGATGATGATACTACACTCGCTCTCCTTTTGGGACTCTTAAAGCACCATCCACAAAGCCCTCCTCCCCCGCAATTTTCGGCATGGCCAGGCACATGTCCTCTTCTGAGCTGCTAAAGTGGACATGCCACCTGCCTGAGTCCGAGTTTCGACAGTGGCCGGGTCCCTCCAGTTTGGTCTCGGGTGTGCGGCAAATTTGAGTCTGCGGAGAGCATCCCTACCTTTGGTCAGGTTGGCACAACCACAGGAACATCACAAAAACTGTCTTTACGGGTGCAACAGTTCAATGATTTAACTAACCACCAGTCGCACCTACAATTGTTTCGCCGTTTCGCACTTGCGATTCCTTCCCGACCCTTTTCCGAAAAGGGCTTTCGACCACACCCTTCCTCCCAGACCCTTTCAATCCCTTGACCAGGTATCACAAACCCTCCTTGTGGAGTTGGGAATCCTTTGTAGCCATTCTAGGCAACTACGTATCACTCATAAACCGGGGCCAAAACGGGAACCATGGGAGGGTCATGGCTCTGAACCGACTAGCTGCCCCTTGCTATGCCCTCGAACCTGCGGGCGATTCAACGGGTTCAATTCAGAAGACCCCATAAGACGCATCAAGGATAGCTACTGGGCGACCAAAACTTGGCCCACATCCGCGGTACAACAAAAAACGTGCAACTCTGTGTCACATTTAGTCCCATGGACACCTTCTTTCTGCCCCAAATCCCCTGCTAAAAGTTTAACTTTTAGTGGGTGAAATGGAACCCCACTAAACCAAGCGAGAACGACTAGCAACCTAAGGAACCGGACGGCTGGGAATCACCAAGTCAGCAAGACCCTTCCCCCGAAAACTCACTTCCGAACCAGTGGATGGGTCAAGAACAAGCCCCAACTTTTGCTTTACCATACAAATAGCCGGCCCAACATCAACCAACTCCCCAAAAAGTCGAAAGCTTAACTCAGGGAGTGAGGAAACTGGAAACAAAACCCCCGGGTTTCAGGGACCTCACGTTGAACGAACGCCCCCCGCCCGCCTTTTCCAGGCCCTTGAGGGCCTTCCTTGGGGCCGAGTTGCGAGGCCCAGCTTGTTGCGCGAGAGGTCCAGCCCGGCGAAGGCGCAGCGCAGGAGCTCGGGTAGGCCCTGACCTCGATTCGCCGTCCCAAAGGATCCAAGCGGCCTGGGTCCAAGGTTTCCCTATAAGACTCCCTAAACAACCTCAACTTGCCATCGGGGTAAGGGGTGTTTCCCCATGAGACTCCCTGAAAAAGCCTCCACCCGCCCCCTTGTAATTACCTACTCTTCGGGGTTGATGAGCCATCTTGAGATGGGAGGATGGTGAGAAACCATGGGTTTTCAGCACATCCCACTCCCCTCCATGGACTTTCCAATAAAAAAAGGGAAGTGGTCCAAGGAGGTGGGGTGTTCCCTAACAACCATAAGCAAAACTCAAGGAATTCTATTGAAGTTTGGGGACTCTCAACTACCCATTCTCCTTGTACCTAGCCCTCTTGGGGATTCCATAGGTTGAGAGCCACTTTTTTGCGGGGGGGTTAAAACAAGGATGGTCAAACATGCGTTTTCGGTTCTCTTCAAACACCCCCCTCATGGTTTTCAATTCAAAGCCAACAAAGTCTGATTTAGTGGTCCTGTTTGGAGGGGGGGGTTTCAAGGGGGCCCCTAAGGCTGATTCCATGCCACTCGCACCACGAAATGAAACCATGGCTGAACCCATTGTTGGGATTTACCTCGGGGAATCAAAACAAACACCACACCAGGGTTTCTTAGGTGATGCAGGATTTCGTCCATCCACAGCAAGGAACCCTAAGATGGGTTGATGCGTGGGGTGGGGGGGGATTTCTGTGAAGCATTTCCCCTAAAGGGCATGGACAAATTCGGGAGTCCCAGCTTTTTTTTTGCGTGGGAAAAAATCGTGAGCACCTTCTTATTGCCCCCCGCAAAAAATACAAACAATAGACTACTGGTACTTTTCTTGACGAATATCCGGCAATACTGATGTTGACCGCAGATGAGCCAAACGGCCAGATTGGTGTGGGGGCGATTATTTTTCCAGAGTGAAACTGCAAGGTATTCGTTGAGGCTTGGTACTGTTGTTTAAATTTGTTTTGGGTCGGTTTGCAGGGCAACTTGGAAACGGCTCGAACAGGAGTATGCAGCAGGCTCAGGATTTCTACTTTATCCGGAAAAGGGAAAGGAACAGGAGGCAACAAGGAAAGCCGCCCCGAAACCGCAACAAAACGAACAACTCCGGGGTACCGGAGATGCCCAAACTATAGCATCCTCGGAAAAGCAACGCCACCTCGAACTGAAGCCAGCAAAACAAAATTCATTTAACTGGGCTGTCCGGATCCCCCGCTAACAGTCCAACTTTTGGTGGGTTAAACGGAAACCCCATTAAACCAACTAAAAGCCTTGGTGAACTTTGGAGATCATGGGATCTAGCACAGCAAAAGCCAGGCACAACGGACACGGAACATGGTGCGGAAAGGGTCAGAACTTTTGCCCAACACACCCAAAGAGTGGTTTCTAACTGGTTTTCCTGTGGTCCACAATTAGCAAAGGCCCCCCAAGGTAAGATCCATTGCTCGTGCGATAGGCGGGGAAGGACCTTAAAAGGGTGTTAGGAATGAACCGGAACGGAATCCCGAGCAAGTCATTTGGCCAGAAGCTTGAAGTTGAACCCAGGTGATTCTCCAAAACAACCGTTTTCGGGCCGCCAAAACGATTGAAGAAACAGCTCCGAGCAAAAGTTCCAGGTTTGCCAACCATGGAACATGACACTTTCTGTGTACCATAAAGGGCAACCCCCACGACTATTTCATGACTTTGAAGGGGTTTACATTGGTATCATAAATTGGCCCCTGAAGCTTCTGTGCCCCACAGCCATTCTGCGAAAGGCAGGCACGCTGAAGATGCCTACCCTCGGTGCTCTGAGCAACTTGCTAGTGCAGGAGACGTCTTCCAAACGGAGCAGTGTGCGGGCCTCAGGCAAGGGTTTTCGCTGGGGTGCTGCAGTTGAGGTTCCGTTTTCCGATTTGCCCCAAGGCAGACGTCAACTTAACAGAGGTTCTCCTTTTCGAAGTCAACCGCGCCTGGTTTGAGTCTACCTTGGGGCAAACCCAAAATGGCCATGCGAGCCAGGCAGATTGCTAAGGCTCCCTCAGCACCGGCTCCTAGCGCTCGTCCAAAGGAATGTAGTGCGAGAAGTGATGTGCAGCACGTGTCCCGTTCTCCACAACACCAACTCTACAAGGCGGAGCACACAAAACTGGCAGGCTTTCAGCTTCCTTGGGTATGACCCACCATTTTGCGCGGGTCATTTTGAGGAGTGACATAGGTTGCCTCTGCCAATTCCTCCCCCTCCTGCCGCAGCGCACCGCGCGACGCCTGAACGCATGCGGGGCATGTGGTAATCTGCAGGAATTCCGATGTTTCGAAGGGATCCATTGTACCAAAGGGCGCGCCCTACCAGTCGGGGGTATGTTGGTATGTGTCTCCTGTCGAACTCATGGTAGACATGGTGCGCGGAGAGAAATCATAACCCGGGTTTCTCTAGGGTGCTCTTCTGGCTTTGCTTCGAAAACACTGAAAGGCAGTCTCCCTCCAAGAAGCCTGCTGTCGTGTACCCCTAAAATCATGCCTGAACTTGATTCCAAGGTACTGCAACCCTTTATTGAGGCCCAAAGCGGTCCAACAAGCTCTCCACTTGTCGTCTCGTGCGAGCATGCGGGGCTCCACAGGCATCCAAAGGAAAAGCAGCTGCGTTCACCCAGGATGACTATACCCCGTGGCTGATGAGGCGGGTGCTCCACTTTGGAGGGGATCCGGACGTTTGGGGGATGTATACCCATAAGCATCCGCCAACAAATGCGCAGGCCGCGAGAACTGCAGGCGCTTTTTGGATCCTTTACTAAAACCAGTTTGAACAACACTTGATTCCAGATCTTCCCATTGGTTTCCCTACGGCGAGAAGCCTAGCATGCGACAAATTGCACTTTGCCAACCCGCCTGCCACCCCATGGTCGTCCAGCGGGTTTCCGGATAGGTCCAAAAGTCGTGGGGCCTGGGTTCGGCAGTTCCACCCAGAGTTGGGCATATTTTGTTTTAACGGGTGGTTCGTTTTTTAAGGGACCCCCCCCCCGAAAATGACGGTTTTCCTTGTGGCTTCCCTTTAAAGCCACCAACAAGGGGTACCCTTCAAAACATAAACCCCCAAGTGCGTTTAAAGAAGATTGGTTTGTATAAGCCACAGCTCAAGCACGTGTGTCACTACTTGTGCAAAGAGGAATGAACGCCCATCGCCTTCTGGGCTCGTAACCAAGACCAACACGGTGACATGTATCACCATACAGTGGTTGCAGCTTTCAAAGGTTCTGCTTGGGGCCAAT
Source organism: Effrenium voratum (assembly GCA_963377175.1). Taxonomy (NCBI): domain Eukaryota; class Dinophyceae; order Suessiales; family Symbiodiniaceae; genus Effrenium; species Effrenium voratum. The sequence goes on along the minus strand of CAUJNA010003760.1, from coordinate 882,029 downwards.
GTTCTCGGATTTGCTTGGCAAGCTGAGGCCGTTGCATGCTCTCCACCACTACCTACAGCCACGAATGACGACCAGGTATTCATAAATTCCACCCTCCCCCGTGGTTTCTTCCAAATCGGCCCACTTAACCAGGCCTTCATGGGGTCTTATTTGGTTTCCCAGGGTGGTGGTAGTGGTGCTGGGGGTGTTGCAGCCTTGACGTCTGCTTTTGCTTTCATGACTCCCCTCCTCCTCTCGGTTTTTCTGAGCCTTTTGTATGCGAAACGACAAAACACTTCAGCAGCAGTCCTTTTGATGAGCAACCGTTCTTTCTAAGCCGCAGGCTCTGAAAGAAGGTGCTGGCGAGATGCTTTGCGCCAACGGCCTGGCTAAGACACATCCGGATCAACATGGAACCCAGCCAACAAGCCTGGGCTTGCGCAGAATCGCCCTTTCAGGAACCGATTTTTCCCAAACCTCTTGGGGTTCAATGTTGATTTGATTGGACACGTGGAAAATGGTTGCAGCCCCGAGAAGTTTAAACAAGAACCACCCTCAAGAAAGGCGGTTGCAACATTGCCCCCAAGTGTTCTCCGGCGGGTTTCCGAGATATGAGCCTAAACATCAAAGAGAGCGCCACCTTCCATTGGCCCAAAAACGATTTCAAGCACCCAAAGTGGACATCTAGAAACCCGGCCGAGCCGGCAGAGTTGGGTGAAAGCAAACAGCAGAATTGCCCCATTTTGGATAGTCAGCCCCTTAACTGCATCTACCTGGAATTGGGCCCTCTATTTTCGCCCTGCTTGCGCTTCTCAAAGGGTCTGTGTTGTAACCTTCTTTTAACAAATTGCTCTTGGCTAGTAACAAACTCTTAAAAGTCTAAGTATCCATGGCATTGGAGAGAAGGGTTCCCCAGTTGTTCAGTGACCCTGCTAGAAAAAGGGAATCCTTTTCGGGGCTGGCGATCTTTTTGGTGGGGAAGCCATCAACAAAATTGATTTCAGAGTTGGAATCACGACGCCCTGGGCTGTCCGCTTTCAGATCCCCTGCAAAACGTTGAAGCGAGTTGCATGGACACCCAACCACTAAACCAACTAAAGCCAAGGAACCGGACGGCTGGGAACCACCAAGTGGGTAATGTTGACCCAGGATTTATAAACCCGTCCGATTATTAGGGCCTCCAAAAGTGGTCTGAATCCCCACCAAGTTGGGGGGTGGATACCCCCCAATCAAAATCAACCAGGGGTTTATTCATCCGGGGTTTTCATTATAACTGCGGCAGTTCCGCCGTGAAGCAGTTCCCGCTGAGGTCCAGGATCTGCAATGAAGAGGAGGAGAGCTTGAGGCTCTCAGCGAGACATTGCGCCTGGCAGAGGGAGCTTCAGAACTCGGTTGCGAAATCTGCTCCCCTGCCAAAAGCTTAACTTTTCGAGGTTTAATACGGAAACCCCTCGTTGGTGGGCAAGAAGTTAAAGTCCGAACATCCCTTGGCAAAATGCCGCACAGCTCATTGGAAGGCGCTGTGTCAAGACTGACTGTGCGGAAGAGCAGGGTGCCGTTGAGTACCTTGGCCAACCAGATCCTAGTGTTCCCAATGACCAGGTCCACAATCCTGCCATGGCAGAATCGGAGCATTAACGAGGCCGCAAGAGCTGTTCAATGGAAATCTGGTCGGAATAACAAAGAAGGGGCAAATGAGGGCCAGGTTCAGGTCAATCTCTCTTGCCCACCAAACGCACAGTAGAGGGTAATTGGTAAAACCTGAGCCTGAAGGGCTTCCGCCCAACGGCAACTGGAAACGGTGGAGGTAGGGGGAGCGGGGGAAAAGTGTTGGAGTCCCCGAACCCCCGGAGAGCTCCCCGCGCCCCGTGATCGCCGATGCAGTTGCCGGAGAGCCTGGCGAGCGACCAAATAATCCAATCCTTGCACTAGCAGGATGCTTCTGGTGGCTCACCGTCCGCACCCAAATGTCTGGGCGTCTGAACAAAGTGGCATGGGTGGAACAACTAAGCAGTTGTCCATCCTCTTTCAAACAACTCCGATGAGCTTCTTGCCTGCAAATCAAGGGCCCTAAGGAGATTCTTGCCATTGCTTTTGAGTTAGGCCAATCTCATTTGGAGTTCCACGTCAAGGGTCTCCCCATTTCTTTGCTTTCAGCCAGGTCGCAAACCTGGACGTGACCCGGGCGACAGGGGGCCCTCTTTTGGGTTGGCCTCTTTTTGAGTTGGGAGCCAACCAAAGACTCAGTCTGAACTTTCTGTTTACTTCTCAAATGATCTTTCCACGAAGTTTAAAGTCCAGGAACTCGGGAAGTGAGAACAAACACTATATTTTGAGGCTGGACTCCATTGAAAACTACGGCGCTGCGAGCAGCGAGATCGACTTGCCTCAAGGTATGTAGCTGGCAGCATCTCAGCGTCAGTGCGCCCAGCAACGCTGCAGCATCGTCCCCAATGCCCTACGCGAAAAAAAGGCATCGCCGCACGCAGTTCAGTGCAACGTTTTTCAAGCACCCAGGTAGAGAAAGCGAGCCCTTGGCTAAGGACAAAGAACTGAAACCGGTCTTTGGCTCACCTTTATGGTCGATAGGGAACCCAGGAAACAACAGGAAAACACAGGGTTCCTGCTGAAGAGCCGGGGAAAAGACACCAAGGAAGCTTCCAAACTGGGTTCTAATGTGGGGATCGCGTGGGACAGCACTGGAAAGGACAGAAGGTAAAATGCCCGCTCACTTTGGACAAGTGAGAAGCAGAATGAACAATACCTCTTCCTTCTGGGAACAAACTGAACGTGGGCAAACCAGCTTTCCAGCCACGAAGTCCCTTTCCGGCTGTCTCCCTGGCTTCGGATGGCTGCATCCCTTGGCAAAGCAAGTGGTGCTAAACCGATCATTGGGATGATGTTTTCAGACCAAGGACATTCCCTTGGTAGATGCACTCAGTGTTCCAAGTAAACAAATTAGAGAATCGTTTTCCTTGTTCCCTTACTTGCAAAATATTGCAAAATAGCAAATGGGGCATCCACCATATGTTTTACCCGGATCTTCCACAACGAATCGCCCCTCGGTCCTTCGATGGAAGCGAGATGTCCGTGGTCTTGGACAGCCTTTGGGGCTGGGCCAGCCATTGCTGGACAGTGGCGACGTCCACCGCCTGCCATGTCTCCAGCACGGCCATCAAAGGGCGACTCAGCACAGACTTTGACCCAGTGTGTCTGTTTCTGGTGGGGCAAACTTTGTTGGACTTAGTCGTTTTACCCAGATCTTTCCTGTTTTCATGCTCATGTGATCCTGAATGGCTGACTGAGGTCGGAAGGCAGGTCACATGAAAGCATGACTCGTGCGCACGAAGCCAGGGGGCGTCCAAAAGAGGGGAGCCCCAAATGTCAAATAAGCTGGCACCCCTTTCAGGTTGACTTGACTAGTTGGGAATTGAGAAAGTAAACCACATCGTTTTAGGGGTTCCCCACTTGACAAACGCACAACATGTGGTTGTTTGCCTTTGATATCAGCCACCAGGTGGTTCTCAACCACAAGACACAGACAACCCCATGTCTCCGCGCTTGTTTTCGCTTTGCAGCTCTCTCATCCGGAAAGCGACACCTCCAAGGACTCATCAAGACACAGAAAAAACAACACGAGAGCCCGCCTAATCCTTGCCATCCATGGCCTGCACAGTCTCCAAAATGGCTTCCACCGCCCAATTCACTACCCCCCAAGAAAAAAGACAACAAACACGTCGGGGATGAGCCACCATATAGCCACTATGCAACCCCATGAGACCCCTGGGTGGTTTGAAAGTAGTGGAAACCATCGATCACTAAGCTCCTGGCATCGTCTTCCCATCCTGAAGCATGTCCAACTCCTGATGGACCTACCCCCTACGTTGAATAGCGGGGAACTTTTCGGATTTCCTCGCCAGGTGCTCGGCCCTTGGGCATAACATCAGCAGGGTCGAACATCCGCTCAGCGAGCATATCGAAACACAAGAATTGGAACCTCTTTTGCCCCCTTCAACCATTCCCCACCAAAAAATTGGGTGAGCCCCAAAATCCAATTGGTAGTCTGGCGAGCCATTCCTTTGACCAACTACACCCCTGGGTTTTCGCTCGCTTTCTCTCTGACTCGGCGAGCTCGGGGCACCTTCGTTCCAATCTTCATCCTTCCAGTCTTTCCACTCGGAGTCGTCACCTGCAAAGAACAACTCGGCATTGCTCCAGTTTGAGCCGTTTGAGCGAATCGAAAAGGAAAGGAAACCAACAAAAGGCTCAGGATACCAAACAATAGATACCAACAACAACTCAAAGGATACCAAACAAACCAAAGGAATCCGCTCGCCGATTTTCTACCATGTGGCTTGTTCGACTTTAAGGAACCAACGGCTAAGATCCAGGTTGTCGGCATGGCCTGCGTCGTCCCACTCGCTCCAATCCTGCAAGGCTTCGTTTTTGGCGCGCACGGAAGTCAAGCGTTGGATGGGCGAACTCCTGCGCCGGGTGGTTTCTCCCAGTGTCGGGGTTCTTCCATCCATACTGCAGGATTTTGACAATCAAGTTTGGAGCCTTCTTCACAATCATGTTTGGTCACCTGGTGAATATAGTCATACATGTCCTAATCTTCTTCCGGGACTTTGGGCGGATCGCACGCCGAAGCACAAGCAATGAACCGCCGCCTCATCACCAACCACCCAGCATTCCTCCGCACCCAGCCTCGCAACCAAACAATCCAGGACTGCACGCTTTCTCGCTCGCGCAAAACAATCACATCTGATGTGTCAACACGGATCTGCCTTTTTGTAGGGGACCCAAATGGCGGCTTTCCTTTTTGTTTCCCTTTAACACCACAAAAAAGGGTCCAAACAAGATGAGCCACGTCTCTTTTTAGGGATTTGGACCCACATGATTGACTTCTTTCGGTCTAGTACCAAATGTTTGACCGGTTGGCAGCTCAAAATTCGGGGACCCACCTATGGCGTGGACCTGAAGCCAGGGCACCCTCAAAAAACGCCATTCCCACTTGTGTTCCGTTTTCAGAGTTGGCTATGTCAAGCCGCTCTTGCCCATCCCGAGGGTGTCCATCCCTTTGGCTTCCTCTTGAACCAAGGCGTGCTTCACCGGTGAAGTGACGAAGTGAGCTCCCCGGGGTCCCGGCCCGCTGGCGTCCGAGAAGAGCTGAAACTCGCAGAGGTCCCCGGACCTCGGAGCTGGGAAGGCCGAAAATGGGCATGGGCTAGAAACACGGATCCTTACAATTTTTTTGACTGGGCCAGCTTCTGAGATACCAAGGGACACTCTTTGATGAGAGGGTCAAAAAGATGGTCCGCTTTAGCAGGGCTCCTTGCATTATACACCTGAACATTGCAACTTGTAAATGGTGGCTTCAACCCTTATTTTGGTGTTGAAAGGGCAACATGTTTCAAATGGTTGCAAAATGTACCTTTCAAGGAGCCCTGAGAAAGAATGGGCGTTCCCTAAGGAATTCGCAGACACATGGAGTTGGGTATATAAATTCTTTCTGCGAATTCCTTAGGCAACTCTTGGACTACGATCCCCTTAGAGACTCCATCCCTATGGCTAGCCAGGTGGAAATCAAACCAGATCACCTGTTGTAACCTTGGCCAATGGACCACGGTATTTGAAACGATCCTAGGGGTAATCTACACGGGACATGCCGTACTTTCTGAAAGGCGCACATGGCAAAAACAAAACAACAGCAACAACACTTCGGTTTCTCGAAATTTGCCCGGACCGAAGACAGGGATTCCAGGCTTGCTGCAACGCAAGGGAACCCACTCCAAAAAAATCGTCACCTCGGGAACTGGCTCCAAGGGAATTCACTGCCCAAATGTCGGTTCGAGATACTGGACATGCAATGGAGGGTGCCCTGTGTGTGTAGATTTTAGCAAACACATCCTCACAATTGTCCCAAAAGTCATTTCGAGAACTGGACTCGCAAGACTCCCATGGAACCCACAAAGGGTCACGATGGCTGTCGGTCCATGTCAACCTGGAGTAAGCACGCATTCGGGGTTTGTCTGTAAGCTTCTGGCTCAAGACTGTACCTGTTCAGCAAGTCGATCTCCTCAGCAACACGCGTGCAAGCCTCGTGACTGGCTGTATCACAACCGGAGCTTCCAAAATCTTTTTTTCATGTCGACGAAGCGGTTGGGCTATCCTATCCAACTCCTTTTCCCAACGAATCTTCAATAGGCGGGTCCAGAAATAGCTTCTCACTTTTGAGCGAGTGGATGGGCCAAAACACGTCCAAACTTCTTGTTTGCCACTAAAATGGTCTTCCCCCCCAAACCAAAAACGTCCAGGAACTTGTTTGCACTAACATGGTCTTCCCCAAGCTTCAAGTCCAACTCAAGGAGTGAGAAGACCCGGACCCGGCGGACCCGGCTTCGACCATCCCCGCTTCGAACACTTTCGCATGGCATCGCTCGGGCGCGGGCATGGATGTAGATCAGGCCCCGGTGCTTTTCAGCCAGGGGATGGTCCACTGGTGCTGACGGCTTGATCCAACCTCAACATCGCGCTAGATCGTCGCGCGCCATCGGCGGAACGGCGGGGTTGAAGAAAGCAACAACCACCAAAAGCGGCAAAAATCAGACCCGAAACGAACAACAGTTGCTTCTCAATGCAACAAAAACACAAGTGAATAAAACAAAAGACCCGCAAACCCAAAAGCACCCCCCCCATGAAAACACCGCCAGCACTTTCTGCCTAAGCCTTTTTGCATCGAATGAGGCACCGACCGAACTTCGTCTTCCACTCCTTCACTGTTCCTCTGACTGGTTCGGTGGAGACCTAAGTCCAACATAGTCCAACTCCCTCGGGCCGGACAAACACATATGGGGCAGGCTCAACTTGCCAATCCTGGCCCCATGCACGCCTGTGACCGAACCCCAAAAAAGAGCCAACAACCACAGCACGCAGCAGTACGGGCATCCACCGTGCCACCCCAACACTCCACCCCCCAAACACACTTTTGGCCTTCCACAAGAGGGTATGCTTGAGGGGTGGCGTGTCGGGGGCTCAAGGCGGGGTGTGATGTTTGACATCCGGGAATTCAATGGGCCGCGCATTTGCTGAGTGCGGTGCACTAGTGCGTGGAAGATGTGGTCCTCAGGATGGATCCGAGTCTCCGAGTCTGAGATTTGGGTCCCTGAGGCCAAGACCAGTTGGCCGTGGGGCTTTGCCCTTGCCCTTCTTGCCCTTGCCCTTGCCCTTGCCCTTTCCTTTGCCCTTCTTCAAGTGCTCCTGCTGGAAGGCACAAGTTCACATCTTCGCACAAAGCAAACTTCAGTACGCGCGCCAGCAAAAGCCGCGCGTCGGAAAAGAACGGCATCCAAACCATTTTCTAAAGGCCGACAGCGCCTTCTGCACTGGCTGGCTCTTGGTTGTCAACTCCTCAAGGCTTCTCCTTGGTCCGGTGACATCACTTCGCGACGCCATTGTGCGAGCTTGGCACTATGAATGTCTTTGCATGTTGAGCTGTCAAATTGCTTTGGGGGTTGACCAATTATCGAAAGCAACAAAACAAATGCAAAGATAAATCAGGGAACACAAATCAGGGTTTCCCGGGTTGTTTACTTGCAATATATATATATGGTTGCAACAGCACCCAAAAGGTAGTTCATGGGGGGGGGGGGTCCTGAGCATACACACACACATATATATATATATATCATATATATATATATCACATATATATATATATATATATATATATCATATATATATATATATATATATATATATATATATATATATATATGTGTGTGTCCTCGCGGAAGCGCGGACTTTCTTTTGTTTCAGATGTCCCTTTCATGGACAGACTCGCAACGCCTTCGGGCCGCCGCATTTTGCTCATCGTCCCCGAGGAACTGCCCTGGCAGGCACCCCCCCCGCACTGAACCCTCCAAACCAAACAAACCCAAGGGTACGTCTGAGGAACTATTTCGAGTCCTAGCTACAGGCGTTATGGCCTCAAACAGGCCAATGACGGGCATCTGGCGGGTGACTACGTAAAAACAACTACTTCAGTGATTTCATAGCGAGGGAGACTTCTCCAATGGGCACTTCGACGTGAACATGGGCCGGACCTTCAGGTCGACCACGGAAGAAACTTTGTCTCCATTGCCTCAGGCCAAACGAATTCACGCCGGAGACGAAATCAGCGCTGCACTTTTGATTCCATGACCAAAAGCTTGTCTAAGCCTCACTGCGCCATGGCCATGGGACGTTTGGGACCCTAAAGTTGTCCCACTCGGCAACACTGTGAGTCTCAGCTTTGCTCATCGTGTGCATGTGAGGGGTAAGGGGTATGCAAGTGGGACAAAGGGTCCATTCACAAGGGCCCATCAGATTTTGGGATCTTCAAAATCGGGGGAGCTTCTAGGGTCTGTGCAAACCTCCGGGTTGCTACAAGGGGCAACGCGGCTCCCAAGTGCGCGCTTCCAACTTGAGTGACGCTCCTTGACGACAGCTCAAATGGCAACTGGCACAAGGCCAGTTGTCGTTGGATGCAAACCCCTCCTTGCTTCCCCAAAATAAAGCCCAGCGAGTCCTTATGAAGTCCTCATTTGGAAACAACATGACTGAATACACAGTTTCATGTCGGAGAACTCCTTGAACTCATTCGTGTTTGTTCCAGATCCGGCTCCATTTGGCACCTTTGCTCTTTTAAGACAGTGGAAGAATGCCCAACTTTGGATCCAAACCCGATTCCCTTCCCTCGGGCTCTTTTGTCTTTGGAGCACGTGTGGACCACAGGAAAACCCGGGTCTTTCTCAAAATGGAGGATGAGAATGGTCCGGGGCGTGCTGAGGAACGTAGTCTTCCAAAACCCTGCTGTCAGCTTCTATGATTGTTGGCGGGAACATATCGTTGTTGGTTTCCCTTCAATCCATCCAAGGCTTGGTTTGCCTTTTGAGAACCCGCTAGCTGACCAGAGTTGACTGGCCACCACCAACAAGCTTCAAGATTGCCTCAGCCAGACAGCCCCTGGTTAAACTATTAGCTCCCCTCCTGTCCACTACAAACTCACAGGCTCCCTCTTCAAAGAACATTGGCTTTTAAGACCCCCTGAGTCACCTTCCACAGTGGACATAAGTCGGTTGCTTTCCGATCCCCTGCTAAAAGTTTAACTTTTAAGAGGTTTAATGGAAAACCCATTAGCTGGCACAAAGTTCAAGTCCTAACATCCAAGCAAAATGCACTAAAGATAAGGGTACCAAATTTTGATATAGCCGGGGCTTCTGACCATTGGTCTGCGAGCCGTTGGTCGCCAGTGCTGCGACCTAAGCTGGAGCGGCGTGTTTGTGTGTGGTTCTTGTTGGGGGGACATGCAGGGAATTCTTGCGGGTATCTTTTTTGTTCCCCTAAGGCGAGACCCACCTGACTTGGCAATAATGAGACGATATGCATTTGATTTGTTCTCCCTTTCTAGGACTATCAAGAGAATCCAAAGGTAAACCAGCCCTTTGGGAGGCTCCTGTTTAGAGATACACCCCACCATTGCCGCGGAAAAAAATAGACACAACTGCAGTAACTGGCCCCCAAACTGGTACTTATGCTGCGAAGTCCATTTGAGGAACGGACCCTGTGTTGGTTTACATTTTCATGATTGCGCTTACAGCAGGGTTTTGGAAGTCAATCGTCCTCAACCGGGCTGTCCACTTCCCTTAGTAGGGCTAGGTCTATCGGGGCTGTCTCCCTATGGCGGACTGTCAGGTGTCTATTTTGCGACCATTTCTAGAAAGGATACCTGTGGCAACCCTCTTGTTCAGGGTGTTTGTTTTAAAGACACACAGGCCAGCATCGATCAGCCCTAGTTTCATGGCCCAACCTTCCCCCAAACGAAGTGGGAATGTCTCCTGTTGGTCAATGGTCTATTCATCGAAGAGTTTCCTACCTGTTTCCCTTTAAGGCCTTTGCCTTGGTAACCACATCTGTGCCTCAAAAATCCACACTTGACGCTCTGGTCCATGTTTAAAGTCTACCCTCAAACCGAAAGCGTGTGTGGGTGTCTGAAAGGGACACCCAAGGGAAAACCACCACGTGTTCTTTTTGCGTTTCTTTCTTTTGGGGGGGTTTTCAAAGAGAGGGGTGCGCTGTGGGCCCTAGTGTTTTCCATGTATGCAGGTTGCTTTTTGCAACCACCCTTCTGTTTTCAACAGACGCACCCAAGTATCTTCCGGTATCTTTTGGGCATCGGAGACCCCAGGCACTGCCGGGGCGCGGACTTCGAGGCCGGTACTTCTGACCTAGGCCGGTCAAACGCGGGGCGGTCCTTGGCTTCATGACCCGTCAACAAAAACGGGAAACGCTGAAGGATCCGGACGGCTGGTGGTTCACCAAGCTAGGGAAACCCACCCCTTCCGAAAACTCACTTCCGAACGAGTAGATTGGCGAAAGCAAATTATAAGCTTCTTGGTTACCACCCAAATGGTCTTCGGAACTCAGGAAGAGATGAACAACCAAGTGGGCTTACACAAATCAACCTTGGGCTTCTTAATCAACCAGCAACGGAAACTGGCAAAACACGCCACCTTGGCTTCAGGCGCTCCTGAAAAAATACCGAGCATTTCCTGATCGCCCCATGGCACTGTGCCACTGAAGTTACTTCTTTCCCAAGAACTCGGAAAGTTGACCTGCGGGCCTTTTTCGGATGATCGTCTTTGAACACCCCAGCTTATAAATTTATAAAGCTGGTTGTTTCATTGGGCGGCTTTTGGGTGGAGAGCGACCGATCAGTGAGGCTCAAAGACTTGAACATCAAACACAAACACGGAAGAAGGGATGGGGAATGGGTTCGGAGAGCGCGCATTCTGCTCATTTTAAGGCTAGCTTTGCCCGGGGTCACCCAAACTGGTTCTGTTCAAGTTTCCTCCTCAAAACTACCTTGGTAGCTTGAAACTTGCCGGGTTTCAGCGGGAATGAGGGAATGATCCCTACAAATAATCCCCCATGGCTTCCTTTAAGGGAAACCCGAGGTTCATTCCCAACACCCGGACTCGGTCATTCCCCACCTATCGCACCAGCAAGGCTTCTTGGAACGGAGCCACTTTGTTCGAGCCAAATGCCAGACCTCCGTAAGAGCACAGCTGCCAGAAAGAAACAACCAGCAACCAGGGGCACTTGAAACCGCCGAAGCGGAAAACGGGCCTCCTGTACTGAGAAAGTGAAACACTGGTCCTGAGAAAACATGTGTGCATGTGTCAAATACAAGTTGAACGAAGACCTCTCCAAAGGACCTGGAAATGAAAGGTCAACCTTCTGGGACCAGTCTCAAAATGCGTGCTTGTTATTTTTTGACGGTACCCTTTTGGGGGTTGGTTTAAGGGGACACTGAAAGAAAGGAAGCATTCTTTTGGGTACCCCTTTGTGACACATACCCAAATGGACCATAGGAAACAAATGAAAGGTTACATCCGTTCGAACATTTAAGCATCGAAGAGGACTCATTCCATCAGAGGTGGGTATGCAAAAAATGTTGGACAGTTCTCGGATTAACAGCTCGATTCGCTGGCCGAAGTCTTGGCTGCTTTTGACCCCTCCCGCAAACAGTTTCAGTTAAGACTCAAAAACCGTTACCATAAAGTGAGTGCGGGTCTTGGCCGTTGGGGATGCAGCAGAGAGGGTGATGCGGATGTCCCGCTTCACAGCACGGAGCCACATCTGCAACGCCACGTCCAGACCTAAGCGAAGCCCAGCTGAGTGGGCCGGAGGTTGGGCTCGAGTAATTTTTTTGCAACAAGGGGCGGTTTTTTGGGTTCAGGTCAGAATTCCAAGACCAGGGCCTGATTGGAAAGCCCAAGCTCAACCCTTGCTCCCAACAAAACAAAGCACATTTGTTGTGACTCTGGGTCGTACTGCCAACATTGGCTCCGAAAAAGCCATGTTGAGAGTCTGCCACTTGCGTTTTCAGATTCACATGGAAACAACGAAGTCCTTAAAGACCCACCCATTTCTAGGGAAACCCCCCAATTTGTGGGGACCCCCCGCACCCCCCCGCGTTTTTGGGCTTGGACCGGGCCACTCCCTGAGGAGCCGGCCCAAAGCCTTGCGCCGGCGCTGGAAGTCGCATGCCACGCAGGGAGGTGAGTCGAACCTCGGCTCGCGAGGTTCGCGCTCGGTGGGCTCGCCTGGTTTTTCCCGAAGGTGGCGGATTCCTAGTTACTGGTGGGTGGGTGTCTTGAAAAATAGGGGGCCACCCCAAAAAGGAGAGCCGGCGCCCTTTTGGTTTCCCAGCAAAAAAAAACACTCCGCGACAAGGTGGGGTGCCCAAAAAGACATGCCATGTGGGCATAGGTGTTCTTTTGGACACATAGATGGGCTTCCCGGTAAATGGATGGCGTAAACAGTGGAACCCAGCTACATCTAAACAAATAAACTTAAAAAGGACACCTATGCTGGTGATGGCGCCAAAACAAATCTGATCCAGTGCAACCCGGCGAAATCTAACTAAAGCAACTGAAAAAGGACACCGATGCTGGTGGGTGAGTGTGTCTTAAATTGGGGGACCCCCCAAAAAAAAGGATGGGGCTTCCGTTTGGTTTCCCTATAAAAACCCGCCCCAAAAAGGGTCTCAACAAGAAGGACACCTGGTGGCTGGCATTGAAGCCTCCTTAGGTCAGTATGGAAATTGAGGGACCCTAGTTTGAGGGTCTCCTTTTTTGCTTTCCTCCCTTTGCTGAAGTCCCCTGCGGGGGAAAAAAGTAATATTTCCAGTAGTGATAGATTCCCTTCAAAACCGACAGAGAATAAATGACACATCTTAAGCAAATGGACGCGGACATTGATGGACCCCTCTCTCCGCGTCTCCGGGACTCCGGGTCCAGCGGGTCGCACTTGCCTTGTTTGAGTGCACGCTTTTGTGTGGCAAACCAGGGGAAACCAAAAGGAACGCCACCAGTTTGGACATAAATCAGGCAACCAGCCGGATGCTCAGGATGTTCGGCAGGCAGTCCTTTTTTGTTCTTTTTCGTCTCGGGAACTTCCTGTGGAACCTCCTGCCGGTTTCTATGAATGGCAGCAACTTCTGTTCTTTGCAGCCCCCACTAAAAGGGAACAACACCAAGAACACAACGAAAAAGCCGCGTCAACAATAGTGAAGACTGGGGCTCTTTCCATTTGGCAGGCTGTGATTCCTTTCTCTTGGCCAAACAGATCCGACCCAAGCGATGACAACTGTCTAATTAAAAAGGCAAAAGGAGAACCCAAAGGGCAAAAGGCATAGTTTCCAAAACCTCAAACCACTATCGGGGCCCAGGGTTTTCATGGAATATGTGCCTGGATTGAAAGCAACGAAACTGCAGAGCTTCCTGCACAGCTTCTTGCGGACTTTCTTCAAAGGGAAACGATTATGAAGATGTCCGATGATTAAAACGAGTCCTTCACCCATTTTGACTCAAACCCATTGGCCACGCGGCTCAGTCACAGCTGCGCGGCTCAGCAATTGAGGATCGGGACCCGCTCACCAAGGTTGGGTCACATCATTCAAACATAGCGTTCATTGTTCAAGCACTTAGCAGCCTCCCTTTGGCTTCCCTTTAAAGTAGGCCACTGGTTGCTTCAAAATGCCACATGCACCAAGGATGGGGATGCCGGCCGAGGAGCGCAAGCCGCACATCTTTTTGCTCCTACCCCCGTCGTCTTATGGCACGAATTCATGTACAGCGTGGCTTCTCGAAAGGCAAAGCAGGCCTTGTCAGCTTCCATTTGGGGAGTGGTTTGCAGGCGCACAGTCATGATAAACACAAACATTGCAAGCCACATAGCCACAACTAGGTCCTACCGCTACATGAAACATTGTCTCTCTTCCATACACGAGATCTGGATCCACGTTGGGATTCAGTGCTGGCACACTGCGCGAACCTGGGTCGGTCCAACTTACCCCTCTATCAAACATGTGTAAGCGGACAAGGCCAAAGCGCAACGGAGAAGGGACGAACCAAAGGACATCCCAAAGGATACCCTCCCAACCACTAACACGGCACCCCAAGGGAAAACCCAAGGAACATGGCCTTGTATCCCTGCAGGATCCAGCTGCGCTAAGTCCAGCCTGGTATGTTGGCATGCAAATTTCTTGTTTGCACCCCTCCAGAAATGAAGAGAACCAAACAAACACAAAAAACGCGAAGACAAATGCGAAGAACGGGTGGCGCATAGGTAGCATCAAGGCGCAACCAAGGAGCTCATGGACTCATCCTGACCTGAGCGCACTGGCCAGAACCACTTTTTGGGTCACGGCTAAAATGATGAAGAACTCGGCCAACAACATGTTTTAAGTGTGCCATCTGAACAGGCAAGCATCAAACACAAACTCAAAGGAAAGCCTTGGCTTGCTCTGTTTACCACGTTAGGTAACAAACCCCCCAACAGATTCAAGTCCGCCAGCCGGGAAGTGGGCCGTACCAACAACCCCAACGGGGTGGAGCCAAACAAAGGGCTTGTGTGAGTGAAGCCGTGGGTGTTCTGAAAGCCGAGAAGCTCATGAAGTCTCTGGGTGAGGCGTTAGCTCTGGTAGAGCTCCAGGTAGTTGATGGGTAGCCAGCCAGGCAGCCCAACCTCCTCCATGGACTTGTCCAATAGGATCCCCCCGGCCCAGCCGGAGGGGACCTGGTTGGCTTTCTTTTTTTCTTTTTTCTTTTTTCGGCGAGGCGAGGTTGAAAGAAACGGAGGGAACCATTGGGCAAGCCAAACTTTTTTTCTTCAACCCCCGCTGCGCTTCCTTTTGCTTTTTGGGGGGGGGGAGGGCTTGAACAACTGCATTAAACAAGCACACCCCTGTTGTGAAAGGGAAGCCAAGCACATCCATCCCCTTTTATGTTTTCGTGCAGGGGAAGTCAAAGACATCTGGGTGCGGTTCAAAATGGATGACACAAAAATGGGTGGCTCCCTTGCAGTTTTACTTCAAACGCAGACTAGAAAGCGCACCAATTCAAGCAAGGACACACACACACACCAGTGCACAACAGTAGACGGCACAATTCCCATGTTACAATGTCGGTAAGTAAAGCGGTTGGTGCAAAACACATGAGGGAATTCCGCCATCTACTCAACTGCAAGGCGGCTGCTTTAAAGACTGCAAGTAGGGGGAACAAGGGGGAACCTTGCAACTTCCCGCAAATTGTCGGGGTTTCGTAATGTGGGTTCGCTCTCTTGCAGCTATTTTCGGAGATCCGCCGTGCCCATCCCAGGTTTTTCAGATTCAGGAACGGTCCGATAGATCTTGACAATGTCATGGGCAGCCACTCGCAGCATCTTCGGATCCTCGCCCTCAAAGTCGTACTTCACGACGCACACGTCATCCTGGGAATGTGCCGCAGCTGAACCGACTCTGGCCCAGTGTGCTTTGCTATGTCGAGTCTATTTAGTGGGTTTCTCCCAATGGTCATGCCAGGTAAACGACCTTTTGATCAACCGCCATGTCAATCAAGATCTGAATTGTCCAAGTACGTTTTCTTTTGCACAGCAGCCTTGCCCAAACCTGGAAATGACGGGTTCGCATTTTTAAACCCTGACTAAACCGTTGAGGAAACGAACACGCCAACTGTTTTCGCTTTGGTCCCATAGAACTGGAAAGCACCCTAATTACACATGCTCGATGGATGTAAACTACGCATTGACATGCAACTCCAAGTCCAACACTGATTCAGAGACACGGCAGTGGGGAGCCGAAGGACGTCTGTAATCCTTAATGGTCCCAAATGGCAACCAACCGTCACTATTAGGCTGCAACGTTTGCCATGGCTCTGAAGGTATAGGACAATGGTCCCCAAAACCGAGAATTTTCGGAAACGTTTGCTGGGTTCGTCGTGCTGGGCCGCGTCTGTTTGGCAACAAATGCGGGCATACAATCTGTATTTGCCACTATAGCAGTGGTGTGAGTGCCGCAATCCATGGAGCACCTACCTTGGTATTTTTGCCTGGTGAGTGGAAAACAAAGGGGACCCCAAAAAATCAAAAATCTAAAAGGGGAGCTAAGTCCGGTGAAGCTAAAAAGGGGAAACGCTTCGCGCACTCCCTCGTCCTTGTTCGTCACGGGGGACAGCAAAAGGAACCAGCGGCAGATTCCGGCCCCACCCCCCCAGTGAAATGTGGGAATGTGGGAACTGCGCTGCCTCAAACGGAAACCCCCACTGAACTAACTAAAAGCCCTCAAACCTGGGGAACCGGACGACAACTAAAAACCTGAAACCTAGGGAACCGGACGACTGGGAACCACCACCGTTCGCCAGGGCACTTCGCTGAAGGCACTTCTGTCGCCGTTTCCCTTGGTGGGAACAGGCATCGACATCGCCCGGCTGGATGGCCTCGGCTCGAACTGGCCGCCTTTGGTTTGAACGGTGCTACATTTTCTCAGTGGCCAGGGGAAACAAGGGCATCCTATTTTTGGTTGGTTGAGTTTAAAGGGCAAGCACAAAAAGGGGGGAAAAAGGGCAGCGCTGGGCAACTGGGCCCCCTACATGGGGCGTGTTGGGTTTTCGGTTTGTCAGCCCAGTTCAGGCAGTGAAATGGGACAGTAAGGAACAAGAGGGCCATTGCTTTTGGGTTGACCTGTTACCGAGAAGGTCATCCACCCCATTTCAGGCGGTGACGTATGCGTGGAATCGAGAAGGTTGCACCCACTGAGCTCAAAGAAGCTCCCTCCAGGTGCCAGTTGTGATGGATGCCGCCCCCCTCCCCCCCCCCAAAAAAAGCGAGATTGCTAAACCACCTACGGTTGGCCCTAAATATTGCAAGTAGGGAATGGTTTGTGGTGGATTTGCTTGCAATATTCAGGGTATCCACCGTACCAACTCGTGCAGGATTTTTGCAACATGGTTTAAGCCCTTTTAAGCGTATTTCGGTGCCAAAAACAGGCAATGGACCCTGAAACGGTTGAAACACAGACTGCCCCTGGCAAATTCGCCTTAACAGGAGCACCCACAAAACACAAATAACAACGTCAAAGAAAACCCTTGGATTGAATCTTGCGGCCGGCCAACCTGAACCACTCGTTTTGAGGCCCCCAGATCTTTAGTGGATTTCCACGGACAAAAGCCTTTGCGCCTTTTCGCGGCTTGGTTTCAAAGGGAACTCCTCCCTTGAACAAAAAAAGGACAACAAAAAGCACACGCCACCCAACCGGGGTTAGCCCAGGCGTTTTACCCCTTGAGGACACCCCGACTCGGTTTGTGTCGCAACCACGGCGTCGCGCGCGCGTGCTCGCGCGCGCGCCTCATCTTGGAGCCGACGGGGCACACCTTGCAATGCGCCGCGTACTGCGGCAAGTCTCCCTGCCAATCGCAGGTCTCGCCGAAGTCCGCGAGCTCCGGGTGGAAGGCGCACTTGATCCTCGGCAACTAAAACCCAGACCAGGAAACTGAAGGGAAACCGAAAGGTTTTGACCAAAACAAAACCAAGGTCTGAGAGGCAAATCAAAGGAAACCCAAAAACTATCTGTTGCTCATTCTAGAAGCAAACCCAGAAGCAAACCCAAAAACAAACCTTGAAGTTTTAAAAGGTAATGCCATTTGCTCATTTGCTGCCGTTTTGTGGAACTATTGTGTGATCCTTGCCAACAAACCCAGCCAGATGCACAACCAAGGGTATGGTTTCTCACAACTCACAACCTACCTATCTGGTGCAAACATCAGGTTCCCCTTGGTTGGTGGTTTGCATTGGTGGAGATTTGTTCCGTTCTTGTAGATGGTAAATGGGACGCCACTCCAAAAAATCTCCAAACCGCCAATCCAAACCACCCTCTTCCCCTGGTAGGGTTGTGGAACACTGTCTTCCAGGACTCCTGTCAGGTCCTATGTTGCATTGGTGGGAGGGTAACCTAAAAGGGACACCTATGGCAAGGAGTTACTACCATTTGCTTTAAGTCCCTATGGGGAAAAAACACATAAAAGTCCTTCCAGTGACAAAACCAAGAGGGGCCAATAAACAAATAATATAAATAAATATGTAAACAAATAAATACGAGTACATAAACAAATAAATCAATAACAAAATATCCATTTCAGCAAATGGGGCAGGTTACCTACGGCAAGGAGGCAAGAAGCTGGACAACTCGCTCACTCGTCTCCGGAGCTGAGGCGCCGAATGGCCTGCCACCTCCGCTGCATCACCGCAGCCGCCGGGTGCTTGGCGCGATGCAGGGGGACCACGTCCGCCTTGCGACCCACGCGACCCATGCGACCCCTGCGACCCCTGCGAAAACTGCGACCCAGTCAAAGGGCAGCCAGTGGACAGTGGTGGAAATCACGTGAGCAAACAGCCATGGGACGTTGCTTTTGTTTTTCCACTTGGCGTATTTTAAACAGCTTGCCAATTGGTTTGGAGCCCGGTGGTTTGGTAAGGGCCGGGTTCCTATTGTACCTGAACAATGTGGACAAAGCAGGTCTCCCAAATGGCAAGTAGCTTCTCCCAAAATCTTGTCAGCTATGGAGGGGAAAATCTCCAAGACCTCCAAGTCGATGGGTTGCCTTCGGATGGTACGTGACCTGGAAACCGTTTTTTGGAGCCCGCTTAGGGCCCCATGAAATTAGTTATTTTTTGTTCTTTCTTTTTTTATACATCATGATGGGGCGTGAAGCTCTGATTCCACCTGAACACTAACCCCCACCAATGCATTGTTTCTGAATTTTGATTTTGCCGAAGCAAGAATCTTTGTGTTCGGGGCCCCACTAAAATGGCAGTTGCCTCTGGTCTGGCGGAAAAGGTCATTTGTTCAAACGCCAAAGCAAGTGTCTCCAGGCTCCTTTGAGTGACTTAGAGCTCGTCCCCCCCCCCTCCTGCCCAAATGAACCATAAACGAAACAATAACTGTTGACCGAACCATGTGAGCACCTATTGGATAGGTTCTGCTGTACCCTCTTACTAAGCCAGGTAGAACCACCTGCTAGAATTGCCAACGCACTAGGGCGATGCTCTGCACCATAAGTTCTATGCATGAGGTAGCCAGTTCAACCTTTGCAGCTTGTTGGAGCTGCTGTCATCTCCCTTCCTAAGTGGATTGGCCAAACACCAAGCCCAAACTTTTTCTTTGCCAATCAAATGGCACTCAACCTGCAGTGTCCAAAGTCCGAGCGGAACTCAAGTGAGTCATGCACCCCCGTGAAAGCCCAACCACAAACACCCACCGAGCCATAGGTGACCTTTTGGAGAAATAGATGGCCCTGGTAAATGGAATAAACCCCATCTAAACCAGGGATCGCCCTCTATTTCTTAAGCCAACCAAAAAAAGGGACACCGACAATTTTTCACCGAACAGGAGACACGAAGACTCGCCCAAAAATCCTCGCGAAAATCCTCGCGACCTCGGGTTCGGGCGCCTTCTTCAGGGCCTTGTCGCACACGGGGCAGGGCATGGCCTGCATCGACTCGGTGGCCTCTGGGCCGCTGGAGTGCTCACTCACCTTCTCCACCACCCAGGACCTGATCTGATCCGAATCCGAACTCCGAATCGGATCCAACGAAGCCGACCTGATCTGATCCGAATCCGAATCGGATCCAACGGTTCGAGCCGTTTGGATCCGAGTCAAGCAGAATCCGAAAGAGAATCCCCAAAGAGAGTCGGATCGAACAGTTCGTCCAGCCGGTGACTGCCAGTCGATCAGTTTCTGTATGGTCACACCAAGTTTGTGCATCATCCTTTTGGCCGAATTGAAAAGTTGGCCCAGAAGGGACCTTTAAAGTCCAGAAACTCGGGAGGTGAGTCGGGAACCAGAGTTTTATTCGATGGTTTCCTCCTGGCATCGGGACCTCGAAAGCTTCGCAAACGGGTTGGGCAAAGTTTGCTTACACGAAGGACAGAACCCAAGGGTCCACTTGCGCACAGACCTTCGCCCATGTAACTTCCGCAAAGTTACACACATTCGCGTCTTTCACAGGCCCAAAGGTTGGCAATGGTCGTGAAGGTTTGCCCACCGAAATGGGAGAATTGTTTCGTTGGACCCAAGGTGACGGGAAGTGGCCTGGGCATAGGGTGATGGGGTGGTGGTGCGGGGGGGTTCGCATTTCGTTCAGTCCAACCGCAAAAGCAAGAGTGCTTGTATAATGTTTAATTGTATTCTAGTGTATTCTATTGGATTTCTAGGATGCTACACACATGAGGGCTGGTTGGTGGGAACCCTTTGTTGCTCCTTGAACGGCCTGAGGACACCGCTGGAAGCAGGGGCTGCAAAAGAGATGGGAACACCTGGTGAGCGTCGGGTAGTGCACCACGCCCCGGCAGAGGTAGCACACGAACCTCGAGCGGACATCCAGCGCTGACATGTGGCCTGTGCAGGGCATCCGGAGAACCCATAACTTTCAAGCGCTCCATGGGTGGCATGTTTTTTTTGTTTTTTTTGGGGGGGGGGGTTGAAGAGAAGATACATCTGCCAGGGTTTTTCGGTTACTCTCAACCCGGGCGCAAGGGCGGACAATCTGCCAAATCTGGGGTCCTAAAACGTTTGCAGACTCTGGTCCATCATTGGTCTACCCTGAAAAAGATACGGCGTACTGTTGGAGGAGGTCTTAAAGACATGTTAACCTCAGATAAATCCGGGTTCTCACAAATTAGGCGGACCCCAAATTTTGGTTGGCTTCTTGTTGGTTTCCTCTTGAACCCCTCCAACAAGAAAAACAACAAAAACGACCACGGGGTGCACAAAAACCGACCGAAGCAAGCCATCAGCAGCCTAGGAGCTCCTGAGATCCTTCGACATCCAAAAGCTGATGCACCTGGACCTGCGGCTTCCGACTCTCCCGCGGTTTGGGCGCCGAGGCCTCCTTCGCGGCGACATGGGCTGCCTGGGACCAAAAAGGGCCGGAAGTGCTCAAACTTGTGAGGTCCACCAGAACCAGCAAGCAGCTTTTGGGGGACTTGCCACTCGAGTTGCCGTTTTCCCCCCCCCCCCCCCCGTTTTTTGGGCTGAAGTCCGAGGAGAATTCAGGAGCGAGGTGCTACTTGGCACCAAAAAAGACGCCCAAAAGAAGCGAAGGACTTGAAGCCCGAAGGCTTAAGCTCACCCTACACCTGGCTTGCTTTGGTGGGGGGGGGCCATTTGCCAATCCAACGTGCCCTGAAATCGGATCTGGGAAAAAACATGTGGAGCCCCAGGATGGAGTAGACAGTGCGACCATCTAAAATCCCGGTGCAACTAAAGTGATAAAGAGGGTTGATTCCATGTTTCGTGGGGAACAGCGCAAGAAAATGGAGGGTTCCACTGAACGAAAAGGGATTCAGGGAGCTCCACTGAACCAACATGGTACTCACAATGTATCATCGATTTGGGAAGGGGATGGATTGTCAAGCTTTTCTTTTTCTGGGATGCTGGGGGGTGAGTTGGTGCTGGTCATTGGTCTGCAAATTCTACCTCTCCAAAACCTGAAATAAGACTCGGATCCCCGAAAGGACCTGCATCATGGCTCGCCGGTCTGACGGTCTGACCCCCTCTTGTGAGCTCACCACGCTGGTTGGTTTCTCTTCTGCTCTCGGCTCTCAGGGCGGGGTGGTTCTTCCGAGCCGACGTGTGGGAAAACAAAGCGCAGGCGTGACAGCCTATAGCACATCCAACTCCTGAGTAACATAAGGTTCCCTGAAACAGAACTACCTCAGGTGTTGGCTCCCTACCTACCTCAGGTGTTGGCTTCCTACCCTCCCCCGCCCCCGCAACCAAAAAAAGGATCTTTGAAATTTGATTCTGGTCCATAGCTCGTGACCCCCGAAAAGTACGGAGTCGATCTCGAGATCTGCCAAAATAAGGTTTTCCTCAGGG
Source organism: Effrenium voratum (assembly GCA_963377175.1). Lineage (NCBI taxonomy): Eukaryota > Dinophyceae > Suessiales > Symbiodiniaceae > Effrenium > Effrenium voratum. Next base: position 860,289 of record CAUJNA010003760.1, on the reverse strand, counting down.
ATCCTTTCAAGGAGCCTGCTGAAAAATGGGCCGGGCGCCGTCCGTCGGATGGATTTCAAGGTGGACATGTTTGATTTCTGTGATACCAACGTGGGCCTCGACTTTCAATTGATCCCGAAGTACGGTGGATGGTTGCGAAATCCATTTCTCATCACTTTGATTTTATGGGAAGCCATTGGGTTTTTACAGGGGAATCGGATCATTCAAAGGTTTCTTAGGTGGTGCGAAATGGATCTCGTCCATCCACAGTATCACAGAACCCCATCCGAGGGGAGGAAGAGCGGTGGGCTTTCTTTTGGTTTCCTTAGAACGCTTCAGGGAACCCCGCCGCACGGACCACCCCCCCGAAAACCCACTTTCCCACAACCATGGGTGACCCCTTTCGAGAAAAAGGGGACCTCTTTGCGAATGATGGGACCCACCTTTTGTTTAAGTCCCCTGGAAAGAATAGAAGCATACTTCCTGTAGTGATAGACTTCCTAATAGACTTCCTTAAAAACCACCACAGAGGGGCAAATAACACATTCGGCAAACTTAGTAGTTGTTGGTAACTTGAGCTCGTGACTGTTGCCTAAGAGCAGTTCGCCTGGTTGTAAACTGGTTATGACCTATGCTAACCACTTACTAACCTGGCCGAACACCCGAGTAAGCAAATGGAAGCCATGGACTCGGCCGAGGCGCTTCGCTTTTCCCGGCCTTTCCCTTGGACTTCCCCTTCTGGCGGTCCAAGTCATCCCGAAACTGCCGCAGCATTTGCCGCGGCAGATTCGGGGAATCCCTCCTGAAAGGTGGCCCCCCCCAAAAGACACATGTGCAGGGGTCACTGGATTTCCCCAAATCAATCGTTGATCAAAAGACTGGTGGTTTCCATTGAAACGATCGCCACTGTTGGCAGCTCCCTTTAGAAGGGAAGCGGCTCGGAAACCTTTCTGCCTGGGAGCTCCTGACCCGCGAATCAAGGGGAAGCGTAGCTTGGGGCCGTGTGTCACGTTTCACTCCCCCTGCGGAACATGGAACAAACAACAATCCATGTTTGGAGGAATCCGTTGGCAAATGGACTCCCTTTTTTGGCCCCTTCCCACGTTGCCGCCCCTCCACTAAAAATGTATAGAACCAACAAACCTACATACAGATCTAAAAACGTGCCAACAACAGCGAAGGGCCCCATATGAATTCACCTTGGGCGGCTTGCTTTAGCTGCGAGACGAAGTGAGACTTTCTTCGCGAAAACCCGTACGCGGGTCAGCTTGAAATGGTTGCAATCAGAAGGGGACGGATGTTTTCAGTTTTCTCCCACTCTCAAAAGGAACCGTAAAGGCTTTATGTGGCCCAATCCAGCCCAATGTTCAGACGGCCTGACAGCTTCCATTGGGTTGTGCCTTTTGAGTTGGAAAAAGCGCAGGCAGTGCTGTTGGCAGTCTACTGGTCTTCCTTGCCCAGTTTGGACCCAAACACAGCTCAGGTGATCACCTTTTGAGTGACTAAACATGGTACCACACAGGGGAAACCAAGAAGTGAGAAGGTCGGCTTTGGGCAAGTGAGTGTGTGTTAGTGGCTTGGGGGTAACGATCGATTTCTTACACCATATAGACTTGGGGCTGGCTGCCCAACCACACCCCCCAGCCAGCTTTTGAATATTTTCTCAAGCGCAGATGTTCAGTCCCAAGGCGAGATGAAGAAGAAGAAGAAGAAGAAGAAGAAGAAGAAGAAGAAGAAGAAGAAGAAGAAGAAGAAGAAGAAGAAGAAGACGCAGTCCCCTTTCCAGCAAACCTGTCTAGATACACACACACACACACGTGTGTCTTGCTTTTTTAGGGGGCCCGGGACAGTTTCCGCTTGGTTTCCCGAAACCAAAAAGGTTGGGGGTACCCTCAGACGCCTCCGGGTCCCCCGTCCTGGCCGGCATATCCTGATTGGACTCCACGGCGTTGAGTCGTTGCAGGCAGAAGTGGGGCAAATGCACCCGGCACTTCCGTGCGCAAACCCGGGCCGTGCAGGCCTGATCCGACATGGAGCGGCCAAGCAAACAACTAAAACCCCCCTCCACTTGTTGAGGGGTTGTACTTAGCTTATTGGAGTTGGGAATTCATCTCCACTTCTTGCCACTTACTTGTCACTTGATTTACTGTTGTACTACTTTTGCTATGTATATCTTATTGTTATTACTTTTCTTAAGGGTCTGTGTTTGGTGAGCCTTGTTTTCTTCCAGGGATGGCGGCTTATGAGTCAGAGATAGACGTTAACCATAGACTAAACCACCCAACCGTTGCGCTAAAACCCGACCGGGACCCAAACAAGGCCCAGCTGAGAAAAGACACAAACCCACCCAGGAAATGGACCTGGTGTGGATGGTTGCAAAGATCATTTCGGACCACATAAGAAACCATGATTGAAACCGTTTTCGCTGGTATTTATCATGGAATCCAACATCTACAGTAGGGGTTGGTTGTTGAACCGCTGCAACTGAAACCCTGGCCTTCGGGTCTATCCGCCGGCACACGCTGTGCTCTGCTTGTAGTCCTGAGTGCGTGCAACATGTTGGATGTTGCAACCGTAGAAAGAGCGAAATAGAGAACCATCTCTTTTTGGGGTTCATTCCATTTCTAGCCAACCACATGGATTTAGAGGATGCCAACCACTCAAGAGATAGTTGAATCTTGGATGTTGTTCAGATGTCAACCGGGAGAACCCGAAAATGGCCATGTTTCCCTTCGCCCCGAACTCGACAAAAACCCTTCGGTTCCAACATCGCACGCAACTTCCTTTGGGCCCAACGAAAGGGGTCCATGGGACCCCAAGATCGCCGGCTCGCCGGCAACGAAGGTTCTCCGCGGACCCCGCGCTCTTCGACAGATCCGAACACCCCACACACACACACACACTCGCCTAGAGCGCCAACACAAGGAATACTTTGAAGCAACACGCTTTTCTTGGAACCTGCATAACGGAAACGACGGAATGCCCAAACATTCGCACACTCATCAATGTGGAACCAGGAGCCGCTGCTCGACTTCCCAAGCCACCATGCAAGACAAGCACAGATTCCGGCTGCTTGCTGAGCGTTGTGAATTGGAGGGATAACGTTTGGGAGATTTGTTTTGGGTTCCATGTGTAGTTGCAGGGGAGTAAGGCTCCATCCCATAACAAGGACACCCGCTCAAAGCTGGAGAAACGTGCTGCAAGAAAACCCAGGTATACTGTGGTGCACCTTTTACGTGCCCTAAGATGCCCTATGAACTTGTTTGCCTCATTGTATATGGTGGTGTCTGTTTTAAGGGAGCCCCAAATGCTGGCTGTTTTTGGTGGCTTCCCTTTAAAACAATACACAAACGGGGTAGCCTCAAAACAGACCTTTTTACAACGGGTTCTTGGATTTGTTCATTTTCCGAATGCACTTCGTCTTTCAGCAAACAATTCCCTGCAGCCTCCCAAGAGAAACAAGGAGACCCTGCTTTCTGATGGAGGTCAAAAAATAGGCTCAGGGTTGGCAAAGGACCCCCCAAAGAAAAATCAAGCAACCCTAAATACACTCAATGCGAAGCTACCTTCCCCCATGAAAAAAAAGAAGTGGACAGAAGGAGTGAAACTCAATAAAATAGGTCAACGGAGAAACAAACACACTACCATGGAAGGTGCCTTCTTTTCCTTAGCCTTGGCTCCCTGGCAATGTTTTGTGCTGGATGCGGGCATTTTCAGTGAAGCTGAACATGTAAAACCATATCTTCAGAAGTCCGGGCGCCAAGTCTAAGACCACAACTCCTTTTGGGATAGAACAATGCTTGCGGGTTGGCGCCGCATGAACGGTTGTTCTTGATTGCACTGCGAGAATCCACTTTTGGTTTCTCGGGGACACTTCCCCCCCCCTTCCGGGGATTCCTAAAAAGCAAGAGGGTTTGAGGGAGTTCCCTCTGTGAATCTCTCGAAAGTGCTCCTACAGTCTTGCAAGCAAAGTACCATTGAACATCGCTTGCACCAGGGCGAATTGCCCCGGCCGAGACGGTTGCCCTTTCCTCCACCACCACGGTTTCGATCGTTGCGGTGTCAGGTTCCATCAGAACCATGGGAAATGGAATCCACTGTGATACAAGAAGGTCCTCCCAAAGACCAACGCCCCCAGAAGAGAGGATTCCAACTTGTATCACGCTCATAAATATGTACCCAACATGGCACCTTGGTTTTTTAGCACCTGCTCCAAATCCCAGCGGCTTAATTTTGAGCCGGCCAGGTGGGGATCCAACCCCCGAGTGATCCCATGGGTCCCATGGGTCCCATGGCTTCGATCGAGGGTCTCTTGAAGACCGCCTCGGCATCCTCGATGTGGTTCTGCTCCAAACGCAGCCACAGGGGCACCTGGTCCTGCGACCGGACATGGAGCTATGGGAGCTTCCCTATGCTTCGGGGCCGCTTTTCTGAGCGGCTTCGCATCCGACGTCTCCTGCAACTTTAAGTAATGCACACAAAGAAACAACTCTAGAGAGTATGAGTTAATTACTAAAGGAGTACAGAACACACAATAACACAAAGAAAAACACATCCCCAATGTTTCCGGTCCGGCTCCTGGCCACTTTCGGAAGGGCCGGATGGAGCTGCACAAAAAATACGCTCGTGCTCGTTTTCTGGGTGCCCGAATGTAACAGATGCATCACCTGTGGTGGAAACTGGATCCTCTTCGGGTCAGAAGGTCAAATGTTGAGGTCTACCTGCCCAGGGGAAATACCAGAAGCCTTGAAACATGCCCCTCATGTTCTTTCCACCTCCCCTTTGAATCACCCATGCGATTTCTAACACCATTTGTGCAGCTAAAGGATGCAGGCGCGAGGATAGAGCGCCAGGGGTGGGGGGGGAAGCGGGTGGAATGAATTTCAAGTGGAAACCCTTTTTGTGAACATCATATTGATTCATTTCGACCAGGCTCTTTTGAGCAACCCTCCTACTTTCGACCTGAAATCTTCATCCCACTTACATGAAACTCACAACTCAAATTTGCCTTGTCACAGGTGATGTTGAAAACCCTAGGGATTTCTCACTCTCCCTGGAAAGTAATGAGTCAACACTCTCACTTGCACAGGGCTTGGGAATGATGGAAAGCTTGACTAGGCATGGGCCCACTGGACAAACCAAAAGCTACGGTTGATTCCAGCTAAGGGCAAGGATTGATTTCTACATGCCGACCTCACTTAACCTGCGGTTCCCTTACGATAAACTGGTCGAAGCTACATGTTACATTGTTTACTGCCTCTTTCGGTTTGATTTTCATGGGGCCAAGCTACCCACCCACTGCCCTTTGCCAGCCCAGCATCAAGCATTAGGACACCTCACTTCCGTGGATGGGTGAGAAACAGTTGACTTTGGACTTGCCAAGAAAGCGAACTTTCGCACACCAATTCGCCAACTGGGGATGTGGTCTTCCCTGGGGACGTGAGACTCTTCAACAGCTCACCTCGCACGTTTTATCTCGTCTGCCTGGCCTGGTCAGTATTCAATACACAACACGGATTTCTACGCGCAGTCCGAAGGTTGCAAAAATGGTGTGACTTGCTAAGGGCATCATATTCGGGCTTGCTCTGAATGGAGGCCAAAGGGACATGCACATGTGCACCACTGTTTGCGGACAAATCAAAAGACCCCGACTGATCCGTTATACATGCACATGGTTGCCATTGCGAAAGGGCTTGGTGACATCCCAAGCACCCCCCAAGATTGGACTTGAAGGAATCCACCCCCAAATTTTCAATTTTCAACATGCAGCCCTCTTTGAGGGACCCCCCCCCCTTTTTCTTGGACAAAAGTGGTTGAGTTCGAGCATCCACACGGAACCCACTTGTGGGACCCGGCCCCAGAGAAAGTTGATACACCCTCGGACGCCTCCCGGCGGGAGCTCTCAGCTGCTGTGATGATGCTGCTGGCGCCGGAGGCGGTGAACATGTTGTGGGAGAGGTGGATCTCCTCCCACCGAAAAAGATGCGCTTGGCTTGACATGGAACCCGTTGGAAGCCTTTGGGCCTTTTGGGGAAGCTTCTGGATGTGCTTTGTTTCTTCTTCTTCTTCTTTTGGCTTTTGAAACTGCTTTTGCCCACCCAAAACCTAAGCTTTCCCGCTTTTGCCGTAAGCATCCCTAAGCTCGACGCTTTTCATTGTTGTGATCTTCTAACTCTAACCTCTAGACCTTTTTCTGCGCCTGCCTGTTCAAACGCAGATTCCTTTTTCACTAAGCTCAACCCCCCAAACATGTGTGTGTGTGTGGGTTTGTTGTTGTTCTTGCTTTCTAGTTTGTCCGCGACAAAGAATTGTTGTCAATGATGAGACTTGTCAAAGACATGCCTGGCCCTAAACCCTCAACTTTTCTTTGGTACTTATGGCCCGTTCCTAACCCCTTAGCTTAATTGATGTCTTTTGCTTTGTTTCGCTGAACGCTAACCCCCAGACATGGCGGTTTGCGCCTCCTTTCTTAAACATCGCCGCCTAAAACTAAGAGTCAATTCCGGCGCCAATTTTGAGAAAAGCCTGGTACAACCAATAGGTTCGTCTGAGCTGCGGAAATGTGGGTGTCTCTTTAAATCGCGGATCCACGCGGATCCTCGAGGGTGGGGCAGTAGCGGCACAGCTCCGCGAGGCCCAACGCCCCGGAGTCGTCGATGGAATTCCTCGGGCGGCACTCCCCTGGCGTCCCCTTTTGGCGTTCCATGGGCCTTCCCTTGTCTGGGAAAACCAAGCTATCACCCCCGCTGGTGTCACTTTAGGGAAACTCATGAGTTACTTACCACTCAAATCTGACGAGCTGTTTAGGGAGCCCCTAAAAGGGGCCCACAAGCCAAGGAGTGGTGGCTACGGTGGCTCTTTGAATCGCATGGATCGAAGTCTCAGGAGTCCTTACAGGCGCCCCGAAGGTGGCCCGAAGGAAGCCCAGTTACGGAGCTGAGGGTATCCCAATTTGCCTGTAAAGAGGAAGTTGAGCTGGGAGAATGTTGAAGTCCGAGTGGTGAACCAAGTTGGCCATGTCTGAAACACCAGGATCCAACCAAATCCAACCAAATCTTACTGGCTCTCAGTTGGTGTCAGGAAAGGATTTCAAAAGGGGAGCCACGGCAACAGAAATTCTTGAGCAAGATTGAGCAAGGGTCAGTAAATCATGGAACCCCACCAGTACGTCAAAATGCACTGGCCTGTATTGCAGTCGATTCAGGCGATTCCAACTCCCTAGCAAGGGCAGAGCAAGCCCTCAGTACGTTCCAACAATTGCAGGTGACGAGTCCGAAGCCACCATGTCAGCCAGGCTCTTACCTGATGTGCTCTCTTACATGAACCACGCCAGGTTTGCGATTCCAATCCTGAATTCTTCGCCATGGCCAGAAGTTCCCAAGCCGACATTTGTGCGAAGCTCCCTCAAACTTTGGGCAAGGCCCACTTCGCCGGATGGCAGGTGTGGGCTCCGAGCAGGATTTCTTCCAAAAGGGGATCCATTTCGCGAGACCGCGAGACCGCATCAACTGAAACAACCGAAACATTGGGCCGCTAAAGACCTCGCCACATGGCCCCTGGAAACGGCGCCGCTGAAAAATACGTCTTACAGGCATGCAGATGTGTATACATAAAGACAAAGATATATGTAGCCTTTGTATGTATGTATGTGTGTATGCATGTGAATGCACATGTAAGTATCTATGTCTGTCTGTATGTATGCCTGCAAGTCTGCATGAGTGTCTGCATGAGTGTATGTGTGTATGTGCGGCTCTGAGTGTATACATGTGTGTACGTGTGCAAGTGTGTGTAGGCGTGTTTATATGCATGT
>CAUJNA010003760.1:670000-847500 GCA_963377175.1 Effrenium voratum | reverse complement strand
TTGCCCAGCCCAGCGCAGATTCTCTTTCCGTTACGTCGGGAGAGAATTGGTGTTGAATGCAAGCGTCAAAAAGGGCGTGCTTTTGTTCGTGAGAAATCAGCTGAACAACTTTCCGTTCCTTGGTATGGTAGTAAACCACTTTGCTCTTGCATTTTTCAACTGAACATGAACGAAACCACCACAACCAAACAACAGTGCAGACAAGCAAGTCATCAATCTGAACGATCCTTCTCGGTGGACCTTCGGGCCGGCAGATCTTAGCAAAACTGCTGAAAGGCAAATGGCACACCAGAATGATGTCCCGACAACTCAGAGAAGACTGAGAAATTGAAAGGTTCCTTGACTGGGGTCCCGGAAGAATTTGTTGTTATTGGCGGTGCCTCTTGGCATGAGCAAAGGCAGGGGTTCCTAGCGGCGTGCCGATACTTCAGAGTACCGACGCTTTGATGTTCACACGGTGCCAAACTCTGTGGGACGCTTGTCGAAGCCCGGTGTCACCCCTGCGCAGCGTATGATGCAACACAGAAGCACTGTGATATGAAAGCTTCTCGTTGCATTTTGCACGTTTGACATCGCGCAGATCGGCATATCATACATATATATGTATGTATATATATATATATATTATGTGTACATGCCATGTAAGGCCTATGTAGGGACTCGGGTATGATGCGGTATGCCTGGCTTGCGCCATGGGTGCCCCCTTACATCACCCCAAGGAAACTCCCCAACACGGGCCATCTAAGGTGATGTTTACGCCAGCGTCGGCATGGGGATATACCAACGCCATCTCAGCTGCTAGAGCCCTCGGACCAAACCGATGGGAAAGGTCGAGTTTTGCGACTGAAGCCAAAGGAACTCAGTCCCATGGTGACTTTCCATCCTAAAATGTCCTCCCCCCCCCCGGAAAAGAGAGCCCCGTTTCTTCATGTTCTTTTCTTTTTGCCCCAAGCCAGCTGTGTTTCCCCGAGCTTTCGCACGTCTTCCAGACGCGGCTGGACCCCATCCAACTCCGAGCCGCCGGAGTTCCGGCGCTGCGCCCAGTCCAACTTCGATGGCTCCTTCTTGGGAGCCATGGCTCCGGATGGATCGCGGGGAATGTCCCAAGGGAACTGAGTCCTCCCGCCTCGGCGCGAAAAGCGAAGGAAGCAGAGCCGGTGAGCCACAAGCACACAGCCCCAGAAATCCACAGCTTTGTTGTTTTCAGGGTTAGAACTGATCATGTCCAGCCGATTGGTCATGAGGCTGTGGGACTTACTCACTGGGAAAACAGCGGGCTTCCCGACCAACTTCCTCACTGAAAGGGAGGAAGGCGAGCCTATCCCCATGTCGCGAACCGAGCTTTAAGTCCTATCGGGCGGGTCGGTGGGGTGGGGGGTGACATATTATGCCAAGTACCAGTAGCTGGATGAAGCTAATGAAGCTCCTTTGGGTTGCCTTTTGGCAACTGGTTGTGTGGTTGTACCACAGGTAAACAACTTCATCGGAGTCATCGTCAAAGCTGGGCATTAAAGAGGTCTACCCAAAACACTGTCACGAATCAAAGAAGCGGTCGCTAGAAAAGGGCCGTCCATTGAACCAATGCGACCACTGGTGGACTTTGATCTGTCATATTCACCGAGATGTTGATGTATGGCTCTGTGTTTACGCGTGTCCATGCCAACTCCCTGGGCGGTAGCAACATGGACGCACATTTCAGTGCGCCCAGTAGACTCACGTCCTCAAAAGAACCAAACGGTAAGTTCAAAGGGACACCACCCCCCAAAAATCGCGCACCACCGGTATCGGCGAAGTGGTAACCGGGGCCACATAAACTTGACCAACCAGAGGGGCGACACATACCAGAAACTCCATGAGAGATTAGGATGTGAGGAACAACTAAGGCGCCCAACCAAACAACCAGGGCCTCACCAAGTAGTAGTGAAAAGACGGGGCCTACGAGTGGGTTTTTTGCACATTCGTACAATCCCGAGGTGCCCCACGAACTGAATTTCGGGATGGATCAGTGATGGATTTAGCACGACAAGTCACTGGGAAACGACGGTCCCGACATTCGGTAGATGTCAGGCGTCACGGGATTTCCAGTTCAAAAGTTGCACTTTCCTGGCGGTGTCCATTGAAACGTGCAGATACGAATCCCATTCAAAAGTTCGGTCACTGTCTCTTGTGCCCCGAGCCAAAATAAGAAATGCTTGACTCTGGTCCATATTTATGAACATGTCGAAATAAAAGAAGGGACAAAACACGGAGCCCCGAAGCATACGCGCATTTCAAGCCAAAGGGCTTGAAAGGATCAAAACTCCTGGCAGCAAAGGTCAGTGGACAAGGCGAACAGTTGGCCGGAAATGGGGGTGCCCTAAAATAAAAGTACCCCCAGAATGAGTGATTTCCTTTTGGTTTCCCTCTAAACCAGCCCCAACATTCCCAGTAGCCAAACAACATCTGCTCAGTAAGGACCAGGAAATAAAGCTTAACCTTTGGGGCCATGACTGAAATGGGAACCCAAAGGGACAACTACAAGATCAATAGGTTATGGGGGCTGGGGAGGGAGCCCAAACAAGCCCCAAATAAGGCCTTGATAAGGGCTGAATAAGGGGTTTTCTTGGGCTCCCTCCCCCTCCCCTTCCTCCCCCCCATAGCCCCATGAATAGGCCGATTCGTTTTGGGCAAGTGAGCCTGACTCACAAACTAGGCAGTCACCAGATTTTTCAGGACATGTAAGGGGCCTGCACGCGGTTCGTATGAGCTCCCAGATCGGTGAGCTCCCAAAGGGGAGCAAAAGCTACCCATGGCCCAGTTTTTGCTTTTTGCCACATGGTGAGCAATGGGTGGCGAGCTTGGCTTCGAGACATTCAGGCTCTCTCGTATGTCCTCAAAAGGCACACGCCAATCATATGCTGAAGGCTACGCCAGCTACGCCGTCCTTGAAAAACCCCAAACGGAATCTCTGTCTTTTTTTTCTGGGCTTCCCAAAAAAGGTGGCATCCGTGTTGAATCCTTTTGAAACTACCCAACAGGGGGTTCTTCTTAAACGTGTTTCTGTCTAGTTGGCCACTCAAAGCAGGCGGCCTTGGGCTACAACCCAGTTGTGCACCCTGAGGGGCATGATGCATTGCCATGCAAAGCTAACTTGAATCTCCTGTTGGCCTTCTCCTGGGGAAAAAAACATCTATGGTAGCTATTGACTACACCCACCCAGGCCGCAAAGGCAGCTTTTCAGTTTTGTCTCTGTGGGGGTCAAGCCTCTCCCCCCCCCCCTGAAAAAAAAAAAAAACAAAACAGCTTCCGCACCAATCCTAGCTTCATGAAGCTTCGGCCCTTCTCGCGAACAGGGGATCCCGGCCTGACAATAAGGCTCAGCAGCTTCGACTGTCTGAGCCGAAACTGCGACGTCAGGCCGTTTGGTGAAAGTGCTGAACCCTGTGTTTGGGACTCCCAATCGCTGATGCTTGGTTGAGGTCGTTTTGCCATTGGGCGCGTAAGCCCCTGTGTCTGACAACCCCTTTCATGCCTGCGTTGCGGCTTGAGAGCGCTCTGCCTGAACTCTTCACAAACGACTTTTAAACGCCTTGGAGCAACTGCCATAAGGCCTCTGTTTTTAATGGACACAAGGGGTGCCTTCCGAAAATGAGACACCCATATCCTCCTTGACGGGAGGGTCTTGGCCTATCTTCTGTCAAAGGTTCCTCTTCGGAATGGGGGCCGTCCTTTCCGCAAGCAACCGCCGGCTTGAAGATTGAATGCGCCTGCGGAAGGGAACAAGCTGGACACCCTTGAAATGCGGCCATGGGTTTCTGCTTGATTTACTTGCAAAAAACACGGGGCAGCCACCAAATGCCCAAAATATTGCAACAAACCCGCTACCTACCGACATCTGCCATGGTTTTGTGGCTTTTAGTGTGGTTGATGTACTTGCAATCTCTTGCAATACTAAACACATCCACCATATTTGTCCATTCCCATGTTCAATGATTCCAGGCGTAGCGGATCATTCGCACCCTTTTGTCACGCGCAAAAGGGGACGATCAGGATTGTGAGGAACCTTGTGGCGATGCGCTTGCGTGCGGTTCCGATCCGCAAAACGTGTTGGGCCACCATTCTCTGGTTCAAGAATTGAACATGGAATGCTGAAAACCTGGCTGTCCGTTTTCTGATCCCCTGCTAAAAGTTTAGCCTGTGGGTAAAATGAAAACCCCCGCTAAACCAACTAAAAACAACTAAATTCCCAAGGATTCGGCCGATTCGCTGGTTGAACCGCGACAAGAAAACCGATTTCTATTGGAGAGCTAAGGCCCCAAGGTCCAATTCGCACTATGCAGTGGCTCTGTGACCGCGAAATCCGTTCGCTAACAAATTGAAGCCTTCCTGGATCGCCAGGTGCGATCGCTTTTGTCCATGCACTGAACCCCAAAAACCAGCAACAGTGACTGAACAAACTTGGAAACCACAACGTTTCTTGGTATTTACGCTCGGAAATCGGGTGATGCAACATGGATTTCGCCCAGTATGAGTGTCAGTTGGATAAAGGCCCAAAGTCTGGCAATGGAACCCTGGCTATTTGCCCAACCCCCCCCCCCCCCCAGTTGCTAGTTTTTGTGCCGGTACAATCATCAGGCCCCAAGGGCCACAGCAGTACCGATCAAAAAAGCCGCCGAGGGACATGTGAAGCATTTGCAAGGCGCCGCCGAAAGCGATGAAGTCCCCCCAGGTGTAATTCCCAGCTTTGAGCACCAAGGTGTTGGTCTGGTACCTAACGTGAAGCTCACTGGATCCGAAAACAAATCCAAGCCGGTACAGACCGGCCTAAGATGAGGCATCTAACCAACGAAACTGAGGAACTAACGAAAATGCTGGTTGCGAATCGCTAAAGAGGCCAACCAACAGGCGAACAATCAAACAAATCAGTCACGCCCGTGTATGTCATAAGAAACGCCGGTGCAAGTCTCAGGGTAGGGGTTCCCAGGTTTGTGCCAAGCCCCTGGTGGATTGTTGAAGCATTTTCAATCCAGTGCTTCCGTCCTTGTTGCCATGGTGTTTTCTTGGGACTGTGTAACGGGTTCCGGGGTCATTTTAAAGGGACGCCCAAAAAAGAACACCAACGCGTTTGGGTGTGTTTGTTCTTTCCGTTTTTTCGGGGGGTATGAAGCAGCCAAGGTACCCGTAAGGCGCTGTATAGCACGCCGAGGCCGCGTAGGTGACGATGAGCGCCATCTGACCTACTGGGATGTTCATGGTGGCCGCAATGGGGATGGCGATCTGGCCCATAATGGCCACCTAAGCATGCAAACATGGTTTCCTTCTGAAGCCCTGCTGGGATCTTCCCTTCTCTGACTCATTTTCAGGCATTGCCAGGGCTCACTCAAACTGGATCCATTGGAGCAGTTTTGGGGGTTGGTTGAAAAGGGGCACCAAGTGGAGACCACCGATTTACTGGCAAAATGTCCGCCAGGTAGATCACTGAACACGACTTCGTAGATCTTGTTGGAACCACATCTCTTCCAGGTGGGTAAAAACACGTATTTCCCAGGTAGATTCTACCCCTGGTGAACATCAAAATAGATGGCGAATGGATGTTCATCCACCCCAAAGGTTGTGCCCCATGGCCATATCTTTGCAAGATAGCTGCGCTGCAAGGCACGCATGAGCACATGAGCAAAGCCCCTTCCATCCGGCCGGTGACGAGCAATTTTGCATGCAAAACGCTCAGCTGTTGGTCCAATATATGGCTGTGGCTCACAACGTAGTACCAAAAATGGAACCCAGGTAAATGGAACCAAAGACTAAAACCAGCGTAACCCCGGCTGTTTAATTTTGAGCCACCCATATGTCAAGCAAGCTGTTGCTTTTTGTTGCTGTTGTTTTGTTTGTTGTTGACAAGGTTTTGGCAAAACTGCTGTCTTTTGCTTGCCTGCTATCTGATGCGTTAACCTGCCAACCTTGAACTGACGATCGCTGTTTGACCGACAGGTCGATTGGACCAGTTTGACCTACCTCCAAAAGCGCCAAACAAGGCTGGTCTTTTGAGTTCCTTGGACAGTTGCTGTTCAGCCCCCAGATTGTTCCCTTACGTTAGTGGCAACCTGCTTTTCCAAAGTAAGACCCGAAAGCTTCCCCTTTCAACATCACCAAAACCTCACTTTAAGAAGGACCAACCAGTGGTAGTTTCACCAACTCACTTTTAAGAAGGACCAACCTGTGAAAGTTCAAGCCACTTGAACATCCCCCGCTATCGTTTTTTTTTTTGGGGGGAGTGGATGGATTGGACACGAAGACCCGACCCAGGTGTCCATCGTCGGGTCCATGTTGCGACCTTCAGTTTGGTTCTCATCATTTGGTGTCCTTTTTCGAACCTTAGTTTGGTTCTTATCATCATTTGGTTCTCATCTCCTTTTTTTGTTGACCCCCCCCAAAACGACTTCACGTAGATTTTTGGGCTTTCCTTTGAACCAACCCCAACAAGGGTATTTTCCTGTCCACGATTGGAACCTGAGCGAGGTGTCCTGGGTTCCATGGCAACATGAGGGTACCAACTCTGTCTGAACCGGCAATTCCCCAAACAAACCCCAAAAAACAGCAACAAAAACTCCGATTTGATTGGAAGCCCCCAAGATAACTTCGCTTACTTGACCGATCCATTTCGCTTTGGCACGTTGGCGGCGCTGTTGAGGAACTGCCCCAGCCCAATGGTCGCCAAGTAGATGCCCAGGCGCACTGCCGTGTCCTCAGAAACGCGTCTGAACTATGCGCTGTTTGGCGTTTTCGGGGCGGATTGGGACGTTCTTCTCGTTTTTGGGGGGAGTGAGGTTTGGGGTTCGGGATTTGGGGGGCTGGGGTTTGGAAAGAGACATGGAGGGGTGGGGGTTTTGGGGTTCGGGGTATAGAATTTTCGGGGGTACCAAGGGTTTACGTTCTGAGGGGCTTGGGGTACCATAGAACCACATATCATAACCATGGACAGTGATAGTCATGTTTCGGGCCCTTGTGTTACCCGCTGACGCTTCATTCGACCAACTCGGTTGAGATTCAGTGACCTTGGCCCAGAGTGCACCAAACACATGTTCAGATTCTGTTTCAAATCTGATCTGGAAAGACAACATATCTTAGGAGAACCCCAGGAAAACGGTGCCCGCCTTCAGACTCGGCACAAGTGTAACATGCAACCCAGAAAAGAGGCCCAAGCGGTCCCGCACAAAGAATGCCTGAAATGATGGCTCTTCGGGTGGGGGCCCAATCTGGATGTCCAAAGGCATGGAGACCACACAGAAACCTCGGGTAAGGGCTAGGAAATTTAAAAGACACCAAACCGAGCAGTAAAGCTACACTTTCTATCCAAACGGAATGGATGAGGGTTTACAGAGCGTCAATCACAGGTATGGGGCCCGTAGACCTCAACTTTTGGCAGCCAAACATATGCACATTTCATTCTATATTTCAAAACCCTCAAAAAGGTATCCCTGGTAAGGGAAGATCCATGCCAAGGGTAAAGAAGCGCCTAACAACCAACACAAGATGCCGAGCCGGCGCGCATTTGCTCGTTTTGGTGTATGCGTGTGCGACATAACAGATAGCCGCCTGGTCATTTGCTCGTTCCCCGAAACCAAGGGGAAACCACTTTTCCTGCTTTGGTCCGTCCTTCTTTTTGGGAGGGGGGTGCCCTATTTTAAGACACCCGCAACACATGGCAAACAACAAGACCCCCCCCCCCCCAAAAAAAAAAAAGGAGAGAGAGAAAACACAAAAAAGCAACACCACGACACAACAAAACAGAACAACACAACAACCTCAAACACGCACTGACGCCGGCAAACCGCAAAAAAAAAAAAAAACGGAACAAGGAAAAACCAACTCTTTTCATGGACCCCAGAGCTTGGACCCCACGTCCGCGGAAACGGTTCCACCTTCCGAGGCGCCCCCAAAGGAGCGGTGGCGGCCACCATGGCCTGGGCCAGGCAGTTGGCGAGGCAGGAGACCTCCATGGCGCGGCCCAAGGCCAAGGCACCCACGATGGTGAGCAGCACCGGGCCGTTGATCTCGCTGTAGACCTCCTGCGGTTGGCGGGGGGGGTGGGGTGGGGGGGGTTTGGGGGGGGGGGATGGGGTTGGGGGTTGGGGGTGTTGGGGGGTGTTGGGGGTGTTGGGGGTGTTGGGGGTTGGGGGTGTTGGGGGTGTTGGGGGTGTTGGGGGTGTTGGGGGTGTTGGGGGTGTTGGGGTGTTGGGGGTGTTGGGGGTGTTGGGGGTGTTGGGGGTGTTGGGGGTGTTGGGGGTGTTGGGGTGTTGGGGGTGTTGGGGGTGTTGGGGGTGTTGGGCGGGTGGGGTCGGGGGGGTGGGGGTGGGGTTGGGGAGTTGGGCGGGGAGTTGGGGGGAGTTGGGGTGAGCCCCAAGGCCGGGGCTTGGCATTCGAATCATGCCCCAAGTTCCCATCCAGTGGGAAATCCTTTGTGGAACCAGAAAACGACACAAAGCTGAGCCAGACCCTAGGGGCGATAAGAAACAAAGGTTCTGTTGAAGGGGTGCCACTTGGGTAGGCACCATGTGGGGATTCATGCCCACCACTTTTCGGGAGTTTCTTGTTCAAACTCATGGCCAAAGGGGGCCCCGGCGAGTTTTTTTTTAACCATCCATGCCGTTTTTTGGCTCCCATCCAGCTTCCCTCGCCCGGCGGTGCTCCAGGGGCTCCATTCCCCCAAAAATTGCCCGACAAAACCAGGTTCCCTCGTTCAGCCCTCTTGCAGTTTTTCAGGTTGGGAATTCACCTGGCAAGTCCTTCTGCAAGGAGAGCCCAAAGCGGTGATGCTTCGTTTTGGGGTCATTTCATTTCTCCTTTTGTGCCCATCGAACCACGAGCTTGGGATGACTGATTTCACTGCTCGTCCTGCACCCGCAGGCCCTTCACCAACACGATGCCACAGAGGAAGATCACCGCCATGACCGGCATGCTGGGGGCTTTGTCCCCCAAAGAGGCGATGCAAATCCTGAAGAATTTCTCGTGCGGACGCAGGAAGCAGGTTGTGGGGGTGGAGTTGGGAAACCAAAAGGAAAGCCACTAACTTTTGAGCCCCCTATTGCAATATCTATATATATATATATATATACATACGCAATATATAGGTATATATATATATACATATATACAAACATATATCTATGTATATGGCACGGAGAGGTGCCCATGTGCCAAGTTAACAGGTGCTCCGGGTGGGCTTCATTTGCCTGATGCCAAAGGGATCGTTGAAGCCAAGTTTGCTCAATCCAAAATGGTGGTGTTCCCTTACTAGGTCCCTCAATAGTGCCCTTTTGCCCTTTTTTTTGGGAGGGTTCCCCTACTAAAACAGACTACAGAAAAAAGGGTTCCCTTTTTCTAACCTCTCTACTGGAGGACTTTTGGTGTCCCTTTAAAACCAACCAAAGAGCTGCAACCAGTCAAGAGATAGCCCATTCTACTTTTGATGGGTGTTGCCCTTGGAGGGGACTTTCCTTTTGGGGCTTGAGGTTTCCAAACGCGTCCTTTCCGGGCACCATCCGTCCAATCATTAGGCCCAGGCACCAAAAGGAAGACCTACTCCCCTGCAAATACAGATCGAACCAACAACAAAGTGGGCCCCCGGAAGTAGATGACACGAACCATGGGCTGTAATCTGAATGCGGGGGAGACATGAGAACAACCAGAAGACAAAAACGGAGCAACCAAGTATCACACAGCCTTCTGGGACTCCGACAGGATTCAAAAGTCAAAAGGAAGGCACCAAGTAAACGAGCGGAACAAAATCCACGCTTGCCAACTCGAGCACAGTGAGACTCA
Source organism: Effrenium voratum (assembly GCA_963377175.1). Classification (NCBI taxonomy): domain Eukaryota; class Dinophyceae; order Suessiales; family Symbiodiniaceae; genus Effrenium; species Effrenium voratum. The sequence continues at coordinate 837,702 of CAUJNA010003760.1, read as the reverse complement.
AGACCAGGCCAAATATGGGTGTTGTTTAAAGGCATTTTGGGGTCCACTTCCCCCAAAAAAACCCATATGGTCCAAGAGGAACTGGGGTGAAATTTGGGTTTATGACCCCCATGTGGGCTCGTCTTTCTTGTTGAGGGTCCCTTGTTGGTTTGCTCTCCATTTTCCACCAATCTTGGAAGTGGACAATTGCAGGATATTGCAGGCCTCCCCAGGAAAGTCGGAAAGTAGCCTTCCATGCGTTTTTTTCCCCAGATAGCTGAACGCTGTGGGGGTTCTAACTTTTAAAAAAGAGTGGAAAGTGACTTGCGAGATTGACGGCAGCGTGCTGGCGCAGGGGCTTGCAAGATTGACGGTCGGGTGCTAGGGGGGCGTGTGTTGTAGGGCGCTGCTTTTTTCGGAGATTTACGGCTCAATGCCAGTTGCTGGTGCAGGGGTTGTTTTGGGGTAGCGCATTTTTGCGAGATTGACGGCAGGGTGCTAAGGGGGGTGCTGGTGCAGGTGCTGTTTGAAGTGCTGGTGACGGTGTGGGTGCATTTCTTGCTTGACCTGTACATTTGCGCAGCCAATGTTTTGTAACAAACGAGCACCTTGATTGTTTTGCGCTATCTAGGGTCTATGCTGGTGTATTTTCTTCTTGCTTTTGTTGTTTCCTTTTTTTTTGTTGGGGGGGGGGGCGGGGTAGGATGACAAGCTTAGCCAATCCCGAGACCCAGGACGAAAGCCAACAACGTCTGGAAAGATCAGAAATTGTATTGGCAAAACTGGAAAACTCGCTAAAAGGAGCGACAAAGAATAGTCACCGTCACCTTGCCCCCATTTTGGTGGCTTGGTGGTTTGGACGTTTGGGGGTATCTTCCTCTATACATTGCAAGTAAGGAACACGGAAACCCTCTCACCACAATTTACACGGGCCTTGTGGCCTTTTTTGTATGGTTGGCTTGCGGTACTCGCAACACATCTCACCAAGAGCGGGAAAAGACCACCACATCAAGACAACCAAAACAACAGGAGATGTGTAAATCGAAAAAAACAACGAGGGAACCACATAAACCATTGAACCAGCTAAGTCTCATCAAGACTAGGCCCACAGCGATGAAGACCGCCCGCAGGAAGTCCGAGCGCTGGCCGGTGCGCGGGGGCGAAGAGTCTGGGACCACCCGGACCACCCCGAAGTGGTCCAGCCAAACGTCGGAGCCAACCATATCCTTAAAGGCTTCCACCAGGAACCTCAGGCGGCAAGTGGGGGTGGAACCGTGGGGCCTCTTGGGTGAGGAAACGTGAACTTGGCAGGAACCTTGCAACCAACAAGGTCCGAAAAAGAAACGTGAGCTTGTAATTACCGGCCAACCACATGGAACAACTACAAACACCCAACAACACAGGGAACAACATCCCGCAGGAACCTCACACAGCCAACAACAAGGAACAACATCCAGCAGGGAAACAATACAATCAGTCAGATTGTAGGGCACGCACTTCTGTGTTCAAGAGGGGGGTCTAGCAAAACAATATTACGCTCACTTGCGACAGAACCGCACCAACAGGTTATCGCCTTGTGAACCCTGACTAGAAAAGGCCACAGGAAACCTAACAGGTTTTCAGGTCGGCTCTGGGAAAGTGAGAAAGATACTCGGGCGTCAAATAGGGGGTCTGGAAAAGTGTTCAAACTTGTTCAGCAACTTCCGGCTTACTTTTGGGAAAATCACAAACTATGCAAGGAACAATAGGGGTCAAGCTAGCATCGAAAATGAAACACCCCAGGCACAAACTAATCATCCGAAAAGTTTGGATTGCACATGTTGCAAGCGAATCCAGCACTTAAACTAAACTGTTCCGGAAGTGGGACAACCAAGACCAAACCAACACCACACAGCCAAATCAAATAGCAACCAACTTGCAAGAAAGACATGGAGCAGGTTCGCGTTTCATCAAGTCTGAGATTTCATCGCTCAAACTAAGGGGACTCTTTCTTTTTGGAGTCGATGCTAAACGGGACACCCCAAAACACGTTGGAACAAAGGCAAGCGCCTGGAGTATTTGGACTGGACATCTCCAGGACCACAAAACGCCACGTATCCGGGGATCAACTTTCCATGCAAAGCACTCGGATCACCGGGCGACCCAAAAAAAACCTAAGGGATCGCAGTGCCATACCAGCGCTGTCCGTTTTCTGATCATCTCAAAGTTTAAACTTTTAATGGGTTAAATGGAAACTGCCACTAACCAAAAAATCTGAAAACCTAGGAAAGAAAAAGGAGAGACTGCTGGAGCTCGAGCCCAGCTGCATGGACGGACGGCAGGGGCTCGAGATCCCGGAACTCAACACCAGGGAGAACCCCAAACGAAACGGACGGTTCCCTGGTTGAACCGATGCAGTGCGGCAAGTAAAATCTGGAACTCCAAAACCAACTGAACCTAATGTTTGACCTCATATGTAATCAACCCCAGTTTAGTAGTGGAAGGGGGTTTTTGGGGTGAAATGTGACAAATCAGACCGGCCCCCAGCCCCTATGAATGCACTGGGGTTGATTAATACTGTCGATGGACGAATCCTGCACCACTTTGAAACCATGGGAAGCCATTGTTTGTTGGTATTGACAGTGGAATCATTCTAGGGATTCTTAGATTTTGCGGTGCAGGATTTCGTCCATCCACAGTATGGGGTCATTGCCCCATGTCCAACTCCCGGCCATGGCGCACGTCTCCGGACTGCACCTCGTAGCCGTGGAAGGATTCGCGCCAGGTGTCGCCGTCTCCGCGGACCGCCACCACGGCACACCGCAGCTGGCTCTTCCAGAAATTGGAACTCACCGCCTCAGAATTTTGCACTGTGAATTCTCAGTCCCCCAGTGGATGGCCCCAAACAAGTATTTGCCACAAGAATGGCAACCAAACCCAACAAGTTCCAAGTCCGAAACGGCACTCGGGGAGTGAGAATATGATGGAATCCTAGCGGGGGGGGGGGGGCCTTGGGCTTTTGGTAGTCCAAGAGTGGGCTCCCCAAGGCTCAACTGCACCCCGTTTGACCCATGGGATTCCACAAAGGAATGTGCGTGGCTCGCCTCCAATCGAACATGAGGAATCGGTCCAGATTTTGACCATTTCCTTTATTCCTGGGACATTCTGGTGGGTTCCATGTTCGTGGACAGAAGGCTACCCCTTTTGGTTTCAATGGGAAAGCAATATCCAGTTAGGGAGTGAAACGGGACACACCAAGGTGTCCGGAGTTGGACCCAGGTTTCCTACATTTCCCCTGTAAAAATCACAAAGAGAACCTTGATGGAGCCTTTGGTCTAAATAGTTGTGCAGCCGCGGATTTAAGGGCATGGGGTCTGGAATTTTCATTGGACGTCAATCTATGGGGAAATATGGGTATGAGTTTTCGATGGATTTCAGGTTTAAGATCCCACATCTTTCAGGTTTGAAGGCTTTTAGTATTTACCGGCCAAGAACTTTGCGGGATGCTTGTGCACGAAATCCATACAAGCACCGCCAAAGAAACTGTGGCTGAAACCTTTGTTCCCTCGTATAAACGTTGGGGAATCATCAGAAAACAGGGCTCCTTGCTGCGAGAAGCCAATGGATTTCGCAACCGTTCAGACTTTGGAACGTCTATCCAAGGGAATTCCCCACCTCTCCACTGGAAGTGGACCACTTGATCTCCAACCAAAGCAGAACACTTTACTTGGTTGCTGTTGACCCCTCTGCAAAAAGTTTAGCCTTTTGTGGGTTTAGAGGACAACCATTTGATTTCCCAAAAAGTTAGTCTAAAGATCCAATTCAATGGCAGTCAGGTTTATGTTTCTCGTCCAAGGATCTGAAAAGAGGAGACTCAGGGATCCGGAAGCCAACCGTCTGCCATTCGAGGGAATCCTGTACTCGAAAGGAGGCCGACCAACCCCAGACGTGACTCTGAAGAACACCTCAGAACAGTACCCAACAGAAACAACACACCAGCAAGCAGATCTGATCATGTCGCAACGGCATTTGGGATTGGAAGAGCTGTATGACTCGTATGACTCCATCTTATCTGTGCCACCAGTTGGTCTTAACTTAGGAATGTTGAAGGTGCAGAGGTGAGACACCCCAATACACCAACCAAAGGCCAGCGGCCTTTCGAACAAGAAACCCACCACGAAGGCAACAAAGAACCACACAACACAGCATCCAGCGCTGAAACAAAAGCAACACCATGACTCAGCCAACAAACAATAATCCAAGAAACCAACACATCCACAACCAATAAAAGGCACACGCCAAAAAAGCGACCACCAACACACCCACAACCAATACTGACTCACAACAAACCAAAACCAACAAATCAACAGCCAGTGCTGACCAACATCAAAGCAACACCAAAACTTACCAACATTATACCACCATACCAGCAAACCAACACAAACACATCGGCAACCAATCGACCAACCGACAAACCAACAAACCAACGCCTACAATCTCAAGCAACCAACCAGCCCTGAGACAACACCAATGCAAACCAACAAGTCCACTAATACTAAATTTCACACAAACCAACGAGCCACATACTGATTTCCCAGAAGCACACAGCCAGAACCAACAAAATCAGAAACCCACCAACCCACCCACCCACCCACCCACCCACCCACCCACTCACCCACCCACCCACCCACCCACCCACCCAACCAACCAACCAACCAACCAACCAACCAACCAACCAACCAACCAACCAACCAACCAACCAACCAACCAACCAACCCCAGAACCAACAAAATCACAAACCAACCAACACGCCACCCCGACCGCATACCTTCGACCAGGAGGCGGTCTGCACCAGGCTCTCCTTGATGGCTGCCTCGCACAAAGACCGAGTCCGGCGCATTGAGCCCAGACGGCCCACCTCGGGGCGGGTTCAATTTGCTGGGCTTTCAACTCAGATCCTTTTTGACGTCCGGAGGCTGTGCCGGACACCTGGGTTTGAGGATATCAAGCCATCACGCAGCACTGTTGTCTGCAAAGCACAAACTTTTCCCCCATAGTTTTCGAAACTATGGTTTTCGGTTCCGGGCAGTCCTCAGAGATTCGCGGCGAAAAGTCCCCTCTAGCTTCTTGGGGTGAATTGGACACTTTCTCCAAACCAACTAAAAACGAGAAAAAGTGTAAGGAACCGGACGCCTGGGAACCATCAAGTTTAAAGGCTCAGCTCTGCAAATCATCGGAAGGAACGCAATGAGGTCCCCAAAAAGGAGGTTCCTCTCAGGGCGGTTTTGTGGGGTTCCAAGTCAATTTGTAGGAGTGCAAAGTGAGGATTTGGTGGGTTTGATAAAACAGATTTGGTAGGATAGGTTCCAGTTGGACATGATTTGCATGGGGCGAGTCTCATGTTTTTATCTGGTTGGTGGGGGAGTTTCAATCACTTGGCCTTTTTCCAGCCACGCTTGGCCGGAAAAAGTAGATCGCGTTGGCCCCTTGCCCATAAGACGAGAGGATGATGAAACCTTCACAAGAAAAAACTTGTGCTTATCTCTTCCAAAGCCCCCTTAAAGCGTGGTAGAACTGCGATATACCATACAAAAGAGCTTAGAAGTCCAACACGTTCTGTCCGCTTCTGATTCTACAAGCTGTATGGGGACCTTTCCTTGGTTTTATGGCTCTACTTGAAGTTTTTAATAGATCAAACCAGGGTACAAGCCCTAGAACCAAACTAGGTAGAACCTATCAAAATGAAGTACCATTGAAACAAAGTTGCTCCAATTTGACGCGATCGGCAGACGTCAGCCAGGTGAACGAAAATCCAGGGAACACCAAAGGACGAGTTGAAAACTCAAAGCAAAACCAAAGGAACCCCCAACTGCCCTCACATCCCCCGCTCAAAGTTTTTAACTTGTGGCCTTATTCCGGAGACAACCCCCCCTCAAAACCAACTGCAAAGCAGCAAATCTAAAGAACCCATGGCTGTGAGCGAAGCCAAGGAGAAAGAGGGGATGAGGGAATGAGGGAAGGACCGTGAATGAAACATCCAACTGGTGGTTTCCCTTAAGTGGACCAAGGCCTGGGTTCATTCCATTTCTCCTTCCCCGATTTTGCACCAGCTGAAAAGTTGAAAAGCTCACCTCCTCCTCGTTGCCCAGCTCGAGGCCCCTCACGCACCGCAGCTGCGTCACCTTTCTCTGACAAGTGGTGTGGAACCCACCAAGGGATTTTCCCCAAACAGTGAGGAATGCAAGGAAACAAACGGTTTCAGTTCATTGGAACAGGCACTGCAGGCATCAAATGGGTTTTCTTTGCTTTTGAACGGCTTCCCAGTTTACTTTTCGGCACTTCTGGTTTCGATTTGTTTGAGGAGACCCTTGGGATGTTTTGAGGGGAAACCAAAGGAACCCGTGCAATGTGAGGGCTGACCTTTTCAAACACACACCCAAGTGGAAGGAGAGAGAAAGCCGCCCGACGAAGGGAAACCACGGCGGAAACAGGAGGCACATATCAAACACAGCTGCAAACCAGCGCAAACAGATGGAAGGACGGATCTTCAGACTTCTTGGCGACTGATTTCTGCAAACAAGGGGAAGCTCAAACTGTTCCAAAACTTGCGGGCGAAAGATCCACTCACCTATGCAAAACGCATCCCCAGCCACAGAAGCTCACTTGCCCCCAACGGACCCGGAAAACATCGGTGACATCTCAAAGCTAGCATGGGGTCTGAGGTGTGGATGTTAGCTATTTGGGAACCAAGATGCTGTCCCCTCATATTGATGTAAGACTTTGTTTTTTCAAGTTTGGCGAAACTACGACTGGCTCCGTCATTGTTCTACCACTAAGTCACCCCCCCAAGTGGTAGCCCAATGCCTGACTTTACCCCAAGGAATCAAACTATGGTCCCCTGTTGGTTTCCCTTTGGGCAACTATATCTCGCTTCCCGAGTTGATTGGCCAGAACAAGCTCCCAGACTTTGTTTTTGCCGCTAGAATGGTCTAAACCCCAAAAGTCGAAAACGCCCACCAAACTCGGTGGTGTGTGAGAGCCAGAGCTTTTTCCCCACCGTCTGAGAGAAACAAAAATATTCCCCCCCCCCCCCCCACACCAAAAAAAAAAAAAAAACGCGAGCGAGTCGCGCCCTCGGCGGTGCAGTTCACCAGTAAGAGGTCCCCACCCTCCAAGACCGCCGAGTGCACGTCGCTCGCGTCTGCGTCCGCGTCCGCGCCGCCGTCGTCGATGCTCTCAAGCTCCACCGACCGGGCCAGGCTGCCTCCGTCAGATGGCGACCCAGGCGGGCAAAACACACGGGAAAGACCCACCCAAATGGTGGCTTCCCGTTCTTTTCCCATTCACGCCAAAGGGAGTTTTTCTAAACAAGACACACCCACATCTACCATCTAAGTCATCCAATTATGTAATTGCAAAAGGATGGCTACCCCAGTGTCCCTTCGTAGTGCTTTGATGGAACATCCCGAGCCGCTTTCTTCAGCGGCCAATTGGTCAATCCTTCCGGGCCGCGGCGGGTTGAGGGCCGGGGGTTTCCATCTCCCGCTATCCACGATTCCCTGAAAATCGAAAGGCTCACCGAAAGTGGGAAGGGAGCAAGCAACAGCCTAACCTGAGTTGCCTCACCAAAAATAACACCAAAAATGACACTTGAACTCCTACCCTTGGTTGCGATTTTCCTCATGCACTGTGCGTCCAAAGTGATGGCGCGCGCACACATCCCGCGGAACCCAAAAAAACAAACAAATAAATCAGCAAAGCAAGAAATCAGCCAGCCGGCCAGGCAGCCAGCCAACACAGAAAGAAAGAAGCAATCAACAAAGAAAACATCCATCAATCAAACAAAGCACAACAAGACAAACAAAGCAACAAGCAAACAAACAAGCAAGCAAACCAAGAAACCAACAAAACCAACCAAACCAACAAATCAACAAACCAACAAACAATCAAGCAAACAAACAAAACCAACCAAACAAACAAACAAACAAGCAAACAAACAATCAAACAAGCAAACAAACACAAACAAACAAACAAACACAAACAAACAAACAAACAAACAAACAAACAAACAAACAAACAAACAAACAAACAAACAAACAAACAAGCAAGCAAGCAAACAAACAAACAAAACAAACACACAAAGAAGCACACAAACAAAAACAGAAGCCAAACCGGATCAACATGAAACAACACAACACAAAAAAAAAAAAAAAAAAAAAAAAAAAAAAAAAAACAACACCCCCAACACAACTCACCCAAACATCCAAAACCACCCGCCCAAGCTACCCACCCACCCGCCCGCCCGCCCACCCAAGCCCACCCAAGCCCAGCCCAGCCCAGCCCAGCCAGCCACCCACCACTCCCCCATTCTGTCTTTAAAGGCCTCAGGACACCAGCAAAAAAGGCGGCCCTTCAAGCATGCGTTTGGGTCAGCCAAACACCGCCCTTACCAGCGGACTCAAATTCTAAGCAGGGGACCAGGTAGAGGAACCCTGTTGGGCGTTGCACATAGCCCAATTCAAGCAAGGTTGCAAAATAGAGCCGGTCCGCTGCAAGGGGGGAAGGTTAGGTAGAGGCAAGGGGATGTCGTGGATCTGGGCCCATTCTTGAACAACTGCCCAAGTTCATAGTAGGCAGGGAAGCGCCAGTCAGAATGATGACGCCTGTAGGCTCTGGACCCACCCAAGAACGGCGGCTTTCCTGTTGGTCTCCCCTGAAATCCATGCAAAAACAGGCACCCTGAAGAACAAGGGGATCCAACACACAATGTTCGAGCAATTTTCGGAGCTTCTTACCTTATTTTGAAACAGGTGGAAGGTCAGAGAGGGGGGTTGTTTACTTTCTAGACCCACACAAACAAAATGGCACTCCAGATTCCCCAATGGCCATGGAAAGAAATCAACGCCACCCTTTGCTCCTCGCCCAAAGTCGGAAAAAGGGGTCGCAACCTGTAGGTCTGGTCAACAAAAACAGCTGGATGCGTGTCAAAGGGTGAACGCCCCAGAATGGGTGGGGGTTCCTTTTGTTCTTCCTTAAGGTCAACCCCAAACAGGGTACCGAGCCTCAAACAAAAACACAACTCACGTCATGAGTGGATGGCCCGAAAAAAAGTGGCCGAACTGTTCATTCCCACTAAAACGGTCCAAACCCAAGAAGCAGGAAGTGAGACAACCCCGTCTGAAGCCGAAATCAGCTTCCCTCTGCTTGGTGGCTTGAAGCCCGGTGGTTTAGTGGTTCGGGATGGTTAATCCAAACCACCAATCCAAACCACCAACCTGTCCGGTTGCCTGAAGAAGGAGGGCACCGAGCCTCAAACAAACAGAAGCCCATCTCAACCCTTAGGATCTTCCAAAAACCGAATCTCATCTAAAACCGTCGAGGGGCTGGCGCGCACGCGCTTGGAGATCTCGTCCACTCCCGGGAGGCGATGGATGCCGATATCGGCGACCGAGGCGCCGATGAGAGGCCCGTCCACACACACCCGCAAGGCCACCTGAGGAAAAACTCCGAGGGAAATTTGCCTTTGGCTCAAAATGCTCACTTCCCGAGTGGATAGCACACAAATCCAAACTTTTCACTTAACACTAAAATGGTCTTCGCAAAAAGTTTAAAGTTCGGGAACTTAGGGAGGGAGAACATGATGGGATTTTTGGACGATATGGGAGACGGGAACCCCCATTCCTTTCCCATCTAACTCAATCCAGGTCAGGGTAGGTCTTGGAATAGGCTTACACTGTGTTTTCTGGCGTTGTTTGAAAGTGTTGGAGGAGGTTGTTTGGAGGTGTGTCTTAAAGGTTGCAGGAAGATCGGGAGGGTACGGATGCTCATGCAGCAAGTGAGGCAACCACATCCAACTACAGCCTGCAAAAACTACAGGTTTGGTTGCGTCCCTTCGCTATCTTCTCCGGAATTGTCTTTCCATCGCCCGAGCAAAGGGAACTCAGCTCTGTTGACCCAAAGAAATGTTTCAGAGCTCTGAAGGTTGGGTGGTTGGGCGTCAAACACTGTGCCCGGTGCCCTTAAACAACTTGCAAACCCATTTCATTTTGCGGGGCGCGCCTTATAGAGGCTGTGGCGGCTTGCCTGCCTTGACGCATCCTCCGACTCCTTTGCTTTGAGGACTCGGGGGCCCAAGAGGGAGCAGTAGATGGAATCCATCAGGATGATGGCGATACCTGGGCCGCACCCCCGTTTCATGGATGGTTGGTAAAACCTATTTTGCGGGTATATTACAGCGGAATCATTCCAGGGTTTCTTAGGTGGTGCAGGATTTCGTCCATCCACAGAAGAAAGGGTTTTGCCAAGCAGGATGCCATGTCCCAAGTTTGCCCCACTAAAGAAGTCCCCCATGTCTTGTTGTGGGTCACCTGTGAATCAAGTATCTTGGCTGGAATTAGGACCCCAGCAAAAAGTATATTTTTTCGCCTGGTTAGTGGAAAACAAAGGGAACCCCGGAAAAACGAAACATCAAACAGGGGAACTACTTCTGGGGAACGTATGTGACTGTGGACATTGCGACTTTCTGATTTGAACCCGAGGTTTTGGCAGAAATCGACGGCGCCAAGTGGCCACAGGGGTCCCTTCGAGGACACCAGCAATGGTTCATAGGAGCTCCCTTTGAATCAACAGCCTTTCTTGTGACCTGAAAATGCGGACCCTTCCCCCAGAACACATTGAAAGCAAACACAGCTAGTCGTGGAACCCACTAGTTGTAACTGGATACTTACCCCAGTTTAAAACCAAGTAAACCAAGTGTAACCATGCTAAAAGAGACTCCAGGCAAGATACCTCAGACCTTTGCTGATCTAGGAAAACTCTTCCCACTTTGTTTTAAGGGATGCTATTTTGTAGGCTGAGGAAAACTTCAGATACATGCGAGGAGAAAAAACCGGACACCTGCCTGCAACTCCAAGCATCCCAGAGTATCCTCAAAGGACAATTTCATTCAAACGCGGGGCCCGGCCTTCAGATGACAACCGCCCCAGTTTTTGAGACCAAACCGAAATGACCCATTTTTGTCTCTGGCCTAAAACGGGCTCGTCTCAAACTAGGGGGTTCCTAAAAAGTGAACGGTTTTCCTTTTGGCCTCCAAAGAGAACACACACCCGAAAAGCCATATGTGGTAAAGCTGAACATCTACAGCTCATTTAGACCCAAGATCCAACCTGCAGCCATTGTTTGACTAGGGGAAACCCTTTCCCGGTTTCCCCTCCAGCAGCTCAAGAACAACTATCGGAAACCACGGTTGGCATCTCCATAGCAACCAGCTAACAAAATACCTGGATGGCTGAATCCTGTGTGCAATCCACCCTTTGACGGAGGATCATCATTTCAACCAACAAGTTCCAACTAGCATTCAAGATTGATGGATTCCCAAACCGACTCTCCTGCGTTTTGTCTTCTTTTGTCTTTCTCGCGTTTTGTAGGGGGGATGACGAATTTCCACCGACTCACCCAGCTTGTCTTTTGTGGGTGTCCAAGAGAACACCAACCAGGCGGCATCCCGGGGTGAGGGTGAAGAAGCCGATGTCGTAGCCCGCGGGCTTAAACACCGCGGCGGCCACGAAGTTGATGGAGGACCCCATCTTCGTCAAGGACCCTCCCGCCTGACGCTCCCAAGCTCCCCCCCCCCCCCCCGCCCCCCGCCCCACCAGGCGGTTTCCCAGGAATGCGAGTGAACCAACCAGAGGTAAAACACACACACACACACCTCCAAAAACAAGAGCAAAAGTACCATAGGTCAAAAAATACACAACAACACGGTAAACCCCGGTAAATCGGAGGCCTTCCTCGTTCCCTGACTTGCAAATATCTTTGGGCACCCGCCGTAGTAGAGCACCGAAACACAAACCGCATTTGGTAAGTTCACGTAGGATTCGCCACTGGTTCACTGGCAAACCATGTGCATTCTATTGTACATGTCAGTTCCCAAACAGAAACAGAGAGTCCGCAAAGGACGCACGGAAGAAACACATCCGCCAACAGGACCTCTTTCAGGTTCCATGTCTCTTTCTGGGAGGGTATGAAGCACATCCCAACTCTGTGCCAGATGTCTGCTTTTGGGAATGCATACCTCCCAAAGGAATATTGGACTTTCAGGGAGGGGTCCATATATTTCTAAATTCGATTTGCTCACAAACAGGTTTCCAGCAGGGAAGAAGCAACATGAACACGCCGCCATGTTCAGCCCCAATCTGGCTGATTGATAGGCGGGCTTCCATTTCAAGAAACGATGCAGGGCACTTTGAGGATTGCTAATCTAACAGGTGGAGCAATTCTGGGTTCCCGTCACCACGAAGCTTTCCTGAAATAGGTACCTCCCCCCACCCACTTTGCCATGGAATAACACCAATCTAGGACATGATGCTGCCAAACTGCAACTCAGGAAGCGAGCATCTGATTATCAGATGGCTGAAAACTGGCTTCGTCATGAAAAACGCCAAGTCACCCCAAGCAGCAAGCAAAGGCAAGCTAGTCGAGGCTTCAAGGGGCCCATTCGAGCGGGCTCGCTACCCAGCCAACCATTGGACAATGGACTGGACTGGCCCAAGAGGTGAGGAATAGGAAGACCAAAAAGTTCAAAGTCCAGAAACTCAGGAAGTGAGAATAGGCGGTTGGCCCAGTACTGAATCAAGCATACAGCATCCGAAATCAACCCATTGGATAGAACCCATTTGGAATGGTTTGATCGGCCCAGGGGTCCGTGCTTTTGGGCTTTTGAGCTGTTCGGGATCCTGGACTGATAGCGACTTGTTTCCTTCATAGTGAGAACCAGCAAGAAAAAACTGCGTGCAGCATCCAAAATCAAGCCATTAGTTAAAACCTATTTAGCTTGGCCCACATCTGGGGTACACAGAACATGCCATTTTCAGATGCTTCATGTTTAGCCTGCCTAAACATAATTTCGGATCGGATACCCTTTGCAACCGATCAAACAAAAAGCCGCCCGTTGTGGCTCGAACCGCCTGCGCCGCGATGCTGAGGGGCATCAACACGCTCTGAGAGGCCACCCCTTGGCGCAGGCAGAGGGACTGCAAAACTGGGATCATCATCACCACCTCAGCGGCGACTTCTTCGACCCCTCCTCTGGACCCGGCTTCAGGGCTCACATGTCCAACCCAGATATCCTACGGGCACTGGGCATAAACCAAGGGACATTTCAAGAAATCGGCTCGTGGTAAGTTGAGGAGTGACTCACCTTTTCCCAGTTGCAGCCAGTGACTTGGAAAAAGGAAGAAAAGACTTGGACGCGGGTTCGATCCTTTTCAGTCAAACGCCTTCCAAACGACCAGTAAAAAATGGCGCTGCTGAACAAGGGGGGTTCAAAGGGACCCCTTAAAAAGTCCTTTAACACACACACAAAACAGGTGCTCTCAAGACAACACAAGCACAAAACCAACTTGTTCAAAAGCTCAAGTGGGTCAATGAATCCTGCCCATTTTGGGGAGGGCCTATGCCAAGCAGTAAACGTGCAAATGACCTCAACCTTGGCAGAGCCAAGGCTCCCAAAGGTTACCTTGTTGCCATGTTGAGAGGGAGCTTTGGCAGGTCCCTTGAATTAGCGAGCTGCAGATTCGAGATTCACGTGCTCAGGGGATACTCAACCAAACATCTGGGTCGCAAGATGAGCATGTGTTCTTAACAGTCTGGGCTCATCAGCAGGGGTACATCATAACTAAACACCAAAAGAGGCAACAGGGTTCAAGCCCAGAAGGACATGTTTTACCGTAAACTCCTCACCCTCAGCTGACAATTGTAAGGCACCCCCGACTACTTGTCATTCACAAAAGAAAGGGCACAAGGGGGATTGGAGATTGAAAACGATAAAAAGGGCCCCCATCTCTTGGGGATGGTGTGAATCAGAGCTGGCAAGATTTGTCTAACCAACCAACCCTGACCCCCCTTGCAGGAAAACACGCGAGGTTGTTTAAGCAATAGTCGCTGAACTCACTTCCTGAGTGGGTTGGCCGAAAGTCCAGACTTTTTACCACTAAGCGGACAGGGAATGCTACTTTCGGTGCAAGGATTCCGGCAAATCCCCAAGGTCAAACTAATAACCCCATGGTTCTTTAATGGGGGGTGCCCCCTTTTAGTGGGGGGTTAAGACCACTTTTAGAGGGACCCCCCCCCCACCAAATAAGGACGGGTTGATTCATCCGGAGTGCAGCAGGGAATGAGAAATTGAATGACCCCTATATCCCATCGTTTACGGTTTGTCCTTTATTTGGAATCCCTTTTCGGGCTCAATCCCCCAACACCCGGATTCGTAGTCATTCCCTATCTATCGCGGCAAGGAACGCCCCCAACTGGTTTGGATTTGGATATGAACCCCCTTCTTGTGGAGACCCCCAACCATCAAACCACCAATCTCCAAAGCACCGACTCTCACTTCCTGAGCGGACCGGCCCGAAAAAACAGCTCCCAAACTTTCGATGCACCGCCAAAATGGTCTCAACCCAGAAAGTTTACAAAGGTCCGGGATCTCGTGAAGTGAGAGTTATCTAGTGGGAAGCTGAACTCGGGTAAGCTGCCCATTTTTTTCGGGACCCATGGCTTTCAAGACCGAGCTGCGATGGGGGTGTTGTTGAAGAGCCCCGACAAAGCCGCCACAGACCAGAACATCCGGAAGATCAGGTCTCTGGGGCCTGCAGGAAACGATCCATGGATCAGAAAAAAAGAAAAAAACCGGCGGCTTTGGTGGTTGGAGCTGATTGGCTCTTGCAACCTTTGGCGGTGGCTCGCTCAAAAAACTTCGGTAAATGGGTTGCCCTGGTAAGTGGAAACATGGACCAACACCTGCGCAACCCCGCCTGTAAGATTTTGAGTCACGCCCATTTGGGGAATCACCGGATGCGCGCTATTGCCAGAAGGGTGAGCACACAGCTGTTCCACACGTCCAAGCATCAACTTGTTTGGGGCGCAGTTGCTTAAGCCAAACAAACGCGGTGTCTGACCGGGACAACCCAGGTGGTTTTGTTCAATAGCTGTTTTGCATGTTGATAGCTGATTGAGGTTGCAGTTTTGACTTATAACTTGCTGCTTTTCAAGCCAGTGATGCTCAACCGGAACCTGTTCGCGGGTGGGGAGCTCCTTACTCGTTCCATTTGGCACTTACAGGCCACTAAATAAGCAAACCAGACACACACACACATACACTAGTGATCTTGGTCAACAGTCAACTGTAAACCCTTGTCCGTTTGTGCTTTCTATCAACATTGTGAGCCAAGTCTCAGATGGTACTAAAACGATCCCAGCCATGGTGTTCCTCCAAACCCAGCCGGGGACAGCTTGTGTTTAGGTTTCTCGTTTCCTGACAAGCTGAGTCGACTGGCCATACAAGATTGACATCAAACATACTGGATACAACCATTTTGCCAACTCAGGCAAGTTATATCGCAGGGTTTTTCTGCAAGCCCCCTTGGGAAATCAGATGGGGGACCATGAAAGTTAAAGGATCTTTTTCACATGTTTCGGGATCCCTTGCATTTCTCAAAAGGAATTCAACGGCAATCTATTTTACGTGACACTTGAGCATGTCTTTTTAGGGGACCCTCCCAAAAATGACATCCCAATTTTTGACCCCACGCCTTTTGCGCCTCCCAGCACCATGCTAATGAACCTCTCTGGCACACCCGTGTCACCCATGGCCCGCATGATGGGGAATAAGAGCGCCAGTGTAACTACCTGGCAGTGGAGTGTTTCCAAACGTGGGACTGGCTTTTGGTTGGTATTTAAGTTTGTTTCCGGGAACGTGCCCCCAATGCAGCTGAACACGTTTGAGCTTGGTGTCTCGCCACTTTCTTCGTGGACACCCTGCAAGTCACAGGCAGGGTGAATTCCAAGCAGGCCAATCAAATGCCACACCCTGCAAACATGGCAATGAAGTACAGGGTTCGCCTGATCCCTCGCTTCCAAACTGCCGTACATGGTTGATCACTTTTGGCACCCACCCGTTCCTAAAAGGAGCCAATATATCAAAGGTCCATTGAACACTACTGTAGAAGATCCCCCCAAACAAGACAACAACATACGGAGATGCTTCCATTGCCGACCAAAATATCAACACCCCCCTCCCCAACATATGAAGTCCGAACCAAGATAATATGAAGTCCGAACCAAGTCAAGCACAAACCCTTTTGGGTGATTTTGGGTTCGTCTGGATCGATTGGTGTCCTTGTTTGAGGCTGGGTGCCCTTTTTGCGGCTGCTTTAATACAGTCAGCGGCGGATGCGCCGATCGTACTTTCGCATGTCCAGCAGGCAAGTCGTACTGTAATGTTGACGCATACTGTCTGGGTGTCCTAACATTCTAGGGGTACCTTCCCCATTCTTTGCAGGGATCCGATTTTTTTCAGGAAGCCGTCAAAAGCCAGGGGGAAACAGAGCCGGTTTTGAAAAGAACGATGGTTGAAAAGAAGTGAAAAGGAATCAACCCTTAGAATTTTGGCAACCATGTTTAGTGGCCCCAAAAGGTTAAGCTTCGATTTCCGGAAAAATAATGGAAAAGGAATCAACCATAGGAAAATGCACTTTGCCTTGGAATCCCTTTCAAGCCACCAAGCAGGGCACCCTCAATGGCCGCAAGGGAGCTGTGTTTTTCGCGGCTACCTGTCTCAGCTTTTCAAGAGAACCCAAAGGGAAAACGAAAACGACGACCAACATCTACTCAAACTTTGCGTTTTTTCAGGAGCAAATCGAACCAGTTGAACACAAGCATGTCCTTTCTTTTGGTGGGTTCAGGGCAAAACTGTAAATCAATTCCTGAGTTGATCAATGTTGATCAGCCAAAACAAGCTCCCAGACTCTGTGTTTGCCACTGGAATGGTCCAAACCAAAAAGTCTACAGTATAGGAACTCGAAGTGAGAGGATCCATGTGGCTCCTTGAAAAAAACAAACAGACACACCTTCACCACCTCCATCGCCCGCTTTCTCGGATCGATCCGAAGATCCGAAGATCCGAAGATCCGAAGATCCGAAGATCCGAAGATCCGAGCATCCGAGTCGCGGCATCGGAGGCGCAGCCCTGGAATAGCTCCTTGCTCTTCAGGATATCCGCCTGTCCCAAGTCGGACCCTATCCCTGGGGTTGACGTGAGCCCATCTATTCAAAGGTATACTCGGTCAGGGTCCGAGCTTCTGAAGGCCCCGAAAAAGACTCGGAAGAGTTTCCCAAGGAGTCCGGTCGTTGAGACGACCCGTTTGGAAGCAGGTTATTGACATTTGGAGACACTTGGGATGGATTTCCTGCCATTTCCAGGAAGACTTGTAGAATGCACCACGAAGCCCAGCTACGAAGAAACCAGTGAAACAAACAAGCGCACAGTGAACAAACCATGACATGCCCCTAAGAAGGGTTGGAGAAGGGCTGAGACAATGGTGCACTTTAAAACGGCCTCCTATTTCAAGTACGATTTAGAAGCCACGACGGTTTAAATCACGATGGTACAAGCCAACGCAACATCCTGGTTACAACTATGTGGCGTTTTTTTCATAAACGCCAAACACTGTAGTAGCCACCGATGATGTGTTACATTCTCAGACTAACCAATCGTTTTGGACCCCACTAGGGTCCCCATATTTCCCCTTCTTTTCGGCGGTTTTAAACATCAGCTTTTAGGCCCAAAGGTGAGTGTTCCTTGGCGGGTGATGCTTCATGAAAAAAATCTCCGCCCCCACCCGGGTAAAACCTCGGGAGCCGCAGCCCACACGCGAAGTCGAGGCGCCAGGCAGGCCACCGCGGCCACGAACAAGAGCGTCAGCTCCACGGTGACGCCTTGTGGCACCAGCCTCGGCTGCGAAGTTCGCGTCTCGCGGGTTTGCTGCTGGGTTTTTTGTCCCTTGGGGGGTTGGGGGCTTGGGGAAAGGGGGTTTTCGGGGGTGTTGGGGAGTGTTGGGGAGTGTTGGGGAGTGTTGGGGAGTGTTGGGGAGTGTTGGGGGGGGGGGCCGTTAGGGGGGTTTGGGGGGTTTGAGGGTTGGGGGGGGCGGGGTGTTTCAAAAGGCGCTGGTGCGTTTCTTTTGGCGGGATTCATAAAGGGTTGTTTTCACACGGAGTTGGCCGAACCTGGCTTCATGGAAGGGAGGGGTCCTGCTTGCTTGGGGCTCCTATGTCCCCTTCAAGCATCACCCCGCAATGGCTCAAAGGATGATGTGTAAGAAAAGACACCTAAAGATGCACAGTTTGCCTACCAGAGTCCAAACAGCCCATCCTGCTCATCCAAAGGCGCTTTGGGCCACCCGACCGTCCGCGAACATGGAACCTCACAGAAAGGTCCTGGAAGACTTTTTGGTTCCATGTTAGTGGACCAGAGGCTAAACTTTTTTTGCCCGTAGAGGCTACACAAAATAGACCCGTGTCCGCCACACTGGGTGCTTTGTTTATTTTTTTTTTTGGGGGGGGGAATCCGTTTGTTTCCGATGGGCCCAAAAATCCACTTGATCCGTGATGGTTAGAAGATCGGAAGAAGGGGGTACATTCAGTACATTCCCATTAAATTTTCCTGTCACCACACAAGCCTTCCGAAGGAGGGTCATGTTTAGTTCCGACCAATGGGAGCGGGCCGAGCCTTCAAGAAGGTGTTTCGCCGGGAACCCTTGCCCTTGCCACTCTTTTGAGTGCTTTTCTCTCGGGGGGTACCCCGGTCGCGTTGGTTTCAATGAAGACCAACACTTGGCCCACGTCTGGGGCACACAGAAAATAATATGCTCAGATTCTGGATCATATTGGAAGGAGACACCACAAAAAGAAAGGCCGAAGCCCATTTTTTCGGAGCTCCTTTTGGCAATCGAGTTCCGCCTCAGGGCACCCCTGGGCTTCTGTATTTCCAGAGCTGGATGGACATCCAGCATTGCATGATTGGCCAAGCATAGGTGAACAAGTTACGAGTCAAATATCTAGGTGAACACAAGTCAAATGATTCAAGAAGTTGCTCAAATGGTTCTGCTTTGCTACTTTAAAAGAAGGTGATGTGTTCACGGGATTTGTCCGGCTGAAGCTTGCTTGCTTTTTTGCAGTTTCAGAACGGCGCTAGGGTGAATCCACATCTGTCCGGCAAGTGGAAAGGGGATGTGTGCCGTGGTCAATGACTCCTTTTATCTGGGTGGTCATGAGCCCCCAATTAAATGGTCGTCTAATTCCTTGAGGCTAGGACAGGCATCCCTCAAATGTCCTCGGCCAAGGACAGGAAGGGTCAGTTGGACCAAAGATGGCTGAAATGTTCAATGGAACCAGAAAAAACATTGTAGCCTCCCTTGTTTGGTTCCAACTGCAGTTGGGGGACACCTGTTGCATAATCCAAAAAAAACACGTGTTGGTCTCAGCCTTTGTTGGTGTTCCATTGACATCGGGTGACTCTTGGTCTCATTTTAGAGACATGGAGAAAGCCCGGTCCAGAAGGCCCCCAACCCATCCTCTTGAGAGGGGTTCGGGAGCAAACCCACGGCACAGAGATCCATTTACCCTCAACAAGCACCACGGGTGCAAACAAAAATCCAAACCACCAATTCAGAGCCCTGGCAAGGTGTCCCAAGAGGGTGCAAGCAGGTGGCGCTATGAAGAGCATCAGCAGGTTTGCCACTATGATCATACGTCCTGGGATCAAGTGGCTCCGACAAGGATCGCATTTTTCGTGTTTGTTTCCGGGCTGCCCAAACCGATCCCGAATAACTTTGAGTGTAACCCACCAAAGGGAAGGAATAAGCTGCAAGGCGGCCGAAAGTGAGAGAACCTTCCCAGCCCCTCCACTCCAGTGCCTTTTGACAGGACCCCATGGGTTAGAAGGTTAGCCACACGTCGAACCACAGGGAGCAATCCACAAATCGTCAAGGGTCAGACCGATTTTCCGACCCAACACATTTTGGAATTTTCAGGCAGCGCCCCCCCTCCCCCCTCCCTCGGATTCCGTCCCATTGATTAAGGTGGGCTGAAAGGGAACGCCCCTATGCATCCGGGTAAGCACGAACATTAGCAGGGTTGCTGCTTGTTTTGCTCGCCGTTTCACTTACTTGATTCATAAGTTGGCAACTCGCTCTGGAAAATGCTACGTGCCCCGTTAAAAAAGTAAGGGGGCAACATGTTATCTCACTTGTCAGCAAATGCTCCATACTGTGGAATCCTGTGGATTTCAACTCCACGGAACTTCCATGACCAGTGCAAGAAACTGCGGACCGTTTTTGTTAACCAACCTGAATGAAGGGATGCCTCAAAGACCTTGCAGAACTCATGATGGCGCCTTAGCTCTAAGGCACATTTGAATATCTCGGCTCCAGAACAGCTCGCAGTGCAGCTGCGGGGGTTTCTGTTTCAGGCCAACCTTTGAGCCATCACGACATCCCGTTGTTTCAATCCAAGACTTTGACCCTGAATTCCAGCCACCCGAGCGGCTACAAACTGAAAGTTTGACAGTCCAAAGTATGGTTTTGGGCACGACATGTTTGGTTCCAAGGACAACTCCACCTCAAACGTTGATTTGACAGCCCCCCGAAATGCCACCGTAATTTACAGGGAACTGAGATGGACAGGACGCCGCGGATCTTTTTTTCCGGGTCTCCTAGAACTGCTCCCCCAAACAAAAGCCACAAGAACACAAACCATCCCCCAAAGACCCCCGAGCCCAGCGGGCAGATAAGCCAGGAAAAGCAAAACAATCTAAGGGTTTTTCTACATACCCCGAAATCACATACCCAACAAAAGTTGATTATATAATGGTTGTATAGGGATTACACACTGTTGCCAAGGCGGCGTGCCCCATTTTCACTTGCACCTGCGTTTCTTGGCACCGGATTTCTCTTTTTACCACCCCCCGAAGCCCCTGGCTGCCCCAAAACTCTCCCGAAATCACCCGGTATCTCTCCCCCGAATTCCCCGCCAACCCACGGTTCCCCACCCAATCACCAAAAAGCTATTCCAAGACCCACAACCGCCCGCATACCTCAAAAAAAGAGCGCCCGGGAGATATTGACGAAATTTGGGGTATGTACTCTTCGGCCCCGGTGGGCTTTTGTTCGGGGTCCTCACCACCGGTCTTAAAATGAAATCTGGAGCATCACCTGGGCGTTGCTCTGCCCACACTGCTTTTGTCATCCCGAAGCTGAACACAAACCATCACGAGTAGTGCCTGGCATAGGCTAACAGTGACAGTGGCAAGCACACATTCCTACCCCGAGAAGGTGTTTCCATTCTTTTGGGGTATGTACTTTTGGGGTATGTACTTTTACTCTTAGAAACAAGGACTTGCTGGTTTGAATATTCAGCTTTCCTCTAATTGGTGGTTGGTGGTTTGGTTGTTAAGGACAGAAACTCATGTTCCTCTAAAGAACCAGGGGTCCAAATCCAAATCCACACCACTGGCAACCTCTAGCAAGACCGTTTTATGGTACCCAGGTTTCCCAAGGCTTCCGAAAACCCACGTAAAAGGACCACTCAATTACTACACCAATGAACAAGCTAAAACATGAACAAATGCAAGGCAAATCAATGAACACAGCAGCCCGCAAATACATCAATGAAAAACACATATGTGAAAACTATCTGCATATATGTTCTTCTCCCTCTCGCTCTCTATTGTCGACCTCTCCCCGAAAATCGGCGAAAGCCCCCGGCTTTCGCCCTTGCGCTTCGAAGGGTCCGAAGGTGGAGTCTTGGAGGCACGCCAGGTCCCATGTGCCCCAGAGCCACAAGCCCAGACTGACGACGCCCAGCGCGACCAGCAGACCCACCGAGGCCCACGGCAGGTCCTCCTGGCGATCGGACGGATGCTTGGGGCGAACCCGGGGTTATACCAGAAGTCAACAGGGGGGACCCCAAAATCGGATCCGCGTTTTAAGAGGAATCAGGTTCTTTTTGGGACCACCAAAAACGGGGTTTATGCTGATTTGCAAGGATGATATGGGATCCAAAACAGGGGTTGGAAGCGGGGGGGGGGGTGGCAAAAAAGTAGTTCAGGCAACTCGGGTACCTCTAGGGGAAGCCAAAGCAATCCCCACAAAGTGGTTGGTGGCTTATTGGGGAAAAACACCGACAAATGAAAAACACGTGCGACAGCAGGGGCAACTTCCGGGGTTTTTCACTTCCAGTCCGTACCTTTTGAAAGGGGGACCAAAGCGAGGCGGCTTAAACCACGACGTGCCCCCCAGCCGCGTGGTCCAACCCAAATGGCTATGTCTTCTTTTGCGGAACCCGCCCGGTTTAGGGGAAAAAATGAGCCATTTTTGTCGCGGGTCCCATTGTTTTTGCTCAGACATTTGTTTCAGGCTTGTTCCCTTTCTTTCATGCACCCCCAATTCCCCACCCCCCCCCCCCCCCAAATTCCCGCAACTCCCCGAGTTCCCCGAATTCTCCCCAAAGCTCCCGCCCCCCGACCCCCAAAAAAACAACAAACGAAAAACGGCAACGGGCAAGGGGGTTCTTTGAGCTGCTGCTCGATGCTCTGGAAGGGCATCACCAGACTCCCCCGGATCGCCGAGCTCCGCAAGTTCCGCTCCATCGCTCGGTGTCCGGCGCGCGGCGACGTCGCGGCGATCTCTCCGGCGCTTTTTGGGCCCCAGCCGAGGCTTCGAGGGAAAGGAAGAAGGCCTGCAAAGAGATCCCAGGAGTTGTGGAGACTTCATTGGTCAGGGCTTAGCATTGCCGGGTGGCGTCTTATAAGTGTACCTTTTGCACATAACCCACAGGGACACCAACATCGGTTTCCATGGGGTGGGTAAAGGAAGTTACTGGTTTTGTGGGCTAGTTGGCTATGGGTCTTTGTTTGAGCAAGCACACTTCCCCTTCCCCCCACTAACATGGCGCCTGTGGAAAGGTACCTGGAAGATAAGTTTCCTCAGGGAACCGCTCTCAGGTGCCATGGGAGGAAGGGTGAACATGGCCGGTGAGCATGAATCGTGCTATCCTCGGATCAAACCCCATACAATCCCGATGTGGGCCCGGCATTTTTCTGGTCACTGTACAGGGTTTTCGCGACCCGACCGTGAAAAACCAGTGACCCAAACAGGAACCCACCAAGCAAAAGGTAATTTGAGGGAGCCACTGAACAAGTGCGAATTTGGGGTGGTGGGGAGGGATGGAGAAAACTAGGTACCCATGCCCTCAAAGAAGGACACTCCCAATGCACAGGAACGCTGAAATCTCATTTACCCTCTGCACGAACCACAGGTTCGGCCAACATGGCCAAGCATCTTTTCTCATGCGAACCTGGGATTGAACCCCAAAGGCAAGCCGCGATGTAGCGAAAGCGCTTAGCCCGCCGCTTTCCCTTGGAGCCCACGGTGTGGGCGGGCTTGGAGGTAGAACACCTAGGAAGCTGGAAAACATGCCATGGATGGCTGAGCGCTTTGCGAGGCTCGGTCCCTCCTTTTTATCGATTGAAAGGGGAAGCCAAAAGGAAAACCACATATTATTCTTTGTTTTGGTGCGGGGGTCCCCTAGAAAAAGACATACCCCATCTTTTTGCCCATAAATGGAAAAGGAACAGAGACAAAGAGACCGGCAGCTCTGGTATGGAAAAGCCAAGCGCTACCCAGCACCCTCAACCGAAAGGGGGAAACACAAAACCTCCCTGAAACGAATGGAGAAAGGGAAGCCAAAACCCTTTTGGGACAAATGGGGAACATGGTGTTGCCGGGTGTTTGGAGCTGCCACTCTAGTTGTCTACTATGGGTGTCTACTTTGTGCTGGCGCCATTGATTTGAAATACATTGACATACACTTGGCGGGATGGTTCGGTTCTAAGCAGGGTGCCGAGAAAAGCATACGACTCGGCGCAAAATCGAAGTTAGAGCGTGCTACAACGTAGGTTATCTGGGAACGTAGCGAAATATCCCAAGGAAACCCCAAGGTATCACAAAGAGCCAAGACGACCCCACAATATCCCTAAGGCATTCCCCAACAACTCAAGGTAGCCTCAAGGCACTGGCAAAACCCTTCTTCCAGCATGATTAAGCTTCTGTGGCTCCATCCCGGGTCTCACTTATTTTGTGCCGACGTCAAAGGGGCATCCGGAAGAAAAGTGGCTTCCTCCCTGGCAACAAAAATCAAAGCACGCCGCACCTTGGACCACTTCCATTCGGACAATTGCAACCTGACTTGTTCAACAGATGCCTTCCAAAATAGGCTACTTCTTCCGGGACGTTGGTAACTGACCCCCCCAAAAAGACTATGAGGTCGTCTTCCAGGTTCAGGGCAGGTCAGGTTCTGGGGACTCGCCCCTTTACCTTGACCAAGACATGGACCAAGACAGAACGCACTTTCCGCGCAACCACTTCTTTTGGCCATTGGGAAGCTCCTTGGGTGGTCTCTCGACCTGCAGCCAGCGTGCGCATTCCAAGAGTCCCCATCTGCCAGAATGCGCTCCTCGACTCCTGAGCGGCGAACACTGATTTGGATCTGAATGAACTTCATTATGGGTATGTGAAATAGGGGTGGAACCTAAGACTTGCCGTTTTCCTCTTAGTTTCCCTTTGAACCCACCCCAACAAGGGTGCCCTCAAAAAAAAAGACGAGCCACACAGATTGATGGGCAGCTGAGGGAGGAATCTCGTGTTCTCAGGAGCTGGGACGGCTTGGGGGGAAGACCAAAAAATGAACCCAAGTTTCCTTCTATTTGCGGATGCATCCCCGGGAAAAGGTAAAAGCACCATCCAGTAGTGATAGATTCCCACTTTGGGCAGTAGCAACCCCATCAGTTCACGTTGATGAATCCGGGCCCATTCACTCGATCACATTCTTTGTGCGAAGGTGCTAGTGCTGAGGAGTTGCCAGTCTCAAGGTCCACATCCCAGTGAGAAAACAGAGGTCAACCCACTGAACCCGTCCAGCTCCACGTGCCTTGAGAAAGGCAATGCGGACATTCCGGAAATCGAAGCTTAACCTTTTGCGGCCACTAAGCAAGGAGGAACAATTCTAAGGGTTGATTCCTTTTCCATTCTCTTCAACCATAGTCCTTCTCAAAAACCCGTCGTTTTCACTGGGTGTCTTGAGGTCTGCTAGAAAGATTCAGATCCCTGGAAAGAATGGGGAAGGTACCCGGAAAATATAAAGACCAAGAGGTTCAAAGCTCGACTCGTCGACTCGCTTTGGGCAAGTGAGTTGTGTCCTTGGGACGGTTGAGCTTGCCAACAAAACAGGGCTCAAGGTATACTGACTTCTTTTTTCCGCACCCGAATCGAGTTGTTGCAACTCAAAGGTCATGATTCATGATTGAACCCTAGTCCACGGGCTTTAATCAAGCAACTTTTCCGTAAGCCCGACAAGGGAAGCTAGCACCATGGGACATAGAGTTGGGAACCCTGCAAGGAGATCCCCCCTCGTTTCTGCTAAATCTGACTTCTGAGGTGGCCTTGGGTGGATTTCAAAAACCAAACATATGTGCCATGGTCATGCCATCATGCCATGGTCAAAAGACACCTCTACTTGGGGTTGACAGGAATGGCTTTCCACCTGGCAAGGCTGCTCAATATCCATTCTCAGATAATGATTCCTAAAGGAGCCATGGCCCAATTGGCGAAAGCAACGGAGATGTCACCGTGGCACGTTGCCAGCGCCCTCAGTCTTCACGCCAATCCGAGAAGCCTGGGTTGTACAATCCTGGGTTCCGGGGCTGTTGGGATCTTGCGGGGACCCCAGAAAAAGGGGGTGCGTTTTATGAGGGAAGTCTGGGTACGTGCCGTTTTCCTCACCGTAAAATAGAGAGGGGAACTTTTCAGGATGTCACTTGAATAGACCCAAAAACACGCCAAACTTTTCTTGGCCTACTTTAGTCTTTCATTGCCGTGGGGTTCAACTGCCATGAAGCACCAAATACTAAACCACATCACCCACGCCATGAGTGAATACCAAACTCGCAGCGAATGCTCTCGTCGCGCGGGAGGCTCTCACCGGGCGCCGCGCTGGGCGGAGGCTCGCCGTTCACGGTGAGGATCTCGTCCCCTTCGAAGACGCCGTCCACCTGGCGTTCAACGCGGGTCAGCGTTCGAAGCTCCTTGATCGAGGGAAGCAAACAGAAGGGGACAACGGTGCCACAGGATTGGCCCACCCCGAACGACCCAGCCAAGCAAGCAAGCAAGCAACCACGTTCCCGCAACTCGAAGAGTCATCATACACTTGTCCTTTCTTCGAACTGTCCATCCCGTTTTCCACATCCGGCCAAACACTACAAGGGCAAGCATTTGGCAGGGTCAACGAATCTTTATTTTGAACCCAACGAGTTCCCTTTAAAATCAGTCCGTGGGCGACTCGAAGCGCGCCTGGGGCTTTGCCCCGGAGCTTTCAAAGCTCTTGGAGGAGAAGCAGGCCTCACCAAATCTCGCCGAGGCTCCCACTACTTGCAAGGGGAAGCAGAGAGAAGCCGTCGCTCAAGACAACCACAAAAACGAGGCGATGAACAAACAATTGCAAAAACAAGGGGACACAGAAAATTCACAGGGCAAAGAGAACACTAACAATTGGCAAAGGAAAAAAGGGACGCCCTCTAGAGATTGGTCGCACTTTTGGGCATGGGCCCTTGGATTCATTCCCACAAAGCTGGCTGTGAACAATGACTCAGGGTCCCTATAGTTCCCCATTTCAACATCGCCCACGTGATGCTCAAACCAGCCCTTTGGGACATGTAGGGAACCCTGTCGGAGGGAGTGTCACTAACCAATCCGAAAACCGAGGGATGTCAAATCATTTCTCCTCCCTTTGGTTTTGGGATTGGTGGTGACAAACAAGCAAGGGGGCTGAAAGGTTCAAACAAAAACCTTTTGGGGGAAAGGGTTGAACAAATACCCGCTTTCAACACCCATCCGGGCTAGCTCGGTCTACCTAAAAGGGTTGGACAAATCCCCAGGCTGGCCAGCTATGGGCTTTAAGTGGTCGATTTCATTTGGGTCATGGGATTCCGGTTAAACACGCAACCGTCCCTCCCACTGACATGGCATCTGACGGCCTTGCTGGATGCAATGTTAGTGGCGGGGAGGGTAGGCTGGCTTTCGTGGATGCCGGGTAGCCGGATAGAACGTTGGCAAACTTGGCCAGACTTAGGCTCCCAGCAAAAATAACACGCGAGGTTTTTGTTGGGCGAACAAACCACCTTCAACCATGGCTTCAAAGTGTTACGAACTGGATTTCCTCCCTCCAACGCCTTTTTGCGAGTTGGGATTGGCCACCCCGTTTTGGAGACAAGAGCCCAGGGCCCCAAAAGTGACAGGCAAACCCGGCCCCCCCGTTGCCAGAATTGGGGCGGTTAAACACATGTTTCCGGCTTGTTGCTCCCTCAGCTTGTGCCCCAAACTAGAATGATACTGTGGATGGACGAAATCGTAAACCGTGTAAGAATCCCTGGAACGATGATTCCCCTGTAAATACCAGCAAACAATGGTTTCTCATGGAGTCAAGGTGGTGCAGAAGTTTGTCCATCCACATGTGTAGATCTTGGCAACCAAGCTCAATACATCTTAGGAAGAATGACGCGCTTGAGGCCTCCAGTTTGGATTGGTGAGCTGGGAAGCCAACAGCCCCAAACCGGGGAGAAATCAATTTGCGTGCGAATCCTTACTCGCTTCACACCATGTCACACCGGAGACATTGCCAGGGAGACGAACCACGAACCACCCTCCAACCTAAGATGCCTCAAAGGATAAACGACTCAATATCCTTCCAGGTTTTACCGAAAGGACACCTATGGCTTCGATGTTTCCTGGATCTTGCCGTCTGTCCATCGCTTCCCATGTCTCAAAGGCTGAATGTATGTCGCCTGGTAGGAACGCCTGGGTTAACTAAGTCAGCTGTACGGGTCCCAAATGGCCAAAGGAACCCCCCAGAACACACAAAGACATTCGCATGCAGGAAAGCATGCTACTTGTCCACACATTTACAAAAAATGGGGGTGGGTGAGAACATTCAATGGCACAAAAAGGGCGTGCGTTTGGCTGCCGCGCATCTGACCTTTTTTGCCCATAGCTGCAGCGTGGTTCTTTCGCCCAGGTGAAAATGTCACCGCGCTCTCAGAAGCGCCGCTCCGGAAAAGCGCGGGACGGGTATCGGAAGTGTATCACTGGGTCCATGAAAGCGATATCCTCAATCGTACCCAAGTGGATTTGAGAGAAATCGCCCCAAAGTTGTACAGTGGATTTTTGGGAAACCCCCAAAGTTTAAGAAGGCATGCCTTCGCTCTGTAAGGGACCCGTCGCTTGCTCGGCCAAGAAGCCGGACCTTCACAACCCACCATGGTGGGTCGGGGCGAGTCGGTATCCATGCTATCAGACAAGTGAACACCCGCGGGGCCTTCCCCATTCTTTCCAGAGATCCTTTTTAAGTTCTGCATCACCAAACACCCACAGCTTTTGCAGCGTTGGTTTTCGAAAATAATTGAAGATAATGGGGAATCACCCCCAATTGCTGTTCGGTATTCAGTCGGACGATGCTAATCAAACAAGTCCCAGCCGAAAGGGACGTGATAGGTGAAGCCCAAACGTCACATAGGCGGGGCCTCCCTACGCTCTGAAGCTCTCAATGGATGGAACTAAATGCGAGTTTCCTGGTGCTGGGTGGGAAATTTAGTGAGTCACCCTAGTTTTGGTTGTTGTGTTTGTTGCGTAAACCACCATAGACACCACAAGGCTCACATTGAAAAGCGCTGTGCATACACCGCTGCATTCTGCAGGGCTAGATTCGCCTGCAGACTTAAAAGTTGAACCGATGCTTGAAGTCATTGAATTTTCGGCAGCTAGTCAATTTGTGCAAATGCAAGGAATTGCCAGGAATTCCTTGCATTTGCACAAATCGACTAGCTGCCGAAAATTCAATGACTTCAAGCATCGGTTCAATTGCTTGGTGTGCACGGAAACGACGGCTGCCGTTGCTGGCATTGAAGCCAACTGCTGGTCAAGCAGGTAGATGAGCTCGTCTGCTGGCAGCTGCTTGTTGAGCAAGTGAGGCAGGATCAAAGCTAAGGTATTTGCTTCGCCCAAGAGCTGCAAGTCCACCTTGTGCTTCTTCCGCTTGCATTTGTGCTGGCTGTGACAATAGCCACAAGCAGACCCTCTTGGACATGTGCCGTACTTCAAGAAAAGGCAAGGCTTGTGACACAGCTCTGGATGACCCAGGCTGCCCACTGATGAGTCTTGACTTGCAAAGGTTGACGAGTCACAGTGGATCGGAGAGCCAATCTGACTTGAAATCCTGGAACTCATCGCATGGGCGCAGTGGTGGTATACTAAGCGCTGACTTGAGCTATCAGACTGAGCACCATAAACCAAGATCGGCCGATCGGCCGGCGACAGGACTTGAAGGGTGTCTGGCGGCACTTTGGGGTTCCCAGTCGGAAAACGTCGGGAATGAATTTGTCATTGCAAGCCGCTCAGTACCACTGCTCATATGCCCCTTGCAGACCCCGTGCCAAGGTTGGCACCCCCCCCCCAGTTGAAAGGGCATACGTGTTTGGGACGGAAGCCCCTGCACGAGATTTCACATGAGACAAGGCTCAAGCCGCACATCATTCCACAAAATGAGGTGCGTCTCAAAAACAAGCCCTCTAAATCGGTGTTTGGTTTCTCTGAACCACCTAAAACGGAAACCAGCAAAAGCAAACATGTGTTTCTTTTAGGGTGTCCAGTGGTGTTTTTCTCCCCACAAAAAAAACACCCAAATCAAGCCTGAGACCTAGCCTTCGGCACTTCGGAGACCAAGAGCCGTCCGTCGTGACTCTTCAGGGAAAGGCCTGCGCATGCAAAGGGCAAATCATGCAACTTCCCGCTCCCACCAACTAACATGGAACCTGACGGGTAAATCGTGGGTAGACCCATTAATCAACCCCTGGTGTATGCAAGCTAACCAAACGGCACCACACACGAGCACGCGATAACTCTTTCATCCGAGCAGTGTGTTGGTGCCAGGGACTCATCTTCCCCTGTCAGATGACCAACGCTGGGTGGGCCCCATGGGCCACCCAACTCACAATTCTCAAAAACTGAAGAACGGGTGTGCAGACTGATAGCGCCCGCCCCTGAGCCGGGGCCCGTGGCACCCAGGCCACAGGGGGGTCTGCCACCAGGGGAAGTGAGTCACCCACCGGCTCCGGTCACGGGAGCATGGGTGGGCCCACGCTGAAGATCAAATGCATCTCCATTCAGGAGACGCGGGAGAAAAACAAACTCCTCACAGAGTTCCTGCTTGGGGACCCTTTGTAAAGGGTCGAACCCAGAGAAATCCGGGTGCGTCAGCTCATCAGCCCATTGATTGAATTCACGGGGCACATGGTTGGCCGCCAGCGAGCAGCCATGGGTGTGGAGCAGGAAGACCAGCTCCATCAGGATCGCCGCCGTGTAGGGCTTCTTGGATCCAAGGTTGAGCATCGCCATGACGTTGCCCTGATTGTCACTGCCCACCGGGAGTCGGACCCGGGAGGACAGAGGGCCTTGGTGCGTGAGGATCATGTTACAGAGGAAGAGCGTGCCCAGCATCTCCAGAGCTGCAATCCTCCGCTTTGGATCCCCATTCTTGAAAGCCCAAGGGTACTCCTCCACGTGGATCTGCTCATGGAACCAGTACACCTCCTTCTTGTCCGGTTCCACTGTGTTGGAGCACCAACCTCCCACAAATGCCAGTCCGTCGTCCGAGGCGCTAGCGTCGCTGCAACCCCACCAAGAGGACTTTGGCAAGTAGGGGGAGTACTGGACGAAAGGCGTGTTGAAGAGGAACCGCAGCATGAACGCCAGCATCCTGACCACCTTGGGGGGTTTCCCCACCGTGGTGGTGGCCATCTTCCAGGCCCAAAGTGGCTGGAGCATCGACTTCGCCAGCGGACATGCAGCCGTTGCCCATTGGATGCGGCCCAGGGCCTTCTCGATGTCCTTTGAGTGCATCGCCTGCCCTTCCACCATGGTCTGCAAAACCTCCATGACCAGGATGTGTTTGTTGGCTGCCATGAGAACCTGCGGGATGTTCGGGTGGACCACGAAGCCCAGCCATGTGTTAACCTCCGCCAAGTGCGTCTTCTTCCAGCTAAGTGGGGTGCCCAATGCCAGGAGTGTGGCCAGCAGCGCCACCGCCAAGTTCACTGCCCCCTCGCTTCGAAGCAGCCACAGGAAGTCGGAAGACGAAGTTCCAATCCACTTGAGGGAAAAGTGCGTAGAGGACCCTGAGCAGAAGGGCTGCCAGGCGTCCCCAGTAGGATTGGGCACTGGCCATGCCATATGTGCCTACCTTGTTCACCCACCATTCTTCCCCCAGTGAGGCCACCTGGAACCGCCAGTCCTTCCTGAGGACCTTCACTCTCCGGTGGGCCTTGGTGACGTCCGCCTTGAGCAGCACCCACCTGGTGCCCGGCTCCGGCCAGCCCTCAGGTGGAGGTTTGACAGTCCCCCCCTCGGGGCCAGAGGCACCCTGAGAGGGGGGTCCCTCCGCAGCTGCCGCATGTAGCCAATGGAGAGCTTGAACCCCATCCAGCACCGTCGGAGCCGTCGTCCTTTCCACCGTCTGGTTCCTGATGGTGTCATTGGCCCCTCCCACCGAGCCATCGTAGATCGTGCGGATCTTGTCCCCCTCGTCGATGCCCGCTAGGGGGCCGGGACAAAGGTCCTCGCTGTCGCAGCCACATCGCGATGCTGCCTCCTCCTTACTGAAGGGGCCCTCCACCATGCCCATGGGGACCTCCTCCAGAAATGTGCCCCGGATGAGATCGCTGAAGTGATCCGCCGAGGGGTAGTTGCCCCTGCCCGTTGGGTGGGGGAGTTCCTGGAACTCCGGCTCCTCCCCTTTCAGCTCCTTCTTGAGTGGCCAGATGCCCGGCGAGGTCAGGGGTGGGTCCGTGACCCCCAGTGGGACCCCTTGCTCCAGGTCCCGGGGAAACTGGTGGTCCTGAATGTTCAGCGCCACGCTGTGCAAGATGTCCAGGAAGTGGTCGGCGTGCCCCCCGGCGCCAGAATCTCCCTGATGTCCTCCAGCAGGTCCTCCGGGAAGGGATGTGACCCATCCCCCAACGAGAGCGACTCCTGGAGCTTGTCCCCCCACGGCGAAGTGAGGACACAGATCTTGGCCCCCAGCGCTGCTGCTTTGGACAGCGGTCGGGCCCACGGGGCCAACCGTCCCAATGAGGGCTTTCCTCCACCGTCTCTTAAGGGACGCTGCTTGAAAGCCATCTGGAGGTACATGACCTTGTCGGAGATATTGGGGTCGTGCGTGATCGGCAGGATGGTGGGCCGATCCGAGATCTCCATGCCCTGGTGTGCCCATGGATCCAGGGGAAGAGTTCCCCCCCCAAGTTCATCCACCTCGCCAGTCCTCTGTGTCGATGTCCCCGCCTCTGGATTATCCGAGGCCGAGACCGGAAGTGAGCCCAAGGTCAGACCTGCCAACGCTTGTTGGCCCGCCTTCAGCCTTCGGGACTGGCGCTTGTTGTCCCCCGGCGTGCTGGGAGAAGGTTCCCTTGGACGCCTCGGGGGGGTCGTTGGGTTAGCCTGGGGCGTCATGCCTCCCGGCCTCAGCGCCTCCAGGACGGGTCCCGCTCGGCAAAGGATGGCCGCTGCGAGACCCTGCTCCAGGTACCGGCTGAGGTCACTGGAGTTGAGCTTTTCTCCCCTGGGGTGAGACCCGTGGTTGCAACGCAGGTCATGCCAATGGTGGAGAGGAAGGTCCGTTGACAACGCCGTGGACTTCACAACCACCTGGCCCAGGCGGCACTCATCGAACTTGATGAGGGAGTGGTGGAGTGCACTCGCCCATTGAACGTAGGCCCGCGTGACCCAGATCGATGAGCACCTCGCTGCGCTCGGGCTCTTGCTGCACTCCATCGGGTCCATCGGGTGCTCCAGGAAGGAGGAGCCAACCTGCGGGACCGTTAGCTGACCTAGCCCCTTGTAGGCCAGCGAGGTCAGGTACATCTGTCGGAGCATGAGCACGCTGTCATTGTCCGTGTCCTCCCTGACCCGGGGCTCCAAGTCCTCTAAGCCCCACAAGGTCTGCTCTGCTCTGCCCCTCACCGGCGGCGGGCCACCCGGTTTGGGGAACCACCTGAGGATGCTCCACGTCCTGCAGTTGGGGCCACCTCCCACCAATGCGACCTTACCCGCCATGGCCATGGAGCACATCGTCGAGTAAGGCTCCTCGCCCAGCATGTCCTGGCCCAGGTCTCCACCCTTTCTCCTGATATCCACCGCCCAAATGTACTCCGAGAAGGCCGGGTTGTAGGCATGGAGGTAGGCATCCAGGGCCCCCGCATCATCCTTCCCAGCGTACAGCAGGATGAGGGACGGCTTTGAAGACCCCGGCACTGGCCTCGGCGTCCACCCCAGTCTGAGCCTCAGTCTTTCCGGGATGTCCTGCATCCATGGGAAGGTGGGGCTTGCCCCCCCTAGGGATTCCGTGCTACCTTTGTCTGATCCCCCCGTCATCTGTCCCCGGGCTTGATGCTTGCCCTGGCGGTTCTTCCCGCCCTTGGAGCGCCCCTTGCTGGGCGGATCCTCACCTCTGGGTCTCTCTGGGGGGTCTACCCACTGCCTCGGTGGGTGCGGGGGAAAGGGATGCTTCCGCCCTTCTGGAGTGCCCTGGCTGGGACCGCTCCTCTTCTTCGGTGGAGGGGCTTCCGGGGCCGGTGGCACCCTGGAGAAGTCCCCTCCCATCTGAGGCCGTCCTGGCCTCCCCCGCTCTGTCTGCCATCCGCTGTGGCTCTGGTGGGGCTGGCTCTCCCCCTCTGTGTGCACTCTCGCACTGGTGGCCTGTGATCCCAACTGAGACCGGGAAGCCACGGGGCCTATGGCACCCTGGGTGGCCTCCTGTCACTTGGGAAGGTGAGGGCATGCCTGTGGAGCATGCTTCGATGGGGGGGCATCACACACCCACCCATCCTTCCTGACCGGGCAGTTGTGGGAACGGCCGCACGATCCCGAACACTTGTTGTGGAGGTGATGATCTCTGCAGTACGCCACCCCTTTGGGATTCTTGAAAGCCCAGTGGTCCGGCCATGGAACCGAGGGGGAGTTGGGGGACTTCCCTTTGCCGCCCTTGCCCTTTGGCTTGGACCTGGTCGGCCCCGAGGGCCATGCGCCTTTCCCCCCCTTCTTCGGCTTCTCCCACTGAGTCTGCCACACCTTAGGTGCCTTGCCCTTGTTCTTCCCCTTCTCCGGCGCCCTGTTGAGGTGCTCATAGACCTCCCGTTGCCAGAAGAGGAAGTCGCCCCTGATATTCTTGAGGGCATCGGAGAGGGTGGTGCCCTGGTGCACCATCTCGTGGATCTTCCTCCACGCATTGCGCTCTGCAAACAGCAAGGTGGTGTCACTCGGGGGAGGCCTTCTGCCAGCGATGTCCTCCCCATAGAACCAGTCATACCAATCGTCCAGCTCCGCCTTGGTGACTTTCAGGTTGCCAAGCTGTGGCAGTGCCGCCGTGCACATCAGGAGCGTCGTCCTGAAAGTTTGGTGCAAACGTTCCAACTGGCGCCGGGATGTGGGGTGGCTCCTCACCTCTTCTTCATCCTCCCTGTCCCAGCCGTCCACCGTGATCTTCTTGTGGGTGGATGAGGGGCGTTCCCCTTCTTCCGGGAGCGCGCTCACGATGTGTTTGGCCGGGATGTAGCCCAGCTCACCCTTGGCAATCAAGCGCCACTGCTTCTTGAGGTAGCCATCACTCCCTTGGAATTCCAACCTCGGCTTCGGGGTCCCATGAATGGCCACGTAAGCATCCTCCAGCTGGCGCCTGTCACACAGGACCTCCAGGGGCGCCTTTGTCGGGCCCGCCTGGCCCGCCGGGTGATCCTCTTGGTTGCCCCCCCGGACCAAGCTGGCTGCCACCCGGACTGCCTGCAGGAGGCGCATCGCCGTGAAGGCCGAGGTCTGGACATTGAACCCGTTCTCCCCAGACAGACAGACAGACAGACACGGCCTTTGGCGCGAAACAACGCCAAAGCCAAACACCTGGCAGCATCCCTCGCAGCAGCTTACCCGCTGGAGTTCAGGCCAGGGAGATGGCTCCGCAAGCGTCATGGCCAACCCAAAGCAACAACGGCAACCGCGACAACAAACGAAAACGAAAACGACGAAACAACACCCGACAAGAAGTGGCCAAGGGCGAAGGC
The DNA here is from genome assembly GCA_963377175.1 of Effrenium voratum. NCBI lineage: Eukaryota > Dinophyceae > Suessiales > Symbiodiniaceae > Effrenium > Effrenium voratum. The sequence continues at coordinate 802,703 of CAUJNA010003760.1, read as the reverse complement.
TCCAGCTGGAAACCTGCCAGGACAAACAAACGGCACAAGCTCAAGCAATGCCGGCATGCAAGCATGCATGCAGGCAGTGCAGGCATGCATGCAGTGCAGGCATGCAGGCGGTGCAGGCAATGCAGGCATGCATGCAGGCAATGCAGGCATGCATGCAGGCAATGCAGGCATGCATGCAGGTAGTGCAGGCATGCATGCAGTGCAGGCATGCACGCAGGCATGCATGCTGGAAGCGCATGCCGGAAGGGCAGGCATGCAGGTGATGCATGCATGCATGCAAGCACTCATGCAGTAAGGCCAAACAAGCATGCGTAGCTTTTGCGGACAAGATGTCAGTCAGTCAGGCTGGTTGGGCAAGTTGGACTTCCAGCAACCGACCTCTGCGCCGCTGGCGAACTCTGCCCTCTTCGAGGAGCCGGCGCAGCATGCGCCGCACTTGCGGATCAGGCAAGCCAGCTTCTGCTGCAACTTCCTGGACCAAGGCGGTGCAATCTGCCCACGCTTGGCCCCGCAGCCGCCGGAGTAAGCAGCGGCGGGCACCGCGACTCGGCCAGCCACTTCAGCCAGATGGGCAGCCAACGGCCCCTCCAATGTTGGCTGCGGCCTTGGTATCTGTTGGGAGGCTGCCTGCACCAGCTGCCACCAACAGTCCGGACAAAAGGCGCCGGGCTCTTGCGGCCGCGGCCGGTATAGCAGGCTGCAGCCCCGGTTCCAGGCGCACCCTCCGCGATGGTGCAAGGTCATGCAGCAGCCCCTGCACAAGTCTCCGTGCAAAGACCGGCACCAGCGGCACGGCAAAGCATCCGCCGGGTGATCCTCTTGGTTGCCCCCCCGGACCAAGCTGGCTGCCACCCGGACTGCCTGCAGGAGGCGCATCGCCGTGAAGGCCGAGGTCTGGACATTGAACCCGTTCTCCCCATCCCGGAATCCCAGGTCCCGGGGACCATTCTCCCTAGCCGCCGCTGGGGTGTCCCAGCGATCCGCCAGGTCTTCCACCGTGACGTATCCCGATGCGCCCATAGCTGCCTGGGCTGCCCAGGGGATCTCCTTCCCCACCAGAATGGCCGCCAATGGCTTGTGCAGCTTGGCCACGTCCTCCTTGAACTCTTCTGGGACCTCATCCGGGGGTTTGGCCGCCATGACCCCCGACCTTGGTGTGGGTGGGTGGGTTTTTCACACAAGTTGGGTTCAGAGAACCCAAGAACAAAGCTTGAGCCAAAATGGCCGGGGCCATTATGGTCAAGCATTTCAAACACAGTTCATGTTTCCACATGCGTTTCAACATTAACAAAGTGTATGCAAGCTAACCAAACGGCACCACACACGAGCACGCGATAACTCTTTCATCCGAGCAGTGTGTTGGTGCCAGGGACTCATCTTCCCCTGTCAGATGACCAACGCTGGGTGGGCCCCATGGGCCACCCAACTCACAATTCTCAAAAACTGAAGAACGGGTGTGCAGACTGATAGCGCCATTTCCGAAGGACAGTCTGGCACACCCGCCATTTCCGAAGGATGCCAGGCTGTGCTGAGGGCCCTGGCCATGGCCCCTCTCCGGGCCTCCCATCCCCTTGGTCGCCAGGGCCAGGGGCACCTAGGCTACCAAAGGTAGGGCCACCACCTCGGTCTCCGACTGGGTGTCCACCGAGTCATCCGTTTCGGAGCCTGAGTCCGCCGAGGAGTCCGAGTCCTCCTGCAGCGTGGGGACCTCCGCCGGCTCCAGTGCCCAGTCCGCCGGGAAACCATGCCGCTTGAAGCAGCGTTCGCACTTGCCATAGGCCTCCTGCTCCGTCATGTAATCCAGCACCGAGAGCTCCTGGACCTTAGAAGCCGCTGGTCGCCAGCCACATCCCACAGCCGTGCCCTCCGCATTCAGCAGGTGGATTCTGGACTGGCCGGCGTTGCCCGAGCGTTTGACCGCCGCCACCACCCGAAGGGGGAGGTCCGGGGTGGCTGGAAACAGGTCCTTGGCCTTCACTGGTGTGTCCCCAGGTTCGTGTTCCACCACTGACCATGATCGAGCCGATGGTGCGCTCCCTGAGGGTACCGAAGGGGATGTTTCCCCTTCCCTTTCAATATGGTCCCCGCGGCCCTCCGGTCCCGCGTCCGTGATGTCCACTGCTGGTGGCGGGAGCGGGTCCGCCCAGTCCGGGTGATTCAAGTCCTCCCTGCGCTCCCTGCCTGGCCCGAGGTTCAGGTTGGGGACCTTCTGCGCTACCTGGCCCCAGATCTCCACAACCACGTTGCGCTTCTCCCGCACGTAGACATCTGCCGTGCTCTCCGTGAGCCAGTTGCCCAGGTACATGCGGCGCTCCCGGGGGATCCCCATCTGGAAGGCGCAGTCCGGGATGAACACCCGGAACGAGTGCCACGACAGCGGCTTCACCAACCCCGGGGTGACACCCCGGCGGAGAATAGCATCTTTGAGCCATCTCAGAGCCCTTTCCGGTGTGGACGGCCGTGGAATCAGCCCTGCAAAGTCCTTGCTCACCGTCGGGAGCAAGTAGTCCATGTCCTGGAATGCCTCCTCGGATACCAGCCGCCTGACCGAGGCCACCCAGGTAGTCCACCAGGGGATTCCCGTGAAGCTGTACTTCGGAGCAATCAAGGGGACCGGGTTGCGGTTGATTCGTGCTGCGGAGACCGTCTTCGTCTGCCAGGCCTTCAGTTCCACCGTGTTGCTGGTGTGGATAAGGTCCTTGGGGTGAACATGCTGGAGGTCATTGAAGCGAGCACTGCAACCCACCTGGAACCGGGCGAACCCCAGGATGAAAGCGTCCAGCACCTCGTGTCTGTTCTTGCCCGGGGCCTCCTGCGTGCCGGGGCCGGTGGCACCCAGGCGATCGTAGCCGGCCCCCTCCTCCAGAGCCCAAATGACCTCCTTGCTAGGGACCACCGCCTTACGCTGTGGCCTGGTGACCGTGTCCGTGAGCGCCTCTTCCAATGAGCTCTTCTTGGACTTGAGGCGATGGAGTTCGTCTATTTTCAGCAGTCCGAAGGTCTTGGAGAACCACTTGAGGGTGTTCCACACCTGCCGCAACTTGCACGGGGTGACCTCCTCATCGGCGAGCTGGTTGAGGAGAGAACGGACATGTCGTTCCTGCCATGGGATGACGGTGAAGCCTCTCTTGCGGAGACTCTCGTAGACCAGGCAGTGTTGCCTGAGCGTCCGGAACCTGCTATCCCCCAAGAGGTCCAGTGCTTCCTTGCGGAAGTCCTCCCCCAGGATGTCCTGCATGTATGCGATGTGCTCCGCAAAGGGGGCGAAGTGGGCAAGGAGCCGTTCCGCCCATTTCCCGCGCATATGGAGTTCCAGTGCTCGCTGAGTCGTGGGTTCCATTTCCCTGATCTTCCCGGGCCTCCAGTGCCGCCACTTCAGAAGCTCCGGCTGTTGGAGTGGGGGTGGGTCATCTCGCGAGAACCACCTCAGTTGGTCCTGGCGGTCCAACTCATTCTCCAGCGGGGAAAAGTTCTCGCTGAGCTTGCCGTCCGCAGCCGCCATGAGGAGGAGCCATAGGCTATCCCAAAGGTCGGCCAGGTCCCCCGCGGACAAAGGCTGGGGAAGCCTGCCCGCCGCCGACGCCACCAGGCCGTTGAAGTAGTCCGTTGGTACCACTTGGTCAGCCTGGCCCACCGGAATGCCCGCTAGCTCCAGGAGCTGAGCGAAGCGGAGAGCCGGCTCCCCGCCCAGCTGCCTCCCTTCCTCCGCCGTGCCATGGCGCAGGCACATCAGGACCAGCAACTCCCCGTCTGTCTGTCTCGGGGAGATAGACTCATCCGCCAGCGTGTCCCACAGGACCCTTGGGATGCGGTCCCAAAGACGAGTGTAAGGCGGGCGCAACAGAAACTGTGTAGAGACCCTAGCCATGCTGAAAACAAGGGTTCGAGCCTCCTATCGAATGGCCTGGACCCAACCGCGGCAAACTGCAAACACGACCAACCCTTCCTGATGCCGAGTGCGCGTGGGGCAGGCAGGCGGCATGCGGCCCACCAAGCCCAAAGAGTCCCCCCCGGAAATCCCCAAAAGAACCACGGAGGGGGGAAGACCCACCCGACGGGGGATTCCCCAAAACCCCCAAGGGGACCTCAGGGAGCCCAGCGTCAGCCGCAGCCACTTTCTTCAAACAGCGGCCGATACGGCCCGTCCTTGGGGCAGCCAAATTGCGCAGCCTCCGGCTCGAGGCAAACCGGCAGTCGTGGCGTGTTGAACAGGGGGGGAAACCAAGGTGAATGATGAACCCAAAACAAGGGAAACACCCCAACACCTCCCCCCCACCCAAGACGGGGCCAGAGGCACCCAAGTCCCGGTGGGGAGAGATCATACGACTCCACCTCCAAAAGGGTAGTGAGACACGACCTAGCGGCTCTCACCCTTCAAGATCGCCTCCTTTGCCACCGAGTGGATGGCCGCCAGCCCTGACTTCTCTGGGTTGCTCAGGATGACCGACCACAGGGCAGTGGAGACATCCCCCAGGCCATTCGAGGAGCTGAAGCGCATGCGCGGGGTGCTCGCATCTCCAAGGACTAGCCGCTCGTCCCTGGGGGGCTCCGTCGGCTCCACCCGCTTGTAGAACTCCATCCTGTCCCGGATCCACTGGTTATAGAGTTGCTCCGGGGGCTCGTCCATCACCAGCTGCAGGCATGTGGCCTTGTCCTTGTGCCAGCCCGTAATCTGGAGCAGCCTGGTCCCCCCACGGCTCGCCTTCCAGAAGCCCTTGCAGAACCTGCACATGTAGCCCCCGGTGGTCTTGAACTTCTCTTTGCCCACCACTTCCCATGCGCTGATGCTGGGCAGGACCAGGCCGCACTCCACCGAGGCCCAGAACACGTGCTTGGTTCCATTCGGGAAGTGCTTGTTGATGTACTTCCGGCCCGCGACCGCCGTGACCGTGGACGTGGTGATCGGGGGGTACCGCCTGGTACCCTGGTCCGGCGTGCGGAGCGTGGTGTCCGCTCCCGCCAGAATCTTGGCCTTGGGGTCCGATTCCTTGGCCGCCCCGCCCCCGGGGCCAGAGGCACCCAAGGGGGGGGAGCAGCCCAGCTGCCTGATCAGGTCCTGGGAGTAGCCCAGCCGGTCGTACAGGGCCCCCGCCGCCTCCTGCGGGACCGGCTCCACCCAGTCATGGACCACGTTGCAACGCCAGTTGACCTTGATCTCCACCATGGAGGACTTACTCAGGCCCGCCACCAGTTTGGTGTACACCGAGTCAAAAGCCCTCAACGATGACAGCGGAAGTGTGATTCGCTCGTCACAGACCGCCCTGAAACGCAGGGCCTCCTTGCTGTCGTGGGCGGGGGCCACTGGGAGCTCCATCACCGGCAATGGGCAATTGACGATGAAGTTCTTGGCTGCCAGAAACGTCCCCATCTCCTTAAAGATGTAGCTCCATTCCGCCTTGCTGCGCGGCTTGGGGATTCCCAGGCTCTCCAGGAAGGGGACCGCCTCCTTCCGCATCTGGAGGATGTTCCCCATCCACTTATCCGAAGTCGAGCCCTCCGCATTGCGGCCCCGTCGCTGCGTCTTCACGACCAGCGGGAATGTGGTCCAAGCCGAGTAGATGTACTTGAAGGTGAAGCGATGGGCGTACACCCCTGTCAAGCTCGGCAGGTCCCACGTGCGAGTCTGCCTTGTCCAAAACACGCCATCGCCCTTAGCCCAGAAGATCCCCACCACCTGCTCCGGCGCCGGGCGCTCACCCCGGTTAACCTGCGCTCGGATCTCCAGGGCCGAGTAGATGATCGGGTCGATGTGGTCCCGCTCACACGTGAGTGGGTGGGTCCTGCGCTCCAGGGCCAGGAGCTCCTCCGGCGAGAGCTTGAATTGCTGGTCCGCGCCCTTGGGGATCTCACCGCTGGAGTGCTTCTTCCAGATCCCCCCAAACATCCGTAGCTCCCCTTGGTGCCTCTTCATCGCCCAGAAGAGCAGGGACAGCTTACCCTCCTCCGAGTCCAGGTCCTGCGGTGGCCCTGACTGGTCCCCCCCGGGGCCAGTGGCACCCTTGGGGGGGGCCGGTGTCGCCAGATCGGGCATCTCCTCCAGCAACGCCTCCTGGTTCCACGGGTTCTGCGCCTCTCTGAGCCTCCGGATGTATTGGGCGTACTTCTCCTTGATGTCCCCCACGTTGGGGATGTCTTCAGGGTCATCCAGCTCCAGGGGGCAGAACAGCCCCCTCTCCAGGGCCTGCCTGAGATCATCTGGCCATGCCGACACCTCCAGGGGCTGGAGGGTGTGGTTAAGCATCCATGCCTGGTTGGTGTCCTGGGTGCGCTTGTTCGCCTCCTGAATGGAGCCCATCGCATCAGCCAGTGCCTGGCTGGCGTCGACACCCTTTCCCTCCAGGTACTGGTCTCGCAGCTTGGCCTTGAATCGCTCCAGGTTGACCTTCCTGAGGGCCGGGCTCCCTCGTTGGCCACCTCCTCTGCCGGCAGGGCCTGCATGCCCTCCTGGAGAGGCGCCAGGATTGCCATCTCATTGTCCAACATCTCATCCGTGACCAACTCCTTGTGCCGCCGCCTGGCCGAGGACTCCTCCGGGGTCGGTTCCCGGTGCTCCCTCAAGGCCTTATGCAGCTCTTCCTTTTTCCGGATCGCCTGGTCCACCTGGGGGTGGTAGAGCTGGAAGCTCTGAGCCTGTGCCTCCTGCAGGGACCGCTGCACCTTGACCTTGACCTCCTGGCGCTCCCGGACCTTCAACGCCTCGTCGTCCGCCTCCATGGACAGGATCTCCTGCCGGATGTCCACCCGCCTGTTAAGCGGGACCACGTCAGCCATAGTGATCTCCTCGGCCGTGTCCGTTTTCGGAGGAGCTCTCCCCAGGATCGTGCCGTCCACCAGGTTGCGGTCTGCCTGTGCCCGGGTACCACCGGGGCCAGCGGCACCCAGGCTTCCCCCATCCCGCTGCTGGATCCAGGTCGGCTTGCCCTCCACAATGAGCGTGACGCCGTCCGCCTCGTAGGTAGCCGAGGGTGCCTGGAAGGGGACAAACTCCTTGCCCGGGCAGACCCAGCATTGATTGGCTGCCTCCGGCCACCCCGTGCCGCATGCCTTACACATGAATTTGTAGTCCGAGTGGCCGGCATCGAGTCTGTGCATCCGCTGGGTGCCAATGCATGCCTTATTCCGCTGGAACTGTGAGGCCCAGACCTCCTCTTGCCGGATCTGGATCTTCATCGGAACATAAGCCTCCAGGATGCGAACCACCAAGTCCTCCGTGAGATTCTTCCCGACAAACTTGTGGAACAGAGAGACCGCCTCCTCCACCGTGACGTCCCTCAGCAACGTGGCCGCCGATGCCGGAAGGACCGGGAAGAGGTCTGGGAGGTCAACTAGCTTGAAATAGCCAGGACGGCCATCCACCGGCACCAGGGAGACCGGTTTGTTCACCGGGGCCGTGGTCTTCTGGGAGGCCGCCACGAAGCCCTTCAGCCTCTTCGTTGGTGGAGTAGCCCGCTCCGTGGTGACCGCATCGCCCATCTCCTTGTCCTCGTCCTCGGCGGGGCCAGGGGCACCCAGGCCGGGAGTCGGTGTGGAGAAGGCCACACGGAGCCGCTCCAGTGCACTGGAGAGGTCGTTCATCACATCGGTGGCCGATGCCGACGGGGGCGCCTCGGGCTCATCCAACACCAGGCCGGCCGCCACAGCCGCCTCGCGTGTGCGGACTTCCTGGGCCTCCTGGCTGGCCATTTCCACCTCCTCCGCGGTGAGTGTCTGGTCCTCAATCAACTCGAAGGAAGTTGCCGAAGTTGCCGAGGAGGCCATTGCTGGTTCGGGGTTAGTTCGGAAGTGCTACCTTTCAATTTTTTCACACAAGTTGGGTTCAGAGAACCCAAGAACAAAGCTTGAGCCAAAATGGCCGGGGCCATTATGGTCAAGCATTTCAAACACAGTTCATGTTTCCACATGCGTTTCAACATTAACAAATTATCAATAGGTGTCCCGGTTGATTAATACGGGGTCAACATTGCCCACGAGTGCGTCTTTCTTGTGATTTGGACTTTTGGACCGGGTCCAAACGAAATGGATTTTGGTCTTCACACACAAACACGCACACAACCACACAGACAAGCACGCGGTCACACAGCCACTAAACCCGAACACCCGCAAATACACACAAAGACAACCACGCAGCCACACAGCCACGCAAATATGCCATCACACAACCACACAAACTCACAAACCCCCCAACCCCCCCCCAAACACACAAAGACACAAACACACAAACACACAGCAACACCAGCACACCAGCACACAGCCACACTAAAACGCAACGCGCAAAAACACAACCACATAACTACACAACACACACACACACACACACACGCAAACACGCAAACTCATACGCACCCAAAGAGACACAAGCACGCAAACACACAACCATACAAACATGCAGCCATGCAAACTCCAAATGCGCAACCAAACACACAAACATACAATGTGTAAACACAAAAACACCCATTCTGGGAAATGGACAGATATGGGCTATTTAGCACCCTGTCTGTCACTCTCTAAGGGAATCTCGTTCGGGAGAATGAACCCTCCTTTCAGCTTGATTCCGAGTGAGCTTGTGGGTGAGGTCACCAAGTCTCTCTGTGAGGTCGCTATCATGGTTTGCAACTCATCTCAGTGGCGGATATTTGACTGCAACAAACTCAATCCACAATGACTGGGTGCAAACCAGACAGCCCGAACTTTTGAAGCAACAAACAGCTCCATCTCCTTGAGCTTTACACCGACCTTTCATGAACGTTACATGGGATTGGGGCGTCATGACTGATCGCAGGTTTGAACCGGAGGGCTTCCGGGCTTCCTGGTGCGCAGTGCACAGAAGTTCTCTACCTACCGAAGCGGAAGTGGGGTGATGGACTCCGCGCCATCGAACCACGGCGGTTCCTCTTTTGGACGTGTCTTGTTTTCTTTTGTGAGTGGTTTGGACGAGCCCGGTGAGTCTCCACCCTTTCGTGAGTCTCCAGCCACATTCCGGGATCCCCAAGAAGGGATCTTCTCGCCAGAACGGGTCTTGGTGTGTCGTCTTGTGTATGCGTTTCATTCTTGGGACTTAAAGGGGGACCAAAAGGGAAGCTACTTATTGCACCAAAGCCATGCCGGCATTCTGGCCCAGCGAAAACACGGACCGCCTTCCCAGCCGACTGGTAGCTTCACCTGTCGAATCTCCTTCTCCTGTGCAGCCAACAGACGGCCCAAGCGAACTTTGGCATCCTTGCGGTCGTCAACTGGCAGAAACTCCTTTTGCTCGGTAAAAGCCAATGACCAACTCTCCACAACGAGGGGTGCCGCTTCCTAAAAGGCATCACAGCTTGGCGATCAACGCCTCCGAAAGTGTAGCTTGCTTGCTGAACAACATGCAGGTCATCCAGAAAGTTGAAAGGTTCAAATCCAACCAATTTTAATGTTGAGCCAGGATCTGTAAACCCGTCCTAAGAGGGGGATGCTCCAAGTGACGAACAGTCTGGCTTCTGTTCAGGATAGGTCATTGATGGAGGAGAATCAGATGCAAAGAAGTTAGACTTGCGTAGTCCAAAATAATGTTGACCCAGGATGAAGAAGCCCGTCCCATTATTAGGGGTGGTGTTCCCTTCAAAAGTGGTCTGAATCCCCACTAAAAGGGAACACCCCCTATTAATCCACCAGGGCTGTATTAATCCGGGGTTAACATTACTATGTTGAGTTCCCCGAAGTTCCGAAGAATCGCGCAACATGCTACCGGGCACTCGCCCCAAAAGGAGCTCGGCGCACCTGCCACAGGCCCACACTCCCCCCGTAGATTTTGCCGCCCATCTCGGCCAACACAAGGCAAACTGCTGGTCAATGTTCTGCCCCAAATCCAAGATCTCCCCTTCTGCCATCATTCTAGTAAAGAGAAAATTTATGCACCGAGAAACGAAGCTTCATGAGCATCTGGACAAAGCGATCAATCATCCATCCCAACGTGGCTTCCTTTTGGGAAACTGCACACTGCGGTCCTTTCCAACCCTAAATCGGTTCGCAAAAAACACCTTACTCTTTGTTCTGTGCAGCCCCCTACGAACAACAAACATACAGCATGTACCACCGAGCAAACTAAACACAAGAACATTGAAGGGCCTCTGATGAGCTCGTTTCGCGCCTGGGCTTCTGCCATCCGGAAGCTGGCTAGGTGTGACCCGGCCAAAGGCGAAATTCAACTCAGACCTGTACCTCTAGCCCGCATGGGTTCTACGCATAACCTATCCAGGAAAGGTGGGTGTCTTGTTGGCTTCCCTAACCCAAAAACACACACAAAGGGTTTTGCCAACTCCACTCTTTCGCTTTCTTGGGCAAGTGAAGCCTGAACACGTTGATTTCATATGGGCCCCCGCATGCGCGGGGGTTCCGCCATTTGAGCCAATAGCTGCCTGCGGAGTTTGTACATACCCCTTTTACACACCGGCCCCTCTCCCCCGAACCCTTTGGTCCATATTTAGTGTACTTAGCTAACCGTGAAATACAACTTGAAAAGATATACCAAATGACCCCCGGGTCAATAGCCCTACAAGTGTTCAGCCTGGCGGTTCATACCCTAGCCGCTCCCCAGAGCGCATGCCGCTGGGCTAAGGGTCTCTACTTGAGCTGCGTGGGCCCTGTTGCTCGGTTCCCTCTTGGCCCAATAATGTTCACCCCGGATCCAAGTAGAACCCCCGGTTGATTCATAGGGGGGTGTCCCCTTTTAGTGGGGATTCAGACCCTGCAATGCTGCGTCAACATTAAAATGCTCATGGCAACAAGTTCAACTTGCGCCACCCGCAAATGAGAACAATCCGACCCAAGAAGGACACCGACCTACTTTGGGCACCCGATGTCGCTGTCACAACCATCCCTTGAAAGCTGCTGAAACGCCGAAAAGAGCAGAGTCCAAGTCTTCAACTTGGATCTTTGCTCACAGGTCTCATGGTTCGGACGTAGCTTTCTGTTGCAAAATGGTAGACGCCTTTTGACGGATTTAGGGTAACAAAAAGGATCAGCCCGGCCATTTGAGGGCTCCGAACAATTCTGCAAGGCCCCAAATTGCTATTAACCAGTCTGCATTTTTGGGCGCTATTTTGGAGGGCTTTTGTTTGGGCGCTGTTTCTCATGGCCATCAAAGATGGTTGCTCAGACCAGACGCAATCTCAACCTTCTGCTAGGTGAGGTCGGGAGCAACCCTGAAAGACATCGACTCGGGAATGGGGGCTTAACAAACCGGGGCAAGCAGGACTAAAGACAGCTGCATTTGCGGATCTCACCACGTGATCTTCATCAGCTCCGCTCTTTTCCCCGTAAACTCGGCTGAGATCGCAACTCAAGGACCCTCAGGGACCCCCAAAGAAGACATACCACACCTAAGCCTGGTCAAAGCCCTCAATTCACCTCCACGCTTTTTGTTGATTATTCGGGCTTCACCTTCACGACCCTTGGTATGGTTGCCAAAGCACGTTGGCTTTCACAGCCGACCAAAAATGATAAAATTGAAGAAAAACAACCACTGGATCCAAGACCAGTGAAGCTACCCTTCGATTCGATCATTTTGGGGCGGTGAAACCTTTCGGATCTGCGCTCCGTGGATCATCTCTGAGTGAAAAGCCTCTCCGGCGCCACGTTACTTGTCACGGGAATCCTGCGGATTCCGGTAGCCCCGTCGTGGGACGCGGGCTTCCTCCTCTATTTCCATTTTTTGGAACCTCCAGAAGTGGCAGATTGCAACTTTTGAGTGGGAAATCCGGTGACTCCGGTGACGTTCAGGGAAGAAAAACCCGGTTAAACGGGTAAAGGAAAGCAAAGAAGACGTTTTCAGGAAGACGTTTCTCTGGGCCAGCGTGGTGGTGGAAGAGTGGGGTAAGGCCGCCTAAGTTAACTGGTCTATAATTTATTGGACACGAGCTCAGGATTTGCTCTGCATACAACCTGCTGGGAGGCTTGCCATCGTGCATTTCCTGTATCTGGACAGTTTCCAAACTAAAGAGCGCACCATGCAAGGCACATGAGACTTCTAGCTGTACGTCCCCCCTATTCTTTTTGGGTATCCGTTTGAGAAATGCCAAACAACAGCGGGCCTCTTAGTGGCTTCACAAAATGGGTGAACCGTACTACCTGGCAGCGGGTTTTTGCCTGAAATTGCCCGTAAGTGGAACCAAATCTCGGGATCTGACTTTGTCCGGCAATGTGCAACCCATCGAAAAAATATAAAGACGTGATCGACAACCCTGATTCCTTCCACTAGTTTGCAGGGGAATGTAGTCGACCGACAAAATCCAGCACCAGTGGCTCAGCGGATATGTCGAGCGGTTCGTGCATCCAAGGTGCAGGATTTTCTCCATCCACAACATCATGTGTCAAAACACGGAGACTCCGCACACACACACACATGGGTTCCCTTTAGCAACCACACACACACAAACATACTGTGGATGCCCAAAACATGCAAGTGAGCAACTTTCTGGGGTTTTCATGGTTGGATGCACTTGGTTCACTCGTAATATTTGGGGCATGGACCGAACCATAGCTGTCCTGCATGTACTCCTGCAGCGCCAGCAGTTCCCGATCGCTCTCCAGGTATCCGTCCGCCACCATGCCCGTGTCGTCCTTCAAATCCGTGGACCGGCCGATCATGCCTCAGAATACCCCGCACAGACCGGTCTCGCGCCGCCCCCCCCCCCCCCGCCCCGCGTGGCATGCGCAGGTCTCAAAATAGGGCACCCTGGAGGTGGGCTTTAGAACCATCCAAGGGCCTAGCACTTTCAGAAGCGCGCAAATCAAAGAGCTGCAGGTGAAAGGGGCATAGGCCTTTCTCAGACTGGAGATCCTCTAGATGGGTTTCCAGGAACCTCTTTAGGCACCCAAAACACGGCAGAAAATGGCAGAAACACTCATGTCGCAGCTTTCGGAACTGTCGTCAGACCCCCTGCTAGAAGCTTGAACTTTCAGTGGATTAAATACGGAAATCCCCGCTAAACACTAAACAGCTAAACCGGGCTGGGACTGGATGAAAGCTGGTCGACTCAAAGGCGCGCAAAACCCACCTGGGGGGAACACCAGGTGCGTCCAGGGACCAAGCAACTTGGCCACACAGGTTTTTCCTTGCAACAAACACGCAGCTCACGGTTTGCTGGTGAAAAGGGACAATGATGGAACAGCAAAAAGTCAAAAGGTTCAACAAGCAAGTGCAGTCTGGCAATGCGAAAATGGCGGGCTTGAACCGAGCTCGTTGAAATCAGCAAATCAGCAAAGGCAAACCTTCGGAACCCAGCCGCCGCTTAAAAATAATAATAATAAAATCGCCTCTCCAGCCGCAAAACCACCAGCCCCTTCAAAACAAACGCCGCAGGAAAACCGCCGACCGCCCGAACTGAAAAGAAAAGACAGTCTTCCTCGCCCTCCTCCCAAGCGCCGCAAAAACCGTCCAACCGCCCCCCCCCCTTAAAAGGGCCGAAAACACGGCCCTTTTGGACGGCCCCAGGCCCAAGGACGGCCGCGGCGCAGAGCATCAGCCCAGAGACGACCCCCAGGAAGCTGCCGCTCCAATAGCCCCAGTCCCGTGCCATGGTGTCCCCCACCGAGGAGGCCACCAGCGCGGCCTCGACGCGTCGACGCGTCCGGTCGAGTCCGGGAGGAGGAGCTGCGGGGCCCGGGGGGGGGGGGACCAACCGGACCAAGAGACGAGAGAACCTAAGGGGTCCGCTACGTTCCACCAGCCAGGAATTCCAGGAAAAAAAACTGACTTATGAGAGAGATTACCTCCAACACCACCACTTCCAGGCGTTTTTTTGGCAGCCACGATATTGCCACTATATAAAGGGTTCCCCGAAATTAGCGGTTTGGGGCGGATCCCATCTTAAAGAGAATGGGTTTTAGCGTCTCTGGGGTATGTCGCTGTCATTTCTCGCTTTTGCCGTCGTTTGGACGTGTTTGTTTGTTCGTTCGTTTCGTTTGATGGTTTTGCTGTGTTTGGTTTTGCTGTGTTGACGCTTCTTTTCAAGGGTACTGCTGAGATTTGCTCACACCGACACACGAAAAGGGAAACACACAGGAGGTTTGGTCACTGCAACGTGACATTTCAGAATTGAATCCCAAAACCCAAACTCCTCATGCGCAATGACTGATGACGAAGGGAACCGCTGAATAACAGGGGTTGATCTTGCTTGTGCTCAGTAGGGAATGACCTTCCGGGTGCTGGAAATAAAGCGAAAGGAGACACCCGGCATGCTTTTTATTACTTCTCATTCCCTGAGAACTGGCCTTTTAAGACTTTGTGTGCAATGTCTCCACTACGATTATTTCAAATCTGGAAGGTCGGAAGGCCCACAAAATTGGCTCATGTCAGCCCCTCAAGGGAAGCCAGTCATTTGATGGATGCAAATTAGCTTTTAGTGAAGGCCCGAAATATCACCGAGGCAAAGGGAACTCGCCGGGTACCCTCAGAATCAGAAACACCCAAACCTCATGTTTCCCATCCCTCTACAAGAACCAGGCCTTCACATGCAAATCGCCCATTCAACCCACCAATTTGCGGATACCGATCATCCAGGGCTTGAAATCAAATCCAAACTACCAATCCGACCACCAATTGGGGGACACCCAAATCCATCCAAACCACCAACTCAAGGATACCTGATCATGGCTGTAAATCAATTCAATCCAAACCACCAACCAAAACAACCCAAACCAATAGCTTCAGCCCCATGGAGCTTTGACCTTCTTTTTGGCACTTTTCCCCTCGAACTCGAACCCCGAACCGCGGAAATCCGCGGAAGCCGAAGCCGTGGAAGCCGACACCCGCCGCCGAAGCCCGCCGCCGAAACCCGCCACCCGTCCCCGCCGCCTGCTCGGCGCCTTGCTGCCGCGCGAAGTCGAGGATCGCCGGCGGCACGTCCTCCAGGTCCCAGGTCTCGAAGCGGGGCCTCCAGAACTCCCGCGACGCCGCGCGGAACTTCCCCGCGCGCGGCTTCCCCGCGAGCCGAGAACAGATGCCGCGCGCGGTTGTTTTTGCCAAAGCGCAGAGAATGAACCGAAAAAAGCAAAAAAACTGAAAAAAACAGCGCTAAGAGTGAGGAACATGAGCCAAGCAAACAAACACAATAAAGTGATGCTGCTTCTTCTTTTTTAGATGGTACCCTCCTTTTCTTGCCCTTAAGGCAAAGCCGTGATGCAATTTTGGGGTTACGCTACAACGCGCACACACACACAAACACACAAACACACAAACACACAAACACACAAACACACAAACACACAAACACACAAACACACAAACACACAACACCACACAACCACACAACCACACAACCACACCACCACACACCACACAACCACACAAACACACACAACACCACCACACAACACACAAACACAACCACATGCACACACAAACACACAAACACACAAACACACAAACACACAAACACACAAACACACAAACACACAAACACACAAACACACAAACACACAAACACACAAACACACAAACACACAAACACACAAACACACAAACACACAAACACACAAACACACGCACGCAACCACACAACCACATAACCACACAACCACACAACCACACAACCGCACAACCACACAACCACACAACCGCACAACCGCACAACCCCACAAACACACAAACACACAACCACACAACCACACAACCACACAACCACGCAAACACGCAAACACGCAAACACGCAAACACACAAACATGCAAACACACAAACACACAAACACACGAACACACAAACACACAAACACACACTTAAACTCCAAATGGAGAGTGCTAATCTTTCGAGTACAACTGATGAGTCTCGAGTACAACTGATGAGTCTCGAGTACAACTGGGGACAAACCCCATCGGCTTGCTGGTCACTTGGCTTCCCTGTAGTTACTTCAACAGGGAAACAAGGAAGCAACAGCGGTTCAGGGGGGGACCAAAAGCACGTTCAGAGCATCACGACTTTCTCAAATTGCAGGTACGTCCAGAAGGCGTCCCTTCCGGATTTCACGACCAAACCATCACTGTCTTCGTTGGGCAGTGAGTGATGGCGATCCACTGCCCCCCTGCTGAGAAACCGAAAGGGTGGTGACAGGGCATTCTGTCACTCCGCACACACACGCCCCTCAATGAGGGGCGAGGAGTCTCCTTTTCCGCAGGAAGATCACATGCTCAACCCCGTGTCCCTATCGTTGACCAAAAAATCCACCGCGGCGAGGGGAACGAGAAACAGCCCTAAACCGCTCAGAAGACGGGAACGAGAGATCACCACGTTGAGCATTACGAGTGTCGCCATAGAGGACTGAAGCGAGTTGTGAAGCAGTCGAGCGATCACCATGAGAAAACGGAGTAGCATAGGTGAACGTCTCCTCAACTGGAATGGCATCGGAATTCCGAACTTCACCAAGAGATTGATCATGCGAATGATGAGTTGTGAAGGACTCCATTCGAGACAGAATGCGCTGGTATCCCTGATGCTGCCAGTCGCGGATGGTCCATGCCTGACCGTGCTCACCAGTGCGCCCATTGGGATCAGTCACCCGCTGCCATTCCCGAAAAGAATTGTCTGGTAGATCAGGTACAGTTTCTCCGTGGTGCCATCGCTGAGGCTGTCCTGCAGTGTAGATCCGCACCCACTCCTGATCCTGCCAGACCGAGTATTCGAGCCATGGGTGCTGCTTCGAATCCTCGATGTCCATGTCGAAGTAAGAGGCAAGGCGTATCGCGGGCTCCGATCCAGCTGATAGAGGAACAGGCACCATGCACAACCATGTACAAGCAACAACCAAGCAAGGTAATGCAAGTGTGAAAACCACCCTTATTTTGTACGCTACCCCACTCGCGTGCGTCTAGTCCTCATTTAGCTCGAAGATAGGTCTCGCCTTGGCTTTGCAGCTGTCGGAAGGATTAACAGGCCGGTATGGGTCGGAGACCCCAACCGTCTCCGATGGTGTGATTCCACGTGATGCACGTACAGGTTGATGAAGTTGGGAAGCGTGACGTGCGCGAGCTGTCAGTTGTTGAGAAATCCCCTCTTGGAGACGAGTCAGTTCTTCGGTAGAGAAATCCGCCGCATCCGAGGATCTAAGGATCGCTTCTAACATCTGCGGTGACATACTCAATGCCGCGGATTGCGTGGCCACGCTGTGATGATCAGGAAAAGACATAGAATCAAAGTCATGACCAGCTTGAGGGGCAGCGACTCTCCGATAGCCCTCTGTGGCCCAGTCTCTTTTGTACCACATGGTGACATTGAGCTGCTCACCGTCTTGGTCCGGGTTGGGAGCATAGAACTCCCTCCACTCTCTATACGTGTGCGGTGGAGGTGGAGCATCATGTTCTTCATGTGGAGTCCATGATCCCGGATGAAAGATCTTGACCCACTGGGCATCTGGTTGTTGAGGATCCGGACACCATTCCAGCCACGGCATGACAACGCAAACCCGGAAAGACAAATTGATAGGTGTACGGCTGCAGACAACAATTACTGAAAGAGACACAACTGCCACAGTGCAAGAAATCACTTTTGCAGCAATGCACGGCTCCGGTATCGAAGTCAATCTCCCGAATCGAATTGAACTGAACAGACTCCCCAGGAAGGCGAGGACGAGCATCAGCCACCATCCGAGTTGGAGGATGCCGATGAAGAGGTCAATCCAGCGTACATGAGGTCCGGTGCGCCCGAAGCGAAAACTGGCCGCGCAATGCTAGGGTGTGGGGGACCCAGCCGTTGGTATCCCCTGGTGACCCAGTCTCTATAATGCCAAGTATAGAAGGATGCATAAGATACCGGCTGCGAAACAGCACCTGTATTGGTGCCGCCTGTGCTATCCCTCGGCCAATACACTTCGAAGTGGTAAACCTTGCGCCATTCCCGATAGGTGGTTGAGTCATCCGGGGCTGGTCCCAAGGTGTTCTCGGCGACTGGATGCCACGGACCCGGTACATAGATCCGAATCCATTCTACACTCGTATTCGCGGGGCCATTGACGATGTCGTAGTCAAAGTAGCGAGGCAGGACCCATCGTGCTGCGCTATACATTGTACAATTGAACATATCAACCAGGTAAACCGCTCAGAGTCAAATGAAAGCGGCGAACAGCTGGAGACGGAACGCACAACACCAAGCAAGACAACCCAACATGGAATCGCATACAAAGCAAGCACAACCGCGTCATTTTATCCGACATGTTGCTCAAGTATCACTCCGAATCGTTCCAAGGATCATAGAATGGTGGTGGTGACGGCTCTCGCCACGCCCCATCCGGAACCGATGAGTCCACCGAGGAATTGGCGTCTGCATTCACGAGCATCGCGAGTCCAATGGCTGGTAAAGGAGCTCCAAGTCGTTGATACCCTCGTGTTTGCCAGTCTCGGTACTCCCACACGTGGTAGGACACATACGAACTGGGCGTGACAATGGGATCCGTTGTTGTTCCTCCGGTGCTGTCTTCGGACCAGTACACTTGGAAGCGATATGACCTGCGCCACTCCCGATACGTGGAAGCGTAGACCGGGTCGAGCACTGGAGCATCATCGGGAACGGGTCGCCACGTGCCCGGTGAGTAAATTCGAATCCATTCCACTCCTCTGTCGATCTGGTACTCGAAATATTGAGGGTTCATAGCGGCAAGACAGGCTATCGCGCGGCCGCTAAAAGCAATCGAAAATCTGCGGCGAAGACACACATGCAATGACAACCGCGCGCAGCTGAAGGGATGCAAGGCAACTTTTCAAACTCAAGGTGAGACACAGCAGCGAGGTTTGTAATATACGACGCCTAAGCTTCACCGCCGTTGATGCCGCGCACACCTGCAATGATAATGTCCTGGTCGTCTACGATCACAAGGGGAAAGACATTTCCGCCCATGGCGCAGGAAGGCATGACAGTAATGCTTGCAATTTGCCGATGGGGACAGCGATGGACGGCCAGCACGTTTGGAGGGGAACACGGTAAAGGGCCGCCGAGATCTCCGCGGTGCAGAAGCGGATGCTGTCCGAGATCGTTTGGATGAACGCCCTGGACTGCGTAGCTCTTCATCACGGGAATGGTCAGTGCTGTAGATCGAGCGGCGTGTGCGCTGCGATTTCGATGTGGCAGGGCAGGATTGTCCGCGAGGAGCTGAGATCGAGGGGCTCCGTACTGAGGGCATAAACTGTGGGTGTAGAATCACCGGTGGTGGTGGCGGTGGAGGAGGCGGAGGTGGAAGAAGCAGTGGGAAACTTGGTGGGGGCGGAGGTGACGTAGTCTGCCGAATGGGTCTGTCAAGCAGGGCTCCAGGTCCGTGAAATTGTAACCACGTCGGCTGCGCTCCATGGGTCCAAGTAATGTACGTCTGTACGACTTGTTCCGACATGATTTGAGCAACTCAGTCATGCATTCAATTCACGTCAGCGGCAACACCCACAACGGCAAGCAATATTACCCTGGTAAAATGCCAGTCAAGTGCAAGCAAGCAAATTTCATGTGATCAATAATGACTGCAATCCCAACC
This sequence comes from Effrenium voratum, assembly GCA_963377175.1. NCBI lineage: Eukaryota > Dinophyceae > Suessiales > Symbiodiniaceae > Effrenium > Effrenium voratum. Next base: position 783,221 of record CAUJNA010003760.1, on the reverse strand, counting down.
GTCGCAACAACCTGCAGCGCTAGCCGAATACACCGCCACGGCCTACCATTTAGTCCTCCTGTGGTCGCTGCTGCATTTGATGACCGGGTTCCTAGCCGCGAGCCTCAAGTTGCTGATAGACCTTCCATGCCTGCTTGACTTCCTCAATGGGCTTCTGAAGGAACCGAGCAATGGTTTTGTAGGTGGGCCTGGAATCCTTGTCTTTCTTCCGTCGCACCATCTCATCCAGCTCACCCTGTGTCCATGCCGTGAAAGGTTCACGGTGTGCATTGCGAAGTGCAATGGTGAATTCTTGTAGAAGTTCCCGAGGTCCATGAACCACCGTAGGAGACGGTCGGAACGACGAGGCACCTGGATGTGGACGCACTGAACCATCAGAATCCGAGTCAGGTGTCGTAGGCGTCATCTGTCCTGGTTCTCGTCCGCCGTGTGGGGCTAAGGGAGCAAGCGGCCGTGGTGGTGGCAGGTGATCCAACATCGATTCAGGCCGACGACCAGAATTGTTGTCAGCGGCATCCCGATGTGCCGCACGAGGCGGGGATAAGGCCGGTATATACCAGGTGGATGAAGTGTCCAAAGGTCGGGTTCGAATTCGAGTGGGAGAGCGGGATCGGTCAGACGAAATGCGCTCTGTGATGATGCGAGGGCGCAGCCCGTGCCTGGAGTTCCGTGGTGCCCTGGGAGACACTCTAGTGTCTGACGGATGGCTTCGCTCGGTCATCAGGGCAAAGTTCAGGGTGTCCAGAGCTGTCGCAACTTGGGATGCAAGGACATTGAGCACCGCCACCAGGTTATTCACAAACTCGGCTGACAACTGCATGGCAAATGAACACACAGCAAGGACAAATCAAGCAAGTAAGGCTGCGGAACTGCGAAGACATGATGCTTGCGAACATGCATGCGCCGAAATACTGAGGTCCTTTTGCCGCTGGTGTTCCGTCAACGGTCATACGACAGACCTGATGGTCGACACGCCGGCATGGCCTTGACTGCCGGCGGGTACTTCGGATTGTAGGCATGGCGGCGGGACGTGGGAACCGCGTCGTCAGGTCGGCCAGGAAGCCGCCGGTGATGACTGCGAGATCGACGCCGATGAGGCTCCCGATGTCTGGACCTTCTCCTCCGTCTGTGCTCCCAGGAAGTACTGACACTCACCGTGCGGACGTGAGCAGGGTGCTCCGTACGGTTGTCTGAGGTGGCCACAAGAGTGACCGGTGCTGTCATGTAATCTGGCCGGACTGATGTTGCCGGCAAGGGCGGTGGCGTCGTAGACGGCGGGGGTAGCGGCGGTAGTTGGCCGTCAGGAACCGGTGGCGGTGGTGGCGGCTGTGGATGCCGCTGCTGGCCTTCAAGACGTTGCAGTCCGGCCAGAAGAAGACTGATTTGCGACGAAATGGCAAGCAGCATGTGCCGACATTCACGTAAAGGTCCCCATGATCCATCACAATGCAGGTGAAGATGCGACAGAGAGGGCCAAATCAATCAGTAATCTACTCAAATGCGGCGACGGCAAGCAACACAACAAGCATGCAACACACTTCATCAAGACATGAGCCTCAGGCAACCCCATACGCTTTTTCCGGAAGAGAAGCGTCATGATGTACACCATGAAAGTCAGGGCACAAACCACGGTGGGCCTGTGCAAAAGGGTTGTCAGACTGCATTGCCATAGTCGTTCACCAGAACATGCCCATGTAGCTGGGCACCGCAATCGATGATCGGAGTTTCCACCTGCCATCTTTGGCGTGAATGCAGTCATAGTAATGGGAAGCAGCTATGTCAGCGTACACTCCGCCACGGGGTATGGTGCAATGCTGTTGCCGGAGTCGTGCAGTGCCACCAATGCACACGGGGCGATCCGTGTGAATTCCCGCGAACTGCGCTGCTGATTGGATTGCCGCTTCTTGAGATTGAAGGCTGCCCCTGCAGTAAAATCCCATCGGAGGCAACCAGACTTCGTTCCAGTTTGAGCACTCGCGGTTGGGGGAAGGATGCTCTTGCCATTTTGAGGGTCTGATCAGCTCTTCATCACGCAGGATGTTCATGGCCGCCTGCATATTGGTATTGTGGGACCAGAAAAACGTCGACTGTGACTGAGTGCGATGCTTGTCCGGCAGCAATCGGCGCGGCTCAAACGAGAAGATGATCCCGAAGAGGTTCTTCTGGGAGTTCTTTTTGTCCGTCGAGAAGTGGTGATACGTCCGTGCAGTCCTGCTGATATATGGCCATTTTTCTTCGCAAATGCCAAGCTGTACGATGAGTTGCTGCGGCAGTGACTTCGGGGAGATCTGGAAGTAGTCAGAAATGTCTCTGACCACTTGATCCGTCCAACGTCCCGGGACGCCATGTGGTGGCGGAGAAAACGGAAACTCCGAAATGGACTTGACCCGCTGCTCATCTTCGATGATGCTGCGGCGATGCGGCATGAGGCTCCTGTAGACCGTCTCCCACGATTTCTTCCACTGCTCAGGTTCAGGAAATACTAAGGCGGCAATCGAGGGCAAGGTGTAGTAAAGGACATCGTTCACTACGATGGCAATTTCCTCGACCCGGCAACCAGTGCGCAGCTTGAAGCGATGACTGCCAAAATCGGGTACATGCTGTCGAACTGAGAGAGGCAGCAGCACAATGCGGTTCTCGGATGGACTGACTTGAGCGGGAGGCAACGGAGGCGAGCGGGGCCTCCTTTGATCACCATGAGCACGCCTCCCATCACTTTTCCATTCACCCCAGTCCTCCTCCTCATCTGACTTTCCCTGTGGGCCTGGGGTGAGCTTGATCCGGGAATGACGGGACCTGGGTGAGCGCGAACGTGACCTTCCGGTGTGATTGCGTACCGCTCGGATGTTGGCCTCGGATCCAAGTGCCGGAGCGTCACGGGATGGGCCGTGGGATTGTACACTTTGCTGGTGTGCTAGTCCGTGTGTCCGGATGAACATTTGCATCTCATTGCCGTTGATGAAGTTGGGAAGGTGCTCCAGCGTCACGCGGCTCGTAGTTTGCACTGATCCGTCTGAGCGTAAGAGACTGGTGACCGTGTACTCCGCCATGGTTCTGAGCCAGCTGCATGCAGACACAACGCAATACATCAACAACAATCACAAGCGTGCGCAAGAAGAGACAACATGACAAGCTCACATGCAGATTTTGTCCCGAGTCGACGCCGAACGTCACGGAGAAGGTGGGGGTCGAAACCTTTGGCCTCATAAAGGCGCTTGAGAGCGTTAAGTCCTTGCTGTTGCTGAACCGCAGGTTGTGCACCACGTATGATGAGCCAGGAGCGAGAAGACCAAGAAGAATAAGTAAACATTGATTTGGGAGGGATGATCAGGTAGCTGTGGTGTAATAGTTCTGGAAGAAGAATCACATCGATAGCCCAGCACTTTGTCATCATGTTGAACCTCAAGCATCACTGGTGGGCGATAAAATTCCAGGGAAAGAAAATTCATGAGCACGGGCGAGTGTGGGGCTGAATCACGAAGCAGAATGAAACGATTGTCGACGTAGCGATCATGCCAGATCACACCGATATCGGGCATGCGAAAACGCAGAGAACACATTGTCTGGTGCCAGAAGAAATCCTCAACCGTGGCAACCAAATTGCAGAGCGGTGGCGCGGCTGGTGATCCCATAGCGACTCCCCGTTCTTGGCGGAACAAGTATCCGTTGATCTCGAAGTGACTGTTGTCAATGACAAAGTCCAGAAGGTGCCGGAGATCTTGTTCATGAAAAGTTCGAGGGATCTTTGTTTGACGGCGCCATTTTCCTTTGAACATACGGCGTCGATGATCAGACTTTACTTCGAACACTGACCATTGAGAGGATCTGCGAAGGCCAACAACTTGATCGTACCGATGGAGAAGCAAGTGCCTGGTGGAAGCGTTCCGTAGGAATGGACGTGAAGAAGCCTGACAGGTCTTGTGACACCAGGTGGATGTATTCATCGGGATCTGCCTTTGACAGCGACTCCCACAGCTGCTGGACAAGTTCTTGTACTGAAAGTTGACCTGCAATGTCGGGAAAAGTAGCTTTGGTAAGTTCAAATATGAGGGCGCCGAAGACCGTGAGGAAGGGAGCTGCCCACGTGCGAAAGAATGAAATGATGGGTCGTGCTTTCTGCCAGTCCTTGGTCGGCTTTGGAAGGATGCGAGCTGTGGGCAACGGTGCTTGAAGTCGAAGTCCCCATGCATATCGCTGACGTAGGAGGGAAGGCACCGTAGTTACCACTTCAGAGCGAAAAGATGCTGCGGATTCACGGCAAAGCGAAAAGACATCTCCCGAGCAAAAGGTCTTCCGCATCAGTATGGCAAACAGGGACGGACAAATCACATGTGCGCGGGAGGGGAAATGATCCGCGGGGATTACAACCCACGATGACAGAGAAGCCACGGTGCGCTGCAACGATGTCGATGACCAATAAGTACGATCTTGAAGGTTAGCTCGATGAGTGTCCATCAACTGAGTCAAAACCGGCTGCAGATCAACAAGAAGACTGGAACCATGCACATGCCAGCGACGAGCAAGTTTGCGAAGTTGCGTGGTGAAACGTTGATGTAACAAGTCGACATCACCGAAATACTGATCCTTCATTGATGCGGCCATGATTTCCATGTCAATGTCCGCATTGATGCGTGAGAACTCATCAACCATTACAGCATGTCCATGTGCTCGGTGTATATGGTGATCATCGATGTCCAAACAGCGACACGGAAAGGATGTTTCAGGAGTCCATCTGCGCTGCCATGTGCGGTAGTTGTAGATCTTGTCGCCCAACGTGGCACTGCGAGTTTCCACCACCCGGATCTTTGGAAGGAAAAGGGAGGGAAACAAATCACGATGAGAAGCAATCCAGCTTTGTAACCATGTGCCAAGTAGAGCTTTCCAATTCCGGACATGTAGAGGCGGTAGGAGTAGTTGTGTCAAAGTGGTGGGTGATTGTAGCTGTCGTTTGCGTAACACCTGGGCGAGGAGTTTCTGCGCCTTGGAGCGGAAGGGCTCGTTGACAAAGACGGAGAGCCGCAGAAAGTAGTAAAGCTGAGTAGGAGGGAAAGCTGCCGACAGAAGGTCACGCATGGCTTGGAACGATGCACCTGTATTGGATCCCAGCTGATAGAGAATAGAGTAATGGGCCTGAATGTCATCCAGCATGTCGGGACGTAGTTGCCGTTGGAGATCCGGATGTAGTCGTCGTCGAAAGCGTTTGTGCAAGCCGAGGGAAGTGGGAGACGACAACGAGTGACGTCGAAAATCAACGAGGTGTTCCCGGAAGCCCACCTTTCGCAGAAGTCTGTGTACCCAGGGTGCATTCAAATGCGGGCGTAGCAGGTATTGCCATTTGCTTTCCTGGACCCAAACCGAGGAAACGGGAAGTTTGATCTCAACCGGAACAGCACAGAAGAGCCAGTAAGTATTGGATCGCTTCCAGTAGTGAAGCGCGGGTTCGAAGAAGGCATGACGTCCCCGAAGTAGTTGTAGAAATTTGCGACTGCGTGAGTGTTCACGTCGTAGAACATCCTGATCAGTCGCACCAACGTAGTAAGGTGTGTGCCATGGGGAAAGTCGGATGTAGACGCACGGTTGTTGATGATGACCTGGATCGTGAATGAAGTCATAGAGGTCCGGAAATCGTGCCCGCAATGAGCGAAGATGTCGCGTGTCGGCAAAAGTGGAGTGCATAATTTCACACAAGAGAGAAGCCTTGTAGAAGTGAAGGACTTCAAAGAACGGCGGAAAGTAGCCATGATCTTGGGAAATGAGACGTTGTAAGAAACTGATCAATAAATAGGCAGTGCACCGACATCTATGAATCTCATACCTGTTGGCCACAGTGTGTTGAGAGTGTGACATAGCGTGATTCGGAATCTGAAGGGCAATCCGGACCACAACTAAGACTTCCAGAATGAGGCCCAACCACGGTAGTTGTGTGATTGATTCGTACTCATCAGCTGGTATCGACGGTGGTGGTAGTCCAGGGAAGCAGTATTGCCAGCACGTAGAGAACATGGTCAACGAGTGTAAAAAGTTGTCCAGAGACTGCCATTGTGCAACATCATCATAGATTCCACAGCGGCGAAGCTCATCCAACATGGTGAAAATGCAACCAATGAAATCTACCATAAGGCGGCGACATGGATACAAGCTGCACAGACAATCACGCACAAGGCAATGCAAGCACAACCAAGCACAAGATCAAACTGATGCAACGCAGAAAGATGACGGACGAGTTTTAACCTTGACTCATCCGTGACACGGTTGCCGCTCCGGGCTCATAAGAGAACGAAGGTCGTTAAGATGCCTGCTCATCCGCTGAGTAGGCGAGCGGTCACGATGAGGTGACTCAATGCCTTCTCAGTGAGCTTGGTGAGATAGCCGGGCTCCAGTCCCCACGAAGCCGCCATCGCCCCGAGAGTAGGTGCGTCGCCTTTCGGCATGCGTTGACGCGCTTGAAGGAGCTGCGTCGCCATGGAATCTAATGACTTGTTGCCGTTGAGCCGGGACGGGTGATTGGCCCACTTGACCAGTGACGTCAAAGTCGTGGTTGTGGGCGATTGCTTGAGATAAAGGCGTGGCTGGTCACTGGTCCATGTGTAGTACTTGACAACTTCTTCCGGCGTGCTGTGCATGGTGAGCAATTGTGACGCCGCCGGCTTGGACGGCGGTGAAGACACTCCGTGAAGAGACTGAATGATCCGGGGTTGCACCGCGCTATCAAACGACTTGCCATCAAGGGCCGCTGCGCTGGCTGTAGGGAGGGAGCTGGCAGGTGACGAGGATTGTGTGTGGTTGACCGGTGGCGGTGTAACCAACTCTGCATCATCTTTCTGGCTTGCCATCGTGGGAGAGGTCGAAGCGCGCAGCGATGCTGAATACTGAGCCTGGAGCAGCTCATGCGCACGATTTAGATCATTGTACTTCTTGACCATGTCATCTGTCTGGGTGGAAGGTGTGAGAGAAGCGTGGTGTTGCTGAAGAAATTGAAGTACCAAGCTGGCCAAATGGTCATGAACCTTGATCCGCTGATTGAAGTCATCGATGTTGAGACCCAGCGAGTTGGCAAGGTCCTTTTCCAGGGTGAGCAGGTTGATCGACTGTGATCGTCGTAGTAGTTTGGAACAGGTACTCCAAAGTAAGGCCTCGGTGCGAGTGCGAAAGCCTTCCCACGTCACGAATCTGCCGTGAGCGAACGGTCGGAGCAGCCAGTTGGTGAGGCCCCCATGAATAACCTGAACCAGGCGAACGTCACGAATATCCATGCCTGACATGTCGCGCAGGTTGCCATGCGGAGTGTTGGCAACGGTCATGGGCAGGCTAAAGTTGTAGAGCTGATTGACATCAAACATGCCATCTCCAGGTGTCCAGTCAGGCGATGGTGTAAGCCAGGCTTTCTGAGGGCGAACCGGTAGAGCCGCAGGAGGTCCAGGTGGCGGTGTAGGTTGCGGAGTAGTGACCGGTGGTGGCATCACGGGTGGCATGAACTTCGTTGGCGTGGGGTCTGGAGGGATCGGCATCATGTAGTTGATCGCTGGGTGTTGGAATTGCTGTGTGGGACTGTGAGTCGATTGAAAATTGGTGGGCATCATCGGGAAATTGTTGGCAGAGTTGTAGCCGGAATTGTGTTGCCAAGATACCAGGTTGTTCCAATCCATGCCTTCCGAGACGTGGTGGTCATTGTGTTCACGTCGGTGTGCTTTACGAGCCTGAGGAGAAGTACTCCGATCACGTCTGCGCCGAGTCCTGGATCTATCACGATCTTCACGTCGAGACATGGTTACACAATCGACTCTCAATCTTCACGCTTCCATCTTGAGAGACACGTATCAGACAACAAGCAAATCCATGCAACGGCAAGGTATCAACGAATCCAACAAATGGCAAGCAAACATCGATGGTGAGACGTCTCTATGATCTGACCGCTGTCTTCCCTTTAGTGAGACCTCGTTCCTGGTTAAATGTGAAATTCCGCTGTTCTATGATAAGCACGTTGAGGTCAAATTTTCCGACAGAGCCGGCCCGGGGTCACACAATGGGTACACCCGAGGATTCCCCACGAATGGGGTGTACACACTTAAACTCCAAATGGAGAGTGCTAATCTTTCGAGTACAACTGATGAGTCTCGAGTACAACTGATGAGTCTCGAGTACAACTGGGGACAAACCCCATCGGCTTGCTGGTCACTTGGCTTCCCTGTAGTTACTTCAACAGGGAAACAAGGAAGCAACAGCGGTTCAGGGGGGGACCAAAAGGACGTTCAGAGCATCACGACTTTCTCAAATTGCAGGTACGTCCAGAAGGCGTCCCTTCCGGATTTCACGACCAAACCATCACTGTCTTCCTTGAGCAGTGAGTGATGGCGATCCACTGCCCCCCTGCTGAGAAACCGAAAGGGTGGTGACAGGGCATTCTGTCACTCCGCACACACACACACAAAATCACACACACAAAATCACACACACACTCACACACACACACTCACACACACACACACTCACAACCTCATACACGCTCACACACACACTCACACACACTCACACACCAACACACGCCAACACACACCAACACACACACACCAACACACACACACACACCACACACACACACACCACACACACACACCACACACACACACCACACACACACACACACCACACACACACACACACCACACACACACACACCACACACACACACACACCACACACACACACACCACACACACACACCACACACACAGACAACACACACACACACACCACACACACACACCACACACACACACCACACACACACACACACACCATACACACACCACGCACACACACACCACACACAAACACACAAACACACACACACACACACCACACACACACACCACACACACACACACCACACACACACACCACACACACACACACCACACACACACACACCACACACACACACACCACACACACACACACCACACACACACACACCACACACACACACAACACACACACACACACCACACACACACACACACCACACACACACACACACCACACACACACACCACACACACACACACACCACACACAAACACACACACACACACCACACACACACACACACCACACACACACACACACCACACACACACACACGAAGCTTAGTGACATTTCCATGAGGATGCCTAAACTTAGGTAACCCGTGTGGTTTGGATTGGGATTTGGATTTGAAGCTCTGGTTCTTGAGGTGTCAATGGGACACCACCCCCTAACCAGTAAACCACGGGTTTACTAACCACCACTTCGGGGTAAGCTGATAAACTTACTCCCTGGGTGAGTTGGTTGCTGAAATGGTCCAAACTTACAAAGTGAATCAAAGTGATGAAAGTCCAAAAATGGCACCTGGGAAGTGAGCACAAACCTAGGCCGGTCCTTGTGACAAACGCCACCTTGCTCAGGGACACCTTATTCGGACTTGGATTGGTCGTCCTCCAACAAACATGAGCCAGCGAAGCAAAGAAGTAACCCATACCCTCCTGTCCATCAACATGGAGCCCAACTGAAAGGGGTCCTGGAAGACTATTCCTTAAAAGGATGGGTTCCATGGCAACATGGACAGGAGGGTAACCCAACGAGTAGCCAAGCATGGGCTACATCCATGCCAAAGCTTCCCCGAAACCAAGGTTGCTGCACTTTCTCATGGCTTCTTGAGGCCATGTCGGCCTATGGTTTCTTAGGAGAATCTGTGCGTGTGTCCAGGGAGCTAAAGGTTTTCCCTTGGTTTCCCTTAGCCCAGCCTGAAGGGCAGAAGGCCGAAGGGGGCCCAGAAACCGAAAAGTTGCTTGATTGTTCACTCAATTTCACTAAATGTCACTGATGTTCACCCAGCTTTGAGTGAACAAGTAGTGACAACTTTAGTGACATTGCCGGACATTCGTGACAATTGGTGAACGTGATGTGTGCCCACTTCTAATTTTCATTCGAGCTACTCATGTTCACTAAGGTTCACTAAATTTCAACATTGACCTAATGTCTACCATTATTTTAGTGAGCAATGCGTGAACATAAGCGAACTGTAGTGAACATTAGTCAAATATAGTGAACGTGATTTTTGGCCACTTCTGCCATTGTGCCAAGTTCACTAATTGTCACTAACTTCACTAAATTGACTAACTAGGGAACAATTAGTAACAGTTAGTGAAATTTAGTGAAGGTTACTTCTAGTTGTTGTTTTGCAAGTTCACCAACTTTGACAAATATTTTCCAAACAACTAAGCCCTCAAGGATGAGGTTACAACACAGACTGTTAATCAGACTCTAAGTTTAAGATTGCCGATGGGAGGCAAAAGATGGAAAATACTTTGTGATTGCTTTTAGTGCAAGCATTGCACAATTTGTGACAAGACAATTGGTGAACAGTGGCAACAACTCACTTTCACTAACTTTCCGGAATCTTCACTACAGTTCACTATGTTCACTAACTGCCCACTACTTTTCAAGTGAACACTTAGTGACAATTAGTGAAACTTCGAACATTCGGGAATGTGAATAGCGCAAATCGTGGCCACAGTGACGTCTGTCTCCGAGTCGGTCTCCGCATGCCGCCTGACGTATTTCCGGCGCAGCCCTGCACGGAAGCCCTTCCACCACCTCAGCACAGCCGCTGGGCATGTCACCCTCGGGGGGGTCGGCTATAGGGGGTGGGGGTTCTTCCAGGATAAGCCCAAGCCAAACAAGGCCTTATTGAAGGGTGGGGGGCTATGGGGTAGCCCAGGATAAGCCAAAGAACGCCTTATTGAATCTCAAGGGTGAATAAGGGATAGCCCCCCCTCCCCATGCCCCCCCGTAGAGGTCCATAATTTGCGGTGGGTTTCAAAGGGAAAGCCGCAAGGAACACCGACAACCGGAATCCATTCTGGGGGTCCAGATCCTAAACAAACGACACGCCCAGTTGGCAATGATTCACCTAATGGAAGGAACCGGGGGGCTCAGCATCCCCACGAGTCTCCTCCACAAGGCGTTCTCTGGGGTCCATGTCAATTTGCGGGGGAGCAAGCTGAATCAAGCGGTTGGTGGAGGGTCAACGTGGTCACTAAGCTTTGGAATCAAGCGGTGGACATGGGGTCAACGTCACTGTGACCTAAGTCGGCAATTTAAAGTTCTCCATTTTAAGGCTCCCCTTTGAAGGTCACAGACCAGGAAGTTGGAGCCCGGAAGGAGCCTCCGGCAGAAACGGAAGGCTTCCGAAGCGCCCAGAAGCCCGAAAGGGATGTCGTCAACTTGAACGGGCGACTGTTTCTCCCCAAGAGACTCTGGAACTTTCTGAAAAAGGGGGTGTGGCCTGAGCAAATCAGTGAGAGACTCTGGGATTTTCTGAAAAAAGCGGGCTGCCTGGCCTAAAGAAATCCCACAAAAACACGCCAAACAAGTCCCCTCCAGCCTCCCGTTTTGCCCCACCCCTCCCGGTTTTGCCCGCAGCAGGCGCTTGGTCATGAAGCCCCGGCCGATGCCGCTCGCCAGGGGCAACCCAATCTCTGGCACCCACTTGGACGGCAGCAGTTGTAAGACCTGCCAGCTGATCAATCGGGGTGTTATCTTGGAGCACCAGCAAGAAATGGTGCAAGACCAAAACCATGCTGCTGGACATCAAAAAGGCAGCCGCAACTATTTCCGGCTGGGACTGCCCCTAACCTTGATCTATCCGGGCTTTGATTGCGGCCCAGGAGTTTTCCCAATGCCCCAAAGGAGATAGAAACAGAAGGTGAGTGCTAAATATCTTGCTGCTGCGAGAGATGCAGGGCCCTGAGAAACGGAATGATCCCCGATTTGGTTTCCTTTATTCGAGCATTCTCAGGTGCATTCTCTCATTATCCTACTGAGCACCAGCAAGTTAAAGGGGGAGGGACCCCAACCGTGGCTTCGGTTTTCCATCGGGTACCCTCAAAAAATCGCAAAAGGCCATACGCGCCCCAGCCTTTTGACCTTATCCCTGCCTTAAGAGCCCCAAGCCAGGTGGGGTTGTTTGAAGTCCGGCCTAGTCTGAGGAAGATGGAATAAGGACCCTTTGGGGGGCTTTCACATCAAGCCATAGTCAGTGCTTCATCTGCCAACTATCTAGGGCTTACATTAGCTTTACATATGGATCGCATGCAGCCTGGCCCTCGTTGAACATCATGCTCTTCAAATCATCGACCTTCTGAAATCGGACCGGACCCAGGAGGAGAGATGCGTATATGTCACCCTCGAAGGATGCCCTGATCACATGGTCAATCCAGGGTTGCCCCCGCGAAACACCAAAGGACGGCTTACCCTCAGAGGCATAATTTCCACGGAAAACAGTTTTGTTTGGCAGAAGTGTGGACACAAATAGCACTGGACTTCCTTACCATTCCGAAACATTCAAGTACTATAGTATATATATATATATATATATATATGTAATTGCGCTCACTAGCTCTCAAATTTGCGCTCGTTCTCCCACGGAAGCGTTCGGGCTCATTCAGCGGCGTTCGGCAGCCAGTGCACTGTCAAAAGAAGCGTTCCGGAGTGAAGATTCACCAACTGGACGAAAAAATAATCAAACTTTTTATCTTGACGGTGCGGAAATCATAGCTCCAAGAGGGCCACAGCTGGGAGGTAAGGCCCGGGATCCTAGAGCCTTGCACATGGCCTAAACCGAACAGGTTGTCTAAAGATGGCCTATGTAGCCCCCTTTGGGGCTGTTCAACATCGATCGTAAAATTCCAAACCGGTCCAAACCGCCCCCCAAAAAGCCAGCCATGACCCCCAAAACGGTTCCCAGAGTTGCGTCGAAACGTCTAATCCGCGCATTGCGGTGTTTGGTTCTGCTTGGACCGGCTCCTTTAATTGAGTTGCCAGGACATGAATTGATAAGACCCGCAAACCATTCAGGGTCCATCTCTCATTTCTCCCAGGCGGATCGGATCTCGGCGCATGATAAGACGCAACATCTGGCAATGACGGTAATACTTGCCAGCCCCATGGCTAGGCAAATGGCCCCCAAAACCGCCATTCCAGGAGGTCCCAGCCATTGGGAGGTCCCAGTTGGATGTTTTGGTGAGATCGGAGTCCTGGCCTGGGGGTCGTTCTGGTCGTACTTGGTGGGCAGTCGCCCGAACTTGGTGAGCACCAGGTTCCGCGCCGTTTGGCCCTGGATCACCGACTCCTCCGCTGAGCTGAGGGGGGGGGGCCCAGCCAGCGGCCGGGGCCTGGAAAACGAGAACTTCTGAATGACTGGATGACATGATTTGTTTTGGCCTTTTCAAGTGCACCAAGGTGAAAACGATCCACGCAACACACACAGGAAGACCTTTCTTTGGATTTTTGACTTTGAATCCTTGGGGGGGTTCTTTGGTCCCGCATCCATTTTTTCAGCCCCAAGACAGGCGGCACTTGGACGACTTGCCAACCTCCGAGAAGGACTTGGAATTGGCTTAAGGCCCAGCCAGTTGTGCGGAGATCAAAGGACCTTGGAACCACCAAACACCAAGAAAACAAATTGACAACAAGCCGATACCTATGAACCAAAGCTTGCCTGGATACCTCAATACTGATCACCCGACATACCCGACCCTTTAATACTTTTTTGGTCTGCCAGAAGTAGCCTCCTATGAGAACAGTTACGGACATTTTCATGTGTGTTTTTGTGATCCTTTCCTGTTTCCATAAAGGCGGTGTAGACATCGCCCGGACATTCAACCACCGATGGAGTTTCCCGCTTCCTAACACGATAACTCAATGACCGATCCAACATTTGCACCCCGTTCCAAGTCGATGAGCTTCTTCCATTTGTTTAAGCCCCCTGCAACAAATGTGAGCATATGTTCGTGCAGTAGTGAAATCGATCCCTTTTAAAACCAAAAGGGGACATACAACAAAATAAAACACATTCACTTAGGCAACTTGGAGGTTCTGAGAGCCACAAAAGCCGAAAGGGTACCGATCGCTCTGTGGGTCCTTCAGCACGTTGCCGAGCTTGTCCCACTTCACCCGGTTGCCCTTCACCCGCGCAACCTTCAACCGGAGCAACGTCCACAGCCTCGGCACATCAAGGCGTTATGCCACGAGCGCGCGTCCCGTACCCCTCGGCTACGGATGCTGCACCGATGCAAAGTGAGAACAATTTGAAGCCTCGCCATGTGATGGAACTAGCATCCCTCTTTCGCACCTGGCATCCTTGGTGTTGCTCCATCTGATCTGCATGTTTTATCGTTCCAAAAGCTGAATTAAGAATCGGATCCCCAAGTACAGGACCGTTATCATGGCGTTCGCTTGTAGCCCCGAATCGGTGAGCTCGCAAACATCAACATCTAAGAGGGCTCCAGCACCCGCAATCCACAACCCCCGAAGAAAAATGAGGGGGCATGGGGGCTGTGCAACCACTGTATAACAACCATTTTTGCTTTGGAAAGGACACATCCAATTTACCTTGGGGGGTAGTGTGTGATAGTGGGACCCTTTCTTACGTTTTCAGAACGGGAGCCAAGGGAACAAGACGGGGCCGTTCCGTGAACGTTGCCTTAGCTCAAAGAAAGAAGCTGTTGCGTGTTTGGCACTATGTGCCGACAGCGCAGCAACAAATCCCAGGTTTAAGGGGAGTTGGAGCCCCAGTAAGAAAAGGCAAAGAAGTTGGAGCCCTGTTTGGCTGGTAGACGGGTTTTTTCTAGCGGCAAACCGGGGTGCCGCCACTGGAAACTCTCTCAACCTGCAAAGCCGCTGCTAGGACACCCTCCTTTTGGATCCCCGCCTAAGGTGACATTTGTTGTTGAATTACTTGTTGCCAAACTCCGAACTCGGCGAATTTGTGAGCCCCAATTTGAACCTCCCCCTATCGCTGATGTTGAAGCTCTGATGCCTTGCACCCCTATAAAATGAGGACCCAATAAATAAGAATAACAACGAAGACACATTAACAAAAACAAACACAAAACAAAGAAACACACGCAAATTAAGACTGACCACAGAAGCCACAAAGAAACCTGTGTCGCAACATGCGATGAGGGCGGCGAGGAGCTGTTTGAAGAAGGAACCCAGGAAGGCGTCCACCCAAAGCCGCTTGAAGTTGATGGCGCGGTTCCGCCCCACCGCCGAGCCGATCTGAAACCCCGCCTGTTGAGTTTGAGGGAACCGGGCGGAACAAAAGGGCGGCACGAATCGGAGGGCGCGGCGGGTGGTGGAACCAGAGCCCCCTGAAACAAACTTCCTGTACGAAATTTCGCCTTTTGGGCCATTAGCGGTACATGTGCTGACTGGGTTTCACAGTTGCCCAAATCGCAGCACATGCTGTTTTTTACATGTTTGGCTCTTCCTGTTTCACTTTAACGCCTTAGTTTGATGGAATTGCCCCATGCACTCAAACATGGGGGGGGTGGAGGCCGAATTCACCGGGCACGTCTATTTTTTTCGGGTACTATCTTATAGGGAAACCAAAAGGAGCAAAACTCTTGTTTGGGGGGGGCGGGGGGAAAAAATGGAGAAAGTAGGGGGCCTGGGGGGTGGTCTGTTGATGGTTGCCTGTTCTGGTTTTTATGTTCATCTCAAATCTATGTTCCCCCTTATTCGTTTTTAAAAGAGGGTTTTTAGGGAGCTTATTTATCGTTTTCGTTAAGGTAATCATTTGGGTAAATTGTCGCCTTGTTCATTGTTGGGCTGGGGGCAAACATTTTTTTCATTTGAAAGAGGTAGCCCTTTTAGTAGTTATCAAGTTCTGGGGTGTTGGTGGGTCGTTTGTTTCTTTGACGTTTATCTCTACAATTATTTATTTTTGTTCTACACTCTTGACAATATTTATATCTTCTTCCACTTTTTACATTTCCAAATTCATCAATTGTTTTATCATAAAGACATCTGTTGCATTTGAAGAATTCACCATAGTCTTCTGTTGCTTTTTCTTCTGTCATTCCATAATTATTCATTATAGTTTGCTTCACAACCATTTCTTAATATATCTTAACAACTTCTTTTTATGTGATTTTTATGTGATTGTCTAGTTATGTTTTATAGGTTGAAATTACAGTATAATGAAAGGTTATAAAAGTTTACACTGTTTAATCATATTATAATTAAATATTATGATTAAGCCATGAAATCATTGTTTCTGTTTTCTATAAATTTCAATTGCAACATGTTCGATAGTAATGATTTCGTGTCGTTTCATAGTCTGTTTGGTTTCTTCAACTGCTTGTTCAATATGGTATTGTAATGACGCTCTACTTGAAATCTTATTCTGTTTAGATGATGAATAAGAACGACTGTTGCAAATATTATTATTATACATAATTTTTGAACTAACTACTATTCCAACCTGTATTTCTTCATCATACTTCATCATTCTTAATAATTCTTTTGGTGGTTTCAACGCATATGAAAGCGCTTTATCACCTTTTAAGCATTTATTGCGAATCTCAACATAATATCTACTTTCTCCTACTCGTTCAGTGTAAATAGACGGTTTCCATTTCCTTTGTAAGACCCTTAATGCTTTACACTGTTTTAGTCTTTGCCACCCTTCACTACCATTAATGTAAGTAGTGATGATTGAAACTAAGCCTTCAGGTAAGCTAGCGCAATTCACAACCATAAAATTATTCTCTGACATTTTACCCTTACTCATTTTTCTCTTAATATATAAGGTAATATTTCTTTAAGTAGTTTTGGCTAGGGGGTTGCTGGTCGGCTGGTCTGGGTTTCAGGTTTAATTTAAATGTCTTAACCTTGTTGTTAGATTATAAAAACTAGGTTTAATCATATTATAATTGAATAATATCATTAAACTAAATCACTCACGCTTTCCATCCACCTATTCCATCCCACCAGAATTCAATAATTCGCATCTGTCCATCTACTAGACTGTCTTCTGTGTTTAGTTTCCGTATCGCTCCCGATAAGATATAGTGATTAATAATCATAGCATTAAACTGCCCATCTCGGTTTAACTTTTTACCACAGTCTTTTATGATGTTTTCATCTGTTAGGTTTTCATACATTTCTTTCATGATGTCAAACCTAACAAATGAGTATATTGTCATCAAGTTTAATCCGCTATTATCCCTAAACCTGTTAATAACATCTTTCCAGAATTCTTCGTTTTCATCAACTGATGGCAAAGGGTGTCTTTTGACGAAATCCTTTATTTTGTTTAACTCGTCATCTAATTCCTTTTTATAACTGTCATTATCATCATCTTCTTCGTCTGATAGCACCCAGTTTGATAAGTCAGCAATCACTCCGACATTTTCAGTCATATTTTCACTTAATATAATAAGTTAATATTTCTTTAAGTAGTTTTTTATTTTATGTTAAGGGGCGGGGTTTTTATTGAAAAAATATTTTCTAACAATTTAATATAATGGCGAGATTAACAAAAGACCAAATAATCAGCAACATCTATTACGACTTAGACGAGGGTTTCGGAAGCACACAAGCGACACACAAGAAGGCAAAGGAAGAAGACCCAACAATAACATTAGACGATGTAAAGTCTTTCTTAAAGAAACAACCAAATAAACAAATCAAAAATTATAGAGGAACTAATTCCTATACCGCTCCATTCGCACGATATGAATATCAAATAGACATAATGCATATGTCTCCTTTAGCAAAAGACAAGAACGTTCCACAGTATGCTTTAGTCGTGATTGACATCTTCAGTAAATTAGCAGATGTAATACCGATGGAGGAAAGAGACGGAGAGAACGTTTTGAAGGCGTTGAGAGCAAGCTTTAAAAAGATGGGTTATCCGATGTCCGTGTATTCTGATGACGACGGAGCGTTTGCAACTAAAAATCACGTTCAGGATTTCTTCAACAGTGAAGGAATAAACCACATCGTTACGAAGACCCACGCAAATGTGGCCGAGCGTTTTATTAGAACGATGAAAAACAAAATTCACGATAGAGTTAGGTTTAACAACATGAAATGGACCGACGCCCTAACGCCGGCATTGAAACAGTATAACAGCACATCTCACTCATCAACAAGGATGACACCGTCTGAAGCACACAAGGACGACAATGAAATAAATGTAAAGGTCAATCTTAAACTACGAGAAAAAAACAAAAGAAAGTATCCCAGAATAGTGGAGAACGACAAGGTAAAAGTGTTTCAAAAGAAAAGGGGTAATTACACCGACAGAAAGGAGTATAACTCTAAATGGTCTAATAAAATATTCAATATCGATAAAATTGAATATGATATTATGGGTAATAAAACTTACAAAGTAGCAGGAATAAACAAACCGCTTTTGAGACACGAAATTTTGTTAGTTAATGATTAAACGTATTTCTTGGTGTCTTCTTTATACTTGACTTGATAGTAATCCAGACTTGATTGTTTAGGTTCTTTTATGATTTTTTCATTCAGTTTTTTAACATAAATGTTTCGTTTATTTTTGTATTCGCTACTGTCTCTATCTACTTCTTTTGCTTGATAATTGTTATTGTTATCATATGTAGGTTTAATATTCAAGCTCTTTAAGATTTTCAGTATGTTTTCATTTTGCTCCAACACTTTTTCTAATCTTGGAAACAACAACTCTAAACTACTGTCAATGTTCGCTAAATGTTCCTCCATATATACTAAATTATAAAACTAAACTTTTAAAACTAAATGTTGCAATTATGTTAAATCTACTCTTTAAATACTATTTTTTCATCATTTGTTTAACAGTTTCCTGAGTTTCCTTATCGCCACTATCGGATGGTGATGCTTGCCGACCCCATTTAAAAGTTATATTATGAACATCTGTTTCTAAATTGATACTGTCTTTGGTTTTATCGATATTTATTCGTTTATCGTTTTTACTTAGTTTGAAACTTGTCGGAATACACGAACATTTACAATTTCCTTTCTTTTGAATTTCTAATTCATTTTTCATTTCTAACATCTTTTTACACATTGGACAAGCAAACTCAATAACTGATGTTTCTTTAACAATTTCTTCTTTTTCTTCATCAGTCGAAGAAACAACTGGCTCGGACTTATTCTTTTTCTTTCTTCCCATCTATATTAATATTTATATTTTTAATATATTGTATTCCTAACTTAATTAATTCTAATGAATAATAACAACATTTCTTAATTTTATTATCGGTTATTATTACTTGTTCTATATTTTCTACTTTATCTATTATATCAATATAATCCGAATAACTTCTATTCATATAAAATAATAAATATAAAATATTTTCTAAATAACTTTAATATTATTTTATTATGTCTGATGTTCCAATAATAAAACCAATAAATATAACTGATTACGATTTCAAACAATCTAAATATGAACATGTACCAAAACTACCTTTTCGCTCAATTGTTGTTGCTTCATCAACGGGTGGCAAAACAGTTTTAATTCAAAACCTTATCCTAAATGTTTATAGGGACTGCTTCGCCCGTATATTCATTTTTAGCCCGTCGGTTCATAATGACCCTACCTTCGTTGAAGTCAAGAAATATCAAAAAGATAATATGAAGGTTGATGACGAAAAAGAAAAGTTATATTATGACACCTACCAACCTGAAGAACTGGAAGAAATAATTAACACACAAAGAAAGATAATTCATTATATGAAAGAACAGAAGATGAAGAAACTACATTCAATTTTAATCATTGTTGATGATTTTGCAGACGACCCTAAATTTGTTAGATACAGCAAGTTATTACATGGACTGGCAACGAGAGGCAGACACGACGCCATTAGTTTTTGCTTAAGTGTTCAAAAATATCGTGTCCTTGCTCCAATCATTAGGTTGAATTCTAGTTCGTTGTATATCTTTAAGTTAAAGAATGTATCAGAGTTAATGTCATTCATTGAGGAAAACTCCGCCATTGTTGATAAAGAGCAACTGTTAAATATGTATCATAAAGCGGTAGATGATAAACCATACTCCTTCTTTTATGTTAATATGAATTCCAAAGATGTTAATAATATGTTTTATGTTAGATTTGAAAAAGCATTTAAAATAAAATAAAGATTTAAATATATTATGATATTTTATGATTTACCATTAGACATTAAAAACCTTGTATTATCTTATAATTTAGGTGATGTTAGATTATTAAAAATAAAAAATAATAATATTATTAAAAATTATATTAGTAAATTTAAACCAGTGTATAAGTCTTACAAATTAAAGAATTCACAGTATTTTGAAATTGATAATATCATTATGAAAAATATTATCAAAAACGGCATATCATATATTTTTAACTTAAGCGAGTTAGATAAATTACATCAAAAACATAAACCATTAAAATTATTAATTGAATATGATATATTTGTTACATCTACCTCATTTACTTTTTTTAATCATCTTCGTAATCGTACTTTAACATCAAATAATTTATTTGATATTTATTATTTTCTTAATAAAGACCTTTATAAAACTAATTTAGTGTATAGGGACAATGTGGTTAATTTTATTTCATTACAAGTGAAAAAAATAACTATTAAAGTCATCAATTAAGAAAGACAAAGTTTTATTAGTAAATTTTATTCATATTTTTTAATTAATAATGTTAATGAATCATATTAATATTATTAATTTAAATCAATGAAGCGTTGCATAAATTCAACGCAGGTAATTTATATAATAGTTTGTCCGATTTTTGATTTTCTAACTTTTCTATTCTCGCTACACATTCTTGAATAGATTTTATTATTAAAGTATCCGCTCTCGTTTTTTCATCTACTCTTAAATTTTTGATGTCTTCCATACTGTTATTTTCTTCGTTTTTGCTTTGACCAATACCCATTATATATTATTATTTAGATTTTTCTTTTTTCAATTCCTTAACTTCTTTTTCAAGTTTATCTATTTTATCATTTAATTCTAATACTGCTTTATGAACCAACACGGGTAAAACTAAATAATTTAATCCTAAATATTCTCTGTCCTGACATACAATATTTTCAAACTCTTTAGGAATTGCTTTCAATACTTCATCTGCGATATATCCTATATGAGTTTTACCACCATCATTTCTATCGTGTCTCTTAAACTTCTTTGGCTTAAATTTCTTAATAATATTCATACAATTAGATTTGATATTGTCTATATCATATTTCAATCTTGAGTCAGATGAATCAACAAACGTTCCGTTAATCGTTACGGTTGTCGCTGTTAAATCTATATTAGTTCCTGTTGATGGTTCAATTAAATTACATAACAATTTCTTCGTTCCTGCAACTTTTACATTTTCATTGAATGTTGATGAGGCATTATTTGTAAAATTTTCAGTATTAATGGTAGCTCCAAATGTCTTATCAATAGATAATAAAACTGAAGGTGTACTTGAAGCATCTGAAACTCGAAAAGCTGTGTTTGATGTTCGGAATATTATATCAATAGTGCTTAAACTAGTAGTATCGTAATAAGTCGATATTTCACTTGTTCCCATTTTAATATCAGTTCCAGTAGTCATTGAAATATTATTTAAAAATGAAACTGTTGTTAAATCAAATGATTGAATGGTATTAGTTGCTAAATAAGCATTTTGAACTGCTAAGTTAGTATCAACGGTTATTAATGTTCCACCGTTGGGTGATAAATGATTGCTTCTTAATGCTCCATTGGTTTTAATATAAACATCGTCAGCAAATAAATTGCCCATAACATCAACAGTGCTTGTGTTAAAAGTCCATCCACTGGTAATATTAACTGCCCCGACTATGTTAGACTGAACAGCGGGGTCTCCACAAATAAATCTAATTGAAGAATTAGCATCGCTATTCCTCATATCAAAAGATGAAAAAGCACTAACATATCTATATAATTCGCAGTTTGTATCAATTGTTAATTTACCATCAGTAGCAATATTAACATTATCACAATTAACATCAGCATTCGTATAAATATTACCTAGCACATCAATAGGCTTGGAAAAAATTGTTTTTCCTACAAGCCCATCAGCCATAAAATATTGGTTAGAAGCATTAGTTATATCTCCTACACTACACGCTACAAAATTAGGATGATGCATATAAAAACCTTCTGTTGCATCTGGTGTATATGTTTCTAAATATGGTTCTAATCCATTTATTGAAGTATTGATATTATCTATTTTTGTTTTAATATCCGTTGAAAAATCATTATTTGTAAATAAATTTCCTTTCATATAAACAGCACCTTCAAAATATGATGTTCCGTGCATCTGCGCAAAATTATATGAAGTATGAACATTACCATTAATTGTAATTCTTGAAGCATTATTAGGCCTTCCAATAATGACATCTCCCGTATTCCACCCAAGTAATAATCGATAAGGCGTAGCACCTGTTAGTCCTTGATAAGAGTCCAACTGACAACCTCTTTTAAATTCTAAACGTTGATTACTTACAGCATCTTGAATTCTTAATATAGGATTAGTATTATCTGTTAAACTAATAATTAATGGCGAATTCACTGTCTGTAATGTTGTATTAACTTTGTCTAATTTTTGACTTATTACTGTATCTTGTGCGCTATCATTTGTAATTATTGAATTAATTGTATTTGTATTTCCCGTTATTAATCCACTTAATCCATCTGATTGTAAAACATAACGAGCATCAGAACCTGCTATATCTAAAATAGATGAACACGAAAATAAACCTGATACTTGTAAATTACTTAATATTGTAGTATTATGATTTAATATTATTTTATCATTTTGAAAAGTTGAAGAATTATTAATTTCTACATCTCCAAAACCTCTTTGATTTAAAAACATTGTCGCTCCTGTTAAACTTCCATAAACATAAGTATCAATATAATTATTGTATAATTCATGATAATAATTATAATTTCCAAATTCTGCTATTTTGAAAGTTGAATTAGTTGTTATATTATGTATTAATGTATTATTTAATATTGATGTATTTAACTTATTTGATAATAAATTATTAGTCGTTATTTTATTATAATAATCTGCTTCATTAAGTGAACCTCCATTCTGTAAATCTGATATGGCTGAAATATGTGAACTGACTGTACTATTTAATCCTGTTATTAAATTAGTATTTGAAGAAATATTATTAAAATTAGTTGTCATAGTAGAATTTAAATTATTTATTAAATGTGTATTAGAAGAAATATTATTAAAATTAGTTGTTATAGTAGAATTCAAATTATTTATTAAATGTGTATTAGATGAAATATTATTAATATTTGAATTAATTAAATTAGTATTTGAAGAAATATTATTAAAATTAGATGTTATAGTAGAATTTAAATTATTTATTAAATTTGTATTTGATGAAATATTATTAAAATTTGTATTTGAAGTTATTGTTAGATTACCTATTAAAAATGTATTTGAACTAATATTATTTGATAATACATTAACTTCCGTCTTATTGTATGATTGATTTATATCATAAAAATTAGCGTCAATCTGTGCTTTTGTGTAAGTATCTACTTGGTCTGCTTTATTGTTGAGTAAATCAATTATATCTGATTGATTAGCATATATGTTTCTAATGTTTGTTATCCCACTTGTAGAATTGATTTCGCTAATTGTGTGCGCTACAACATTTTCAAAGTTTGTTAAATTTATTGAAGGCATAATCGATATAATTAATTGTAGAAATTAATTATATTAATTATTATTGTTAATGTAATCTTGATGTTTTTTACATTTTAGATGTTCCGCTTTATGACAATTTGTATATTTACCACCACACGGACATTCAATTTTAGTTGATTTCCAGGCTTTATCTCTTTCATAGATTTTATCTTTATCTTTTGCTTTCTGTGCTCTGTTTTGCTCTCGCAGTTTCTCACGGTTCTTTTCAGCCCATTCCCTCCTACATTCTAAAAAGTGGTCGTGGTGTTTATCTCTGTATTCTCTTCTTTGTTCTGCAATTTCAGTTGGCGTTCTTTGTTCAACTCGTCTATTGATTGTTGCAAGTTCTCTTATCAGCTCTCCTTCTCTTTTGTTGAGATGTTCTTTATTTTTACACGGGTAATCTTCCACGAGTTCTATGTAAAAATGTTCTATACCTATTTCATTCATTTTTCTTGTCAATGGCATTTTGTCAGGATACATTTTTGCATCGCTTCTATGTTGAACCATTCGCCTTGACAAACTCACAACCGTAGAACCTATATATACTTCATCCGTGATGTCATTTTTAACAGCGTATATTTTACCATTTTGATATATGTTCTCCATTATATAACATAAAGCGGGATGTCTTTAAACCTATTTTTACTTATTTTTAATCGAGTATCTGCACTCCGGCGTCTCTAATGGATAATATTTGTTCTGATACTAATGTTATATATATCGTGTCTGGCATATTTGCTGATACCATATTTCCAACAGGTTTCACACGAATTAAAAGCTGTTGCCCTGCTTTTGTGTTAATTCCAGTATATGAACTATCGGGAACCTTTTCGAAATCCATAGCAAAGATAAACTTATCAACACGATAAGCAGAATATTCAATCGATAAATGGTGTTGATGGAACAATGGTAAATTTAATGCTTTTCGTAAATAATAGAATGCTTGTGTTAATGAACGGCATGGATACTCAGGATATAGTTTTGACCCTAATTGAAGTTGAAATTCTAAATCAAGGTCGTGATTGTAGTATCCGCTTTCTTGGTAGTTCAAATAATACATAGGATGATAGAAGTTGTTGTATTCTTTCATAACGTGAATATCACCTACTCCGCTTTTACTGAAAGAGATGAACGCGGTAGCGAGTTTAGACACTGAACGAACAACAGTAGTGTTAATTGACGACGAACCATCGGGAACTTGATTAGATTGACAAATGTAAGTATTATAAGTAATAGGTAATTCTTTCCCATCAAGTAGGTGTGCAACATATTTATTATGAAGGTCGTTGTCCAAGCTTACCAAATCAGTTTGAAGGAATGCATTACTAATTGAGAACTGCTCATTTGTATGAAGGCTTGAGTCTGCGTTGCCACTTTCTGGAAACCTCGACCCGCCCGCTGAAACAACACAATCAGTAAAATTTGAAACTAGTTCAAGTTCTAAAACAAGAGGACACGCTTTTAACGGGATATACTTATATTGATTGAATAAACCAAGCATCGGTTTAAATCCTACAACCATTTTTCTGTTAAAGCCTGGAATTGTGTAAGCGTCATATGCAGGACCAATATGACCCGATGCAGGAACTGCTCGACGTGTGTTTAAATCATCATCATATCTATAACCAAAACTCTGGGCGTCTTCATTGTCTCTTGCTCCTTTTGACATCATGCAACTCATCATGTGATGATTTCGGTTGTAATAATCAATGTCTTCAACAAGTTGATTACCAGCAATTAGTCTTGCTCTTCTAAAAAAGGAATAAGCAGGAGACAGAGGACGTAAGCGTTTATTGTCTGACGAGTCAGTGTTTTCAACAGTGAAATAAACCATTACACTCTGCGGGTCAAGCCAAGTATTATCTTCAGCATTTAATGCTATTTTCAACACACGTTGACCAGATGAAGGGGTGTAGATATTACTCCCAGAAGGAAAAAACGAGACAGAACGACGGTCGTTGATATAACTTGCACCTTTATTTAATTTGAATGAGAGGTTGTCAATTAGAATATCTTCAGCACTAAAAGTTTCCATTGCTATATATAATTTAATTTAGAAATAATTTAAACTAAACTAAATTGATAAATTTATACATTTATTAATTCCTAAAACAGAATTAATAATTATGATTTACAAATTGATGAAATTTTAATTTCATTAATTTCTAAAACATATTTTATATATGTTTTACAAATTGATGAAATTGTAATTTCATTAATTTCTAAATCATAATTAAGAATTATGATTTACAAATTGAATAATTTAGTGTAATCCTTTTGATTAGAATTATTATTTTTAAATATTTTCATTTTCTTTTTCTTAATCTTATCTTCAACTGGATTATTCCCTTTTTCTTTCTCCATTACTAATTCTCTAATTTCTTCATATGTACTTTTCTTATACTTTTTATTTTCATTCTTAATCATATCATCCGTTGTTTCATTGTCATATTTCTTACGTTGTATCATAACAATAATATGAAAATAGTTTTGCGTTTTTTCTTTTTACTATTTCATCAAGGTCTGATTGAGTGTGATTACAATTGTTAGTGTTGTCATTGATGAGGACATAACCATTTATATATTTTGGTACAATCATATTATAAATTGAAGTAATCCAGTTATAATCAATATAGTCAGGTCTAACTCTGACACTCCTAATAATGAAACATCCACACAGACATTTTACATGTGTTCGTTTATTATCTCTATTTAAATCCCTTAATCTTTCTACAAGTGTTAATGGTTTAAAGTTTGTTTCACTTTCTGTCAAGTTTTCTTTTAACTGATTATACATATATAATATTATATAGCTATATATTTAAGTACTTATTTAACTATATTATCTCCCTGACCGGTTCAATGCTTCTTGAAACATCTTTGCCTTGGTCTCCATATCCAGTTATGTAATCGTGGTTAGTAAATGGATTTAATGAACCAGTATAAACAGTTATAGCGCCACGGTCAGCAATACTGACAGGGTCTAAGATACTTCTAAAATTAATGTAATCATCGGTAATTTTAGACCTTCGTGATATAAACGGCGCTCCATAAGTGGTTAAAGTTAATTCTCTTTCAGGGTAATCTTTTGTTATCTGTGCCCCTACACTTGAACCGAGACTATGTGTTATAAGATGTTTAACTTCATTGTTTTCATCCAATGCTGTTGATGTGTCTTTATATCGTTGTGAATATTTTGTCATTTTAAAGGGAAGTCCTACATCTGCCAGAATGTCATTAATAGCACCTCCAAAAGTTCCTTTTCCAAATGTTCCGCTTATATACATTTTATCACCATCAATATAAAAACCCTGACCATTGCCATATGCTCTACTCAATCCTTGTGCATCAGTTAAATTTGAATTAGGATAATAACTATTTAATATTTTGTCAGTTTGTTTCATAACATTAGTTATTTTAGTTGTTTTCTTATAAGGTTGATAATGTTTAATTTTCCCATGCTTCATGTCATAAATTAACTTTTTATTATTAATCATATAATTAAAGTTATAAATTAATTTCTCAATTAATTAATAATGCTGACTTACAGCTTTGCTCTAAGCAACTTTTCATATAGAAAAGTTGACTTACGACGTAGTCCTAAGCAACATAATATTTTTTGATTAGAAAATTTATTTTCTAATCAAACATATTATGTTGACTTACAAGAAGGTCTATATTGACAGCGCTCATAGAATTAGTGGTACATCATCAAATTTCAAAGTTGAATTGCCGGAAACATTACAAACAGACAACGGAGTACATTGCTACATTCACGAAATAACATTACCTAACTCGTGGTATTCAATACAGTCAGGATTAAATAATATACTATACTTTTATTCTTCTCCGTTAGTTCCAGATGAAGATAATACTAATGTCCATTATTTAGCGTTACAATTGGACGAAGGAGTATATACTGGCACAGAACTAGCGACAGAATTAAAGGCAAAAATAAATGGTATTGTTGATAATGCTAATTTCTCAAATACTTATGAAATTTCTTACAGTGTAAAAACTAATAAAATAACAATTTATTCAAACTATGCTGATAGAAAGTTCGCTGTATTAACTGATGAACAAATGAAACTAACATATGCAGATTATATATGGAATGGAAGTTTTAATGTTAATAACTTACAGTCTGTTAATGAAGTTTTAGGAAATTATCAAATGGTAGTTTATCAATATAATAATCCTTATGTTTCTGGTTTCGTTAATCTTCAACCCATTAGAAATATTTATATTCATTCTTCTCAATTGTCTAATTATAATCAAGTAAATTTAAGGACAGGCGATAGCACAGTTGTTAAGAAAGTGCCAGTCTCAGCACCACACGCGGGAATTGTCTTTGATAATGAAATGAACCCTCTCGACTACTTGGATGTATCAAATAGAAGCTTTAAACAGTTAGACTTTTGGTTGTCTAATTCATTAGGAAATGAAATTAATTTAAACGGTGTAAATGTTAGTCTGAGTCTACTTTTCGTAAAAAGCGATATTATTTAAATAATATATAGATTTTCCATATGGAAAATCTATATATATTATATGTCAAGTATTGAGGTAGTAGATGTTAATAATGAAACTAAAACAGAAGAAGCACCTGTTAATAATGAAGTCGTTGAACAAAATGAAACAGTTAATGAAGAACCAACGTCAGAAGAAGTTATTCCTGAACCAAAAGCGAAAGCAAAAGCATTACCAAGAACTAAAAAAGAAGTTGAATTAGTAGAATGTGAACAATGCTCTAAAAAGATGACATTGAAAAGTTTGAGACACTCACATCCCAAAAATTGTAAGGGAGCACCTACTGAGTTATTACCAGTCAATCCACAAAAGAATATTAGAAAGATACAACCTGAAGTTATTTCAGAGATTAAGAATGAGATTAAACAAGAAGTGATTAAAGAAACTATTAAGAAACCCACGGCAACAGAACTATTAAACCAACATTATGAAGAACTTAAACAGAAGAAAAAACAAGATAAACAAGAAAAAATAAACAAATTATCTTCATCAATGTTTTAAATAATAATCTAATTATAATATATATTAATCATGCTTATGAGAAGTCATAGAAATGTAGAATTTAAAAGGGCGCCACAAGTAGAACGTCATTATGACGTTTCAGATTTATGGGGAGTTGCCTCGCGTATGAATTACTTTAAACAGTTGAAGGACACACTGGAAGCGAAACAATCACAAGGAGCATTAATAAAGTATAGAAACGATTTAGTTGAAAGCAACAGAACCGAAAGTTATAGAAAAGAGTTAGACAGAATAAGAAACATATTAGACAACACACGGACACCAGATGGAATACAAACGAAGGAACAACTAACTGTAAGAAAGAAGCATTTAGAAGAAATGATTAAGAATATATCTGATTAATTTATTTTTCTAAATAATTAATATACTATGATTAAATCAATTAGTAGATTGAATACAGTAGGACCGGTAAAAGTAGGGTCATTGAAATCACAATTACATTTGAGACCTTCTTATGATGAATTATTAAAAGAAACGTTGGTAGGAGATGAGAACCGTCCATCAATTGAAAATGTGATAGACAGAAAAGCGACAAGATACAGATTAAACCAATACGGTAGTCAGTTTGATAATAAGGACGTCTTAGACATTCAAAAGAAACAAGAACTAGACCGGAGAGGAGAAGTTATGAAAGGAGCAATGTCGGACGATGGTAGTGTAAGAGCTAAACTTAATGATGAATTGAAACTTGCTGACAGACTGAAACAACACCAGTCTTTCATTCAAGAAGGACTAACGGAAGCACAGAAACAGAAAGAAGAACTTGCAGAAAAAATGAGACTTTGGAGAGAACAACACGAAGAAATGGCAAGCGCTGTTTCAAAGAGTTCATATCCTGCCGGTGTAGAAGTTCATTCAATGGTGTCCGCTGATGAAATGCCAGAATTAGAACCATTAGAGGAAGGCGAAGAAGAAGATGAACGAGAAGACGACCCAGTTGTTGAAGTAGAATCAAAAGCAGAAGACGCTTATGATTACAACGTGTTTAAGAAAAGAGCGTCTGAACTAACACCCGCTTATCTTGCAAGCAGACCAGAAGAGATGAAAACAGTCATGGACAAACTGAAAGGATTTAGAAAGATTAAAGACAGTGTTCATGAAGAATTCACTGAGTTATATAATGCTTTAATTAATAGCGATGGTGATTTTATCAAGAAGGAACACAGATTGAAATTAGTAAGGTTTTACAATGATAAAGTGTATTACACAGTTTTCCACCCACGACCTAAGGAAAAAGAAGATAGACCAACCGTGATGGATGGTTCAGTTAAAGAAATACCCGCGGAAGTTTAATAAAATATATAATATTTAATATGACTGTTAAATATTATGGATTACGCCGACGTCCTACTTTTGAAGAAATGCTAAAGGAAGCGATGACGCACAGATTAAAAATTGAAATCATCCCCGAAAGACAGGTAATTGACTTGTCAATCAACAATATAGATTTTGACGATTTTGACCTTTCAAAATACGATAGGAGACTACGGTTGAATGCTAGGGTTCAAACTGATGAACAAGTTCTTCAACACGAATTGTTCCCTGATATGTTTGATGAAGTAGCGCCAACATCACAGTTATATGAAAACAACGAGGCAGACGCACAAACAACACGATATATAGCAAAAGATTTTGCTGATGAAATTTATAGTAATGCAATTTCAGGTAGGACTGAAGAAAAGAAAAAGTCAGATGAACCAACCGATGTAAAAGATACTGATTTAAAACAGTCTGATGAAAAGCAGGAAGATTTACAAAGTCTTCATTTAACGTCATCATCGTCAGCATCAACCGTCAGAGAGGAAGAGAAGAAAGAGGAAAGCCGAGAAATAAAGTCGTTAAGAAACATATTTTTAGGTGGAGAAGACAAGAGCGTATTTGAACTATTCAAACGTGATGACAAGAAGACATCCACACCATCAGAACAATCAAGGGAACAGGAAGAAGAACAACCGAGGACATCATTCTGGTCAAGACGACATGTAGAAGCAAGAAGCAGAAGCCACTCACCAGAAGAAAGAGCAAGAGGTAATCAAATGAACAGAAGACAATTAGAAACAAGAAGCAGGAGCAACTCACCCCAAGAAATAGCTAGAGGTAGTGAATGGACGAGGGAACAAATGGAAACAAGAAGCAGGAGTAGAAGCCCAGAAAGCACAAATACAAAAAGTAGCCGAGGCAAGAAGAAAAAATAAAAACTACTTAAAGACAAAACGCCCTAATATAGTAAAATGACAGGAATTTTTATTAACGGTAATAGTAAACAGAGAATAACGAATGACGAATTTGATATGATGGTTGAACTGATGAAAGCAGAAAACGACTTAGTCTTACAGATGATAAGCGAACAGAAACAGACTTCGAGCGATGACAGTGAGCAACCCGTGAGGTGGAGGGACGACCAGAAGAACTACCACCAGAATTACTACAACAATAACCTAAAACAGTCTTACACTTGTGAGGACTGCGGAAGGACGATATCAAGCAAATCAAATTTATCTAAACACAAGAAATCTAAAATTTGTTTGCAAGCTTCGCGACAATGCGCATTATGAAAAAAATAATAATCATTCATCTTATTAAAAACACTTAATGAGATTAATGCGTTCATTCTCAACCCGAAACCCATTTTCTCCAACACTGACCCCCTACCCGAAAAACTACTTAAAGAGAAAATACCTTATATTATATAGAGTATAGTATTATGGTTTCCATGACAGAAGGAAAAATTATAGATTTCATTTTAAACAGCCAACAAGGCGAACTAATACAAAAAGAAGGGAGGCAAACACAAAAACTCAAAATAGGTGATAAGACCTACAGATATGATAAGAACAAACCAGTTTCAAACGTATTGAACACGAAACTCAAGGAAGTGGCGAGGAGTGAAGGATATAGAAAGCATGGCCTTTTAATGAAAGGTGCTAATTATCTAAAACTAACGAGAGGCAGACCCTTACAGGATTATGTCAAGCGATTCAAGTCCAAAATCACAGACGAGCAACAAGCGTTCAAGGGATACGCCAACACCTACTCGGTAAGTGATATAAGGTTAAAAGGAATGAAAGGTTTATCCTACTTAAAATACCAGAAGCAACGACTGGCCGAATTCCTGAACAGAAACCCGAACATGAAAATAATCGTGGAAACCGATTTATCATTCAAAAATCCCGCCAACGAACTTATTCAAAGGCGGTTAAGAAGCAGAAGATACAATATTCATAATCCCGACGAGTTGAACACCGTCTTAAACAACATTGGGCACGACATTGAGACACAAATTGAAATAACCGAATACATTCAGTCGGGATTGGTTCTTGGTCAAGTTGAAAAGTTAGTCATCAGTTATGATAGGTACAATCCTACCCGTGGTTCATCCTTTATTCCATTGCCCGACTGGGTGGCAAACAAAAAGGCTTGTATTAACATTAAAAATGAGGACGACTTATGTTTTAAATATTCCGTTCAATGTGGATTTTATGAGTTATTCAAAAAAGACCATCCCTGCGAGATGTATCATTATAAGAAATATGTAGATGACAAATTTATCAAATGGGATAATATTGACTTTCCAGTAGGTAATGATGAGATTGAACTATTTGAAGAACAGAACAAACACATATCGGTCAATGTTTATTACATAAACCCCGATACAAATAGTAAAACTATTTTATTATACAAAAGAAGCAACAACCCACAAGCACAACACAAAATCGATTTGATTAAATTGACTGATGATGTTAAATCCCATTACGCTTATATCAAAAATTATGATAAGTTAATGAGTAGTCAGACTAACAAGATGAAGGCGAAGAAGTATCACTGTAGAACCTGCTCACATGGTTTCAAGACCGAAGAACTTTTAAAGAAACACGAAGAACAAGGATGTCTAGCAGTTGAGGGTCAAAAAATAGAAATGCCAGAAGCAGGTGAAACAATAGTATTCAAAAACCATTTCAAGAAACTTAAAGCTCCATTCGTAATCTATGCCGACTTTGAATGTTTAACTGTGCCAATTGATGTTAAAAGCAAATCGGCAAAAGCTAAAACTACATCATATCAAAATCATCGTCCGTGTGGTTTTATGATTAATGTAGTCAATGCTATAACCGGAAGTAGTGAGCCTTACTTATACAGAGGTCAGGATTGTATGGATAAATTTGTTGAGAAAATCAATAAAGTCAGAGAGGAAGTTTTGGAGAAAATGAAGGAGGACAAAGACCGTATTGAAACCGAGAAGGACTGGGAGGACTTCAATAATGCCACTAACTGCTTCATTTGTGGAAACAAATTTGAGGAAGGAGAAAAGAAGTGTTGGGACCATTGCCACTTTACGGGGCAGTATAGAGGATGCGCCCACGAGGACTGCAATCTACGATTTAGTATGAGATATTATAAAATCCCTGTGTTTCTTCATAATCTTAAAAACTACGATGCCCACTTAATCATCAACAAGGCTCACGAACTGAACAAGAATTCTAAAATAGAATGTATCGCTCAGAACAGCGAAAAGTTTATAACCTTTGGTTTTAAAAATCTTTGTTTCAAGGACAGTTTCAGTTTCTTATCGTCTTCGTTGGATAAGTTGGTCAGGTTGAGTAAATATGAGGATGATAAAAAGCGTGAGAATTGGAAGAACAATTTCAGATACAGCGTTAGAAACCCGTATGTTAAAACCGATGAAGATTTGGATTTATTGACTGATAAGGGTATTTATCCCTATGACTACTTTGATGATTTTGAAAGATTTAAGGAAAGGGCTTTACCACCGAAAGAAGCGTTTTACAGTAAATTAAGTGAAGAACATGTAAGTGATAAAGATTATGAAAGGGCACTGAAAGTATGGAAGCACTTCGGGATTAGAACACTCGGGCAGTATCACGACTTGTATTTAAGAACTGATGTTTTACTACTGACCGATGTATTTGAAAACTTTAGAGACTTGTGTATGGAATACTACGGTTTAGACCCCGCTCATTATTATACGTTGCCAAATTTCGCATGGGACGCGATGCTTCTAAAAACTGGTGTTGAAATAGAACAATTGCATGACCAAGAAATGTTTGAGATGGTTGAAAAGGGAATGAGAGGTGGTATGTGTCAGGTAAGTCATAAATTAGCGGTGGCAAATAATAAGTATATGGGAGGAAGCATATGATGAGAACAAGCCATCAAATTATATTAGCTACTTGGATGCTAATAACTTGTATGGTTTAGCAATGTCCCAGAAATTACCGCTAAAAAATATCAATTGGGCAAAGAAAACGCCCAGTGTTGAAAAATGGAATGAAAACGATGAGTTCGGTTATATTATGGAAGTTGATTTGGAATATCCCGAAACATTGCACGATTTCCACTCTGACTATCCACTAGCGCCTGAAATAATGAATGTAAATGTGAATATGCTTTCTGACTATCAAAAGCAAGTCTTCAAAATATATTATGACGGTAAAAGTCCCAAGGACGAGAAAACAAGTAAGTTAATATTAAATCTAAAGGATAAAGAAAAATATGTGGTTCATATCAAGACTTTACAGTATTACTTGAAAATGGGATTGAAAATGGGTAAAGTCCATAGGATAATAAAGTTTCAACAGAGGGCTTGGTTGAAACCGTGGATTGATTTCAACACTGGTAAAAGGAAAGAAGCCAAAAGCGATTTTGAGAAAGATTTATTCAAATTAATGAATAACGCGGTGTACGGAAAAACCATGGAAGACAAACGAAATCATATGGACTTTGAATTAGTTGATAATGAGGTAAGATATGAAAAATGCGTTAATAATCCAACTTTCAAAAACAGATTTATTATAAATGAAAATCTGGTAGGAGTTGAAAAAACTAAAGCGAAACTGAAACTGGATAAACCCATTTTCTTAGGAATGAGCATTTTAGATTTAAGCAAACTACATATGTATAAGTTTTACTATGATGTATTGAAAAAGAAGTATAATGAAAACATCAAATTGATATATACTGATACTGACAGTTATGTAATTCAAACAATGACTGATGATGTCTATAAGGATTTCAATGAGATAAAGCAACACATGGATTTTAGCGACTATCCTGTTGAGCATCCATGTCATGACAAAACTAATAAAAAGGTCTTAGGAATGTTTAAGGACGAAGTGAATGGAAAAATCATTACTAAATTCATCGGATTGAAACCTAAATCTTATGCCTTCACAATTCATGGTGAGGATGATGAACATAAGAAATCAAAAGGTGTAGTCAAACACAAAGTGAAAAAAGAACTGTCGTATCAGAACTACCACGAAGCATTATTTCAAAACAAAAAGCATGAAATCACATATAACTTCATCAGAAGTAAGTCGCATCAAATATATTCAATGTCTCAAGTCAAGCAAAGTCTGAGTAATTATGAAAATAAAAGGTTTTATAGTGATGCTTTCACTTCATTACCATATGGGCATTATTCCATAAAATAATTATCTAGATAGTTCTAATAATATGAAATTATTAGAATTATTTTCAGGGACAGGCTCGGTTGGTCGGGTTGCTCGGGATTTGGGTTTTAGTGTTATTTCCCTTGATTTGAAAAATGCAAATATCAATACTGATATTTTGAGATATTCTCGTTTCTCTTGTCTTATAAGTATATTGGGTTTGGGATTGGGTTTGAAACTGGAAATGTGGGTTTGGGGATGAGGTTGAAACTGAACATATTGAAGTTTATGTGTTTGTTGGTTTTGGGGGAGTTGAGAAATGGGAGATTTGGTCCTTGTTTTGGTGGGATTGGGATAACAACAAAAGCAAAAGACCCACAATCCCTACCCGCTCCCTCAACCAAAACCTCATAGACGACAGTGTTGAAGGCGATGTTCTGAATGACGTCTCAACCTCAGGACAGAGCAAATGTGGGGAGCGGTGGGAGAAAAGGGGGTGGTGGTGGTGTTGGTGGTGGTGGTGTACCCCGATTTTGGGGTAAACCTTACCCCATTACCCCGATTTTGGGGTAGCCCTTACCCCTTACCCCAGCTTTGGGGTACCCCTTACCCCGTTTTTGGGGTAGACCTTACCCTTCTCTCAGTATAAACCTTACCCGTGCCCAGATTTCGGGGGTAGCCCTTACCCTGACTGAGGGGTAATCATCACACATATTTTTGTGGTGAAGATAAGAAGTAGAGCGTCATTACAATTTTATATTGGAAAAATTAGTTGAAGAAATAAAACAGACTATGAAACGAAACAAAATCATTACTATAGAACATATTACAATTGAAATTTATACATAACAGAAACAATGATTTCATGGTTTAATCATAATATTTAATTATAATATGGTTAAACATTGTTTTATAATCTAACAAGAAGGTTAAGACATTTAAATTAAACCTGAAACCCAGACCAGCCGACCAGCAACCCCTAGCCAAAACTACTTAAAGAAATATTACCTTATATATTAAGAGAAAAATGAGTAAGGGTAAAATGTCAGAGAATAATTTTATGGTTGTGAATTGCGCTAGCTTACCTGAAGGCTTAGTTTCAATCATCACTACTTACATTAATGGTAGTGAAGGGTGGCAAAGACTAAAACAGTGTAAAGCATTAAGGGTCTTACAAAGGAAATGGAAACCGTCTATTTACACTGAACGAGTAGGAGAAAGTAGATATTATGTTGAGATTCGCAATAAATGCTTAAAAGGTGATAAAGCGCTTTCATATGCGTTGAAACCACCAAAAGAATTATTAAGAATGATGAAGTATGATGAAGAAATACAGGTTGGAATAGAAGTTAGTTCGAAAATTATGTATCATAATAATATTAGCAACTGTCGTTCTTATTCATCATCTAAACAGAATAAGATTTCAAGTAGAGCGTCATTACAATACCATATTGAACAAGCAGTTGAAGAAACCAAACAGACTATGAAACGACACGAAATCATTACTATCGAACATGTTGCAATTGAAATTTATAGAAAACAGAAACAATGATTTCATGGCTTAATCATAATATTTAATTATAATATGATTAAACAGTGTAAACTTTTATAACCTTTCATTATACTGTAATTTCAACCTATAAAACATAACTAGACAATCACATAAAAATCACATAAAAAGAAGTTGTTAAGATATATTAAGAAATGGTTGTGAAGCAAACTATAATGAATAATTATGGAATGACAGAAGAAAAAGCAACAGAAGACTATGGTGAATTCTTCAAATGCAACAGATGCCTTTATGATAAAACAATTGATGAATTTGGAAATGTAAAAAGTGGAAGAAGATATAAATATTGTCAAGAGTGTAGAACAAAAATAAATAATTGTAGAGATAAACGTCAAAGAAACAAACGACCCACCAACACCCCAGAACTTGATAACTACTAAAAGGGCTACCTCTTTCAAATGAAAAAAATGTTTGCCCCCAGCCCAACAATGAACAAGGCGACAATTTACCCAAATGATTACCTTAACGAAAACGATAAATAAGCTCCCTAAAAACCCTCTTTTAAAAACGAATAAGGGGGAACATAGATTTGAGATGAACATAAAAACCAGAACAGGCAACCATCAACAGACCACCCCCCAGGCCCCCTACTTTCTCCATTTTTTGGGGGCGCCTAAAAAGGACACACCCAACTTCACCCATTGGGAGGCTTCGGATGCCCACGCCGCAGACATGTCGACTCAGATTTCCAATCCAAACCAAATATCTAATTCAGGTAGCACAGCCAGATCCCTTACCAGAGTCCGAGAAGTGAAGCCAGCAGATCCTCTACCAACAAAGTCGAAGTGAAGAAAGCTCGACTACCCAAAAAGTCCAGGGTTGGAACTTTTGGCAGGTTGGGGAAAAGACACACAGGTTGATCCCCTGCAATTAAACATGGAATCCAAAAACAAACCCCAGCCAGGGGAGATTGATTTCTGCCTCTGAGGGCATTTTGGGTTCCATGTGAATCTAGAAGGAAGGGATTGAGGTGTTCGGTGACCCAACACAAACAGAAAACAACCAAGCATCCGCCATCAGAAGACAAACACAAACCAACCAACCGCACAAACAACAAGAACCCTCCCCCCCAAAAACAACGACAAAAAAACAACAACATGAACCACCCCCCCCAAAAAAAAAGAAGAGAAGAAAAGAGAACAGAGCCAAAGGTCATGGCCAAAGCCGCACCACCAACCCGGGCAGAAGCCCTACACGCCGGAAAATCCCCGCGCCTGCATCGCCGGCTTCACCGACGGCAGCACCCGGGGCAACGTCCTCGCGCAGAGTTCGCTCCTTGGAGCGGATCCATCGATCGATCGATCCACGCCGGCGCCACAAAAAAAAATAAAAATAATTATAGACCAAGTCAGGGGAACCAACGGTTAGATCCGGTCTGTTCGCTTTGGGCAAGTGAGTCGGGGTAAAATTTCGGTTGCAGATTCAACCTCTGTTCACGGGAAGGACCCCCCAAACCCCACTCATTTTCGATTATATAATCTCCTTCTGGGACAAGGACCCGTTTTTGGGTTCCATGTTCATTTGTAGGGAAGCAGTTCCAGGTTCATTTAAACATTTGCAGAAGCATGTGTCTGAGGGATTTGGCTTGCGAGGGACAAGGTTTGGTTCGTCACCACTTCGCCGGCCAATCGCCCAAACGTTCCAGCGCAAACGGGGCCAGCCCAAAGATTGTCAAACACCCAAACGAATGTCAGCCAATAAAAGTCGCAACAGAGGTCAATTTATCTCAACTGAAAACATATCCGAAAAAGAAGGCCGACCTAAAGACCAAACAAGGGCTTTGCTTTAACGACTGCAAAACGGGGTCAACAAGCAGAAGGTCCACTGTCCAAAAAAATGCCACCCGCAAAGCGGCAAGTTGCTTTCATCCACAGAAATGGGTCAAACAAAGAAGGTCGACCGCTATTTTTCCCAACCGAACAAAGGAATCACACACGGTCAACCCAAAGAAGTCGAACAAGGATGCGCATTTCGTCCCAAAATGCCAAAACAGATCAAGGAAGCGCAACCAACAGATCCATTTGTCTATCCTGGCCTGAAAAAAGGCGGTCAAACTTGGTCAACCTTCAACCAGAAGCCCCTTTGCCTAGATCGGTTTCAGCATGGCATTTCGAGTCAGTTTCACTAATTGTTCCCTTGAAAAGTAGTGGGCAGTTAGTGAACATAGTGAACAGTAGTGAGGATTAATCAGGGAAAAGTGGTGAAAGTGAGTTGTTGCTACTGTTCACCAAATTTCATCCCACTAGTTGTGCACAATGCTTGCACTAAAAGCAATCATATTCTACATGGGCAAACACAAAGGCTTCTTCCCCATGGCACCTGAGGGGCTTTGAGACAATGATCTTCCAGGTGCCCTCCGGGAGGATTGAGGAATCAACCACGGGCTTGTGAACGAGGTTCCCAACGCCGAATCTGATGCATAGGGGGTCTGGACAATTGACCAAGCGATCCATCCACTTTTGGCGTCCTATGGAGCATAACACTTCGCGATTCAGCTCCCAGTGCACGTGTGACTGACCTGGTGCATAATCCTGTCACCCGACAAACCTGGCAGAACATGAATGGGGTTAACCACTTGGAGAGGGGAACCCCACCGAACAGAAAGGGAAGAATTGTCACGCCGGACTCGGCACCGTTTCCGCCTGAGAGCAGTTGGATGAGTGGGGTCATTCCAGCTCATGTCCTGTGGATGGTTGTGAAATCCATGTCGCACCACCTTTGAATCTATGGTTACAGCATGTTGAAGCCATGGTTTCGTGCTCTTGACGTTGGGGAATCGAATCAGACACCCTTTGGTTCTGAACGGTGCGAAATCGGTATGAACTTGAATACGGGACCTTTGGTGGGCATCACTTAGGTGGGGATTCATGCCCACCAATCACTTTTGAGGTGATTCCATGTTAAAACTCATGGCCAAAACAACTTCGCCAAGAAATTCCTGGGAAGCCATGGCTTGCGCTGAGGCGCTCAAAGACCATCGAGGCACCGATCTGCCATCGTGCAAGTAAGGATCCATTCTCCGCCTTGCCGAAAGCTCTCAATATAGGGAGTTTCCCTCTAAAATGGTCCTGTGTCCTGCTGGTTTCCCTTTAACACCACCAAAAAGAAAGCTTCTACCCTCAAATGAAGACAGCCGGAAATCCCAAAGAGTCCAATTCAGACGTGCGCAGAGCGCTGGACAACTGCCGCGATTGGACAGGAAAAACATATGCCCTGGGTTGCCCAAACCGATCCCCCGCTAAAAGTGAATAACTTTCAGTGGGTTTTTCTGGAAATCCAACCACTCACCACTAAAAGTTGCTAAAAAGCTAAGGAACCGGATGCCTGGGAGTCACCAAGATATGCAAGGACTGGCAATGTATATCAATGGTGCCGTATATCTTCGGCACCTGCAAGCCACCTGAACATGTGACCAATTTGATCGGTTTGACCCATTTTTAGTGGCGAACCCACCAAGCAGAAAGGGATTTCCAACTGAGATATTGGGGCTCCATCCCCCTGTCTTTGAAGGGAAATCAGGGACATATATCAAGAGCAATCCTTAGTGGATATGGACTCCCCTTGCTATATGCATAATACTTATCCACAATCAGGGGAACTGTGTTTCTGCTTCAAAAGGGTGCTCCAGAAATGGCTGGGTGGGGTTTTGCGGGTTCCATGGGGTGCACCCTCTCACAAGTGGATGGGCTTTCTGAAAGCCCATCCCAGTTGCCGTTGGCGGGGGTCCGACTCCGAAGGTAAAGACC
Source organism: Effrenium voratum (assembly GCA_963377175.1). Classification (NCBI taxonomy): domain Eukaryota; class Dinophyceae; order Suessiales; family Symbiodiniaceae; genus Effrenium; species Effrenium voratum. The sequence goes on along the minus strand of CAUJNA010003760.1, from coordinate 742,892 downwards.
ACACTAATGTTGACACCGGATTCATAAAACTATAATATGTTTCTTCTGGTGGTGTTCCCCTGGAGAAGTGAATCCCCAGTACCCCATATTAAAATGTTTTTTACACTGCAGTTGGTGTTCCCCTACAGAAGTGAAATCTGAGTAATACCAGCCACCCCCCCCATTTTTTTTAAATGAACACTGCAGTGGTTTATTCACCCGGGCTCAAAGGGAAACAGTCTGAACTCGGCTCAGAACCTTCGGAAATTGGAAGCGAATCGCAGCCATGCGGGCCTTTACGGGAAAAAAACGGATGCCTCAACCAAGCGTCAACCGCAAAACTACGAGGGTAAAAAATCGGACATGTTGCTTGAGGGGTTGCCCTGAATGGTTGGGGACCCGGGAAAATCGCAACTCGAATTCGCTACTCCCAAGCACCGCGAACGAGAAGTTGGAGCCCTGAGTCAGACGGGTTGAACGATTCTGAGTTCAACTCGCCTACATATTGTTCCACCAAGGTCCTGTTCAGAACAGGACCAAGCGGGCAATATGGGAAGATATGACCCAGAGCCTGTAATGTCTGCTCCAAAAGGGAACCCAAAACTCTGGTTCGGGTCGGGTCTTTTGGATTTCTGCCCTCCCAACCAAAACTCGAAGCACTAGTTGGAGGGGTGCCCTTTGACTAGTGACTAGTTGGGGTACCCCCCTGTCTTTGGACATGGCAAACCTGAATATTTAGCCATGACAAGGGATGCTTCAAACCACCCAGGGGAAAATTATTCCCCGTCCCTCTGATTGGCGGGTTGGATGGGCGGTTTGGTGGTTAAAGAGCAGATTCCTATTTACCCTCTACAAGAACCAGGGGTTCAAGCCCAATCCAAAGCACCAATCCAAACCAATTATTAAAGTTACCTGAATTATGGGACTGCAGCGAGAAAAGCCAACCCCCCCTTTCGACTGGCTTTTCGCCGAAAAGAACTCATGGCGACGCCTCCCTGACCAGGAGGACCGGAAAGCGCTGGGCGCGCGTGGGGTTCCGGAACATCCACAGCAAGTCCTCGCGGTCTGCTTTCTCACGGCTGCTTCGATAGGTACAGTGGATGCCCAAATTGCAGGTAGGGAACGAGGGAAACCCTGTAAGTTCCAATGGTTTGTGGGTGACTTACTTGCCATGGGCACACTGTAAAAAAAGCCTTCTCAGGGGTTTTGGGAAACCAATCACCCACAAAACAAGCCGCTGGGCGCGAGCGACGTGGCACGTGCCCAAAGGACCTGGAAAACCGTGAACCTTTTGGAACCTTGACGGATGGCTGTGGCTCAAAATTTAAGAGTCAGGGGACGGCAGAGTCTACTTTTCCATTTGCCAGGGTTCCATTGTGGACTCTTATTTCTATTCCACATATGGACAAAATCAGGGAAACCAAAAGGTTAGATCCGGTGCAAGTGTCCTTGGCGAACAAGTTGCCATAGATGGTGCCGAAGACTTCGCCGACGGCTTGACCGTATCCTCACGCGGCCGATCTCTGGACCAACATGGGCGCGGGTCTTGAGGTGTTCTGCGTGTTTTCAAACGGTGTTGCAACAAAAGGCCCTAACCAAAACTGATCCAAAAAGCCCTCAACCAACCAACTCACACTGATGGACAGAATCCTGCAGTTGGTGTGGATGAAATTCGACAAGTGCGAACCTTTTGCTTGTTGAAAGGGAAGCCCAAATTGCCTCTTTGGGGCAAAAGGCTCTGTGGGAACTTTGCAAGCCAGGTCCCGGCTTCCGGATTTCCAAACGCCCAGGGACCCGGCAAGAGTGAACTTTGCGCTGGGAAAACGAAGGAACCTCAAAAGCGCAAAAGGAAAGCAGGTGAGTTGCATCTGGCAATGAACGACCAAGGGAAATGGGTGTATCTAGGGAGGTCATCCAAAATGCTCGAACTTGTTTGGTTTTGTCCCTTGATTCCCTTCTTTCAACAAACAAACGCCTCAACCCCAAATGGGTGTGTCTCAACATGCAAGGAATCCTGAAACATGCTTGTTTCGTTTCGGTTTGTCCCTCGACCAACCCAAAAATATGATTATGATTTTAACTTGGGACCCTTTGGTGGACTTCACTTAGGTGAAATTTATGTCTGCCAAGCACCTGCCAGGGTTTTGCCTGGCCATACATTAAACCCCTTTAATATCTACATCTGTAGACCTGCGCGAATGTTTCAGGGTCAGCTGCCCTAGTGGTACATGGTTGAGCCCTCGCACGAGGTGGAGGTAGCTCATATTCAGGGTCCCTGTCTCGGGGAATCGCTCCTTCGATCCTTTTTTGCCCGCCCCCTGACTGGATTCCAACAAACTGGAAGCCGGTGACGCTACGACTCAGAACCGTAATCTGCATCATCTAACGACTCAGAACCAACTTGGGTCATGCAAGATTTGTTGCACATGATGCCCTCCCTCAACTTCAAGGCACCCCCTGGCAGTTTTCATAAGGCTAAAGGGACCACAGGATTGGCTGGCCAATCAGAAGCATGAGTTCTGCTTGGGCTGAGGTTTCCTCTGGATCCGATGACTTGCCATCCGGATGTTTTACTTTTCTGCTACATGGTGCTTCAATGGAGGCAAGCGCCAAATGATAATTTATATGAATTTATCATGCTCATAAACGTGCTTGAGGGGTCTTCATGGGACATTGATGGCTTCCTCCGTTTCCCTTTTAACCTTCAGAAAGTGGCAATTCCAATGGACACCGCCAAGCAATTGCCACTTTTTTATGGGGAAATCGGAAATCCAGTCACTGAGATTCCAAAATGTGAGCTTCCGTTTCGATGGGGCGAGGTTTTGCTGGGGGAAGATGTTCGGAACCTTCTGGTCCCTACTTGTTTTTTCACAATCTAAAGGACAAATAAGAGGATGGAGCTTTTGCAGCCGGTTGGCTGTTGAGTTGCCATGCTTGGCCCTAAGCGCCCTGAAGCCTCCATGACAAGCTCCGTCGGGCTTTTGCTGATCGAGCATCTCTCCGTGACCACGTTGGTGAGCTTCTTCCACTGGTTCCTCACAAGACATTGGTGCGTCGCTCTTTTGATGGTACCCTTTCTGGGGAAACAAGCATGCCACTTTGAGACAACCTAGGGTGGATTCAAAGGGCAACAAAAAGGATACCACCATCTTTGAGGTCCCCCTATTTTGAGACAACCTACATAGTGCCAACTGATCCTTTGGCGTGTCAACCGGCAGGCTCAAGCCAAAACGATTTGAATGGCTGTTTTAGGGAGCCAATGTTAGCCGTGCAATACCCTTACATTTTGCTGGGTCAACGATGGAGCACATTTGAAAACGGGCAGCATGAATGCAATCCGCCACAAACTCTTGTAACCTATGGTTTGCCTCCCCCAAAAGAGCATGAGCGCAGATCGCGATCCAAAGATCTCAAGAAGACCAAACAAAAATTGGTGATTCTTGTCTGGGCCTGAGCCCCGTGGGAAAGTGAACTCTTGCCGGTTAAAAGTGAGAATGACACAACATTTAACAGATCTAAAACGTCATACATTTAAATCCAGGTCTGCCAATCTTTCCTCACCCGCTAAAATGACCTGTCAACAATGAGGTTACCGTTTGGGGTTTTGACTTGTGGGACGTGATTGGCAAACCAAGTGGTCGAAAGGAGAGCGATTTGCTGCTGAAACATCAACAGCACCAAAATAAAGCAAACAAAAACACCGGGGGGGACGGAAAATGGCCTCAAACAAGAGAAGCCAAGAACCGAAGCGCCCACCATGTGCCAGCCCTTTGCCTTTCGTTCTGGGTGCCAAGAGGATTTCACTTTGCTCCCAAGCCTCGGGAGATGATGCTGTCTGCATACTTTCATGACATAAATCTAGGGAACCATCGCTTTTTTTTACCAGCTGTTTTCCCAGGGTGTTGGGTGGTTTTTTAGAAAGAAGGATGCCTGGAAAGAGTGGGGAAGGTACCCCTAGAAGAAAGGTTACACCACACTTCCCTGTGGTTCCGGGGCTGTATTCGTGACTCGGAGGGCCCGGCCGCAAGGTGGCCATTCCTGCTTGGCTCTGACTCATGGGGCTGAGGGAGTACTTTTGAGAGCCCAGAATGCTGAAGGGAAATCAAACCACCAAAGCCGCGGTTCTCCTTTTGGCCCCCCTCCAAACCAACCAACCGGGGTCCCCAAAAACCAACAAAAGGGTACACATCGTGGGTGCGTTTCTGCAAAAATACATCAACAACACCCACACATACACACTAAAAAACAAAAACACAACACATACTAACAAAAAACACACACCCACAAAAACACAAGCACCACAGCCCCCACGGCGTCCCGCTCTCAAAGCACAAACCCCGGCCGCGGCGCAGCACGGTGGCCCGAGCACTGTTGGACATCTTCACCGCCACCGAGGCCGCCATCGCGTCCTCGGACCCGGTCGCTCAACTGAACGGACCCCGCGGCCTATCCAAGGTAACGTTTTTGCAGGCGCGCGGGTGCAAGGCCAGAAAATTTTAGACGAACGCGTACCAAAATGGGGTACTCGCTGAGAGTTGACCGATATGAATATTTGGCCTACCCTTTCTCACTGAGCGCTCAGAAATCGTGCGAAAAGCCTTTTTTCATCCTTCTGACCAAGACCCAAACAGCTTAAACTCTTTCTAGCTCAACTCCGCCTGTGAGCTCCCGTGCCCGCTCGTTCTCAGTGGCTTGGTGAGTCTGGCCAAATCGAGCTCGACTCAACAGCACGGCAGCCAGCCTCCCCGCCCTCCCGCCGTTTCGTGCTTGATGTTTTTTTTGGTTTTTTGGCCAGGGAAGCTGGGACAAACCAAAGCCCGTCTTTTCTTGTGCATGTCCAAGGGGAAATTCCTTCCCGCAAACAGTTGAACTGTGTCAAACTAAACGTGCCAAGCAACTCAAGTCCGGAAAACCGGCTTCAATGCAAAAGAAAGGGCGCCCTGTTGTTGTTTGCTAATTTTTGAAGCAAGGGCCCCTGCTGCGGTATTCGGTGGATGCACTATTCTTTTCTAAATGAGTGCGTCTTTTTTTGCTTCAGTCTCCTTTTGGTTTCCTGTTCAACCAACCAAACAAGGGTCCCAAATAGGGAAGAAGTGGTGTGATTGAGCATGGCTGGCTTACTTGCACAATGGGGGCGCCGGAATGTTTATCCTCCGAGTAACCCCCTCGTCTCCGGTCTCCGTTCTCCAAACCCTCCGCCCCAAACCTGCATCAGAGCCACAGCAAAAGGAGCCATTGCGGCCTAAAAAGTGGCCAGTGACCATTGGCAGCATAAGGATCGTTCGGGCCATGGCCCGAACGATCGCTCTTTGAACACCACCCATCTTCCCAGAATTAAGCCTGATTTTTGTTTGAAGAGAAGGATCCCTGCGAAGATGGGACAGGCACACTAGGTCCTCCAGTAGAGAGGTTAGAATACGGGTACCCTTTTTTTTCTGTGGTCTATTTTAATAGGGGAACCCTCTCCCAAAACAGGGTAAAGGGGTCTACTGAAGAACCTAGTGCAGCTACCCCCCGCTTCCCCCCCCCCAGCTGATTTGGGTGGCCGAGTGACCTGCGTCAGCTCGAAGGCCGACAAGGCGGTCTTCTGGATGTCGGTGACGGTGCGCCCCACGGAGCCCAAGAAGCCCTGCCTTTGGCAAATCGGATCTTGACTAGACGTGTAGATATGGATGTGTGTGGGTCAAACAATAGGTCAAATCTACCTAAAATAGGTCAACCATATGTGTCTTGACTAGACGTGTGGGTCAAACATAGGCACCCAAAATGCTTATTTGTTGGATCCATAGCCATATGTGACGATAAGGCCCCGCAAGAAAATGGAGCCTTGGTAGATGGAAACTAGGAGTCCCCTTGTGGCTGATTTGCTTGAACCAACATCACTTGTTTGACACGTTTTCAGTTTTGCTGCTCGGGGAAACGCTGAAGATCCACAGCAGCCAACAGATAGACAGATAGACCGATACACCCAACCAACAAACAGGAGGCACCTATGGGACCTGGAAGATCAACTTCGTCCTGAAGGGATCCTCTCATGTGCCACGTTTGTGGGAGGGAGTACATAAACAGCTTTATACAGATAGACAAACAATTAGCATCAACACACAAACAAATCAAATAAACGAATAAACAAACGAACAAATGAACGAACAAACACATGAATGTATCAATCGATATCAATACATAAATACATAACAGCAACTAACAATACACATACAAACACAAAAACACAACCAATGAATACATGCCCAACCACACACATACACAAACAACATAGATCAGCATGGCTCCAAACGTAAACCAAACCGAAGAAACAAACACAGGGGCAACCCTTTTTCATAAGATAATAAACAAATCAGCAACTAAACAACAACAAATTGCGCACATGCACATAATGAATAGCAACACAATACATCAATGGGTCAATGCATCACCTGTGTATATGTACAATTGCACTTATATGAAGGAGCTTACATAACTATGACCAAATTTGAAGCACGTCAACAAATGTAAACACATGGGCACAAACATAAACAACTCATCTTTAAAACCCATGAGTCAAAACAAAGCGCCGGCGTGAAAGTAGACGGCACTGTTCCCCTTATGCACGGAAACCGCCATGGGGAGGTTGTACCGCTTGCTCTCACCCAACTGTACGTGCAAACATTGGGGCACTGTCTAGGGGAAAATGAGTAGCACAAATCCAGTGAACCGCCAGGAAAGATCCATAAGCCGCAGTCCCCCCTCCAGCTTGGGGATAACCGATGCCAAAGGCTAAGACGGATACCTACCTGGCAGGATCATTTCCTCAGCATTCGTGGAAGGCGACCGAATGGCAATCCCGCAGGTGGGGGGTGGGTGGGTGGGGCCTGGAAACTCCATTTCTAACACCCCGACAAAAAAGGATTTGACCACTGGGTGTTGAGTAGGGGACTGGTACGGGACTTGGAAAATCAACAAGTTGTGTAATCCGCCTGCGGATGGCTTTACGAAAAACTGACATAATGGTGGGGAATAAGCGATTTCTGTGATACCAACGCGGGACATCTCCATTCCTGCTTTATCACTTTAACAGTGGGTGTTCTTGGTATCAGGGAAAGTCCTTAAAATCCAACCCTGGACAATGTGGCGGGAAAGAACCAACGGGTTCAGGCCGGCCGCGGCGGCTCTACATCCTCTGCAGGTTCTGTCACGATCTTGTCCTGCTCCTCCATGCAAACCAAGGCCTGCCACACAAAGGCTCCCAAAAGCCCAGTGGCCAAGGGGAATAAATTGCCAGCCTTTGCCCCCCCCCCCCTTGTTGGTAGATTTCAAACAAAATTGGAACGCGTGCCACTGGATGTCAGTGAAACTGCATGGGCCTTCTTTAGTGCTTTGTTCTCTAGGACTGCCTAAATAGTCTCGTGTCCATGGCAGTCAGGCGTGGCCTGCCATGCCGGACGAATGGCTACATTTGCTTCAGCCCCACAGAAAGCAGACACATACCTCCTGTCATAGATTCCCGGGGTAACATTTGCAAAAGAAAATCGAAGCTTGGCTAGCATGCCCTTACAGAACTCCGATCGGCTCCAAAAGGCTGCCCACTTCAAGCCAAAATTGGATACCCCGACCAACCAGCTCTGGAACGGCAGGGAAGCGGCGTCCTTGCATAGGTTACTAGCTTGGAGCAAATCCCATGGACTCAGCAGCCTTCCATGTTTTAGTTTGTGTTTGTAATTATTGGGGGGTCATAAATCGCAAAACATGTGATGAACCCCCCCCCCCCACAGCCCCCCACAGCCCCCCACAGCCCCCCACACCCCCCACACCCCCGACCAACTAGCTCTGGCTTTGGCTCCCTTCCAACCACCAGCTGATTGGAGCGATTTTGCCGGCCGCCTCGTAGGCGGAGGCTCGGCGCACCATGAGCTCAATGAGGGCCACTTGCCTCCACTCCTAGCCGAGAGGTGCAAGCGGCAGGGCTTGAAGGTGGGGAAGGTGTACTAGGCCCTCCAGTAGAGAGGTTAGAATAAGGGTACCCTTTTGTCCCGAGGCGTCCCGTCAATGTGAGACGCAGGTCATGAGGCATGCCGCCTCATCACCCCAGTGGAAAAGGGCGCAGGTAAGGGTACCATTTTTTCTGTTGTCAATTTTAGTAGGGAACCCTCCCAACCAAAAAAGGGGAGAGAAGGGCGCTACTGGGGGACCTAGGTGTCTGTTTTGAGAGGCGCCCTTTCACCCGTGAACTGGAGGAACCTTTTGACACAGACCCATGCAGCGTGGCCCTGCAGGTCACTTGATGTGGAAAACGGTCTGGATGCATTTTGGTGGATTCCTCCCAGTCCCCTGATTGCTGCAAAAGCGGTCACCATGTCAAGCAGAATGGGGCCAAGCGTTGACCCCAGGGGATCACATGGAACCTTCCATAGTTTGTGGCAAGGCTGTTGGAAACATCCCTTGGTATCACAGAAATCGGCCCAGCCCAGATGTCCATAAATTTAAATGGGAAGTCGTTGTTGTGGTACCCCTTTTTTGTAGCTTGAAAGAGACACCAGGAGGACAAGCGAAGCCTTTTTTTTTTGGGGGGGGGGGGGGCGGGGGGTCCCCTGAAAATCGAAACGCCCAATTGGGGCCCTGGACAATCAAAGCTTTCCCACCCTTTTTGGTTTCCCTTCCCACCATCGCCTTTCGGGCTTGATGAGAAAACTGGGACTCAAATGTTCCATGGCCAAACAGGTTCCCCCGGCCCAGTTTTCTGGGCAGGCAATGAATAAGGTGGGGATGATCAGATCTTTTGCTGATCTTTAGATGAATTTTACCAAGAGTCATGCCATTGTCCCTCCTGACTCCTGACCCTTTCATTCTTGCTTCAGCCCCCTTGGACAAAACAGGCATAGGGGCTGTGGCGCGTCGGAAGGCCTGGAGCAGGAAGTAGAAACCTCCCAGCTCCCGCGTGGCCACGGCGGCCAGCAGATCTTCCACCGTAGATGCTCGCTTGATCCTGGCTTCGGCGACGGACAGCCCCACCCCCGGCCCTCTTCACGCCCCCCCCCTCAAAACCCCCCAAAACCCCCGGCGCGAACTGCGGCGCGGCTTTCCAGGGGTCTGAATAAGACCAGAGAAAGGCGAGCTTGGGCGTTTCATGGCTCAAGCCTCATCCCGCGAAATGAGAACTCCACCTTCAAATCCCAGTTCGGGGGCTCAGGGAATTTCATCCAAGCTGAGCCACCCCTCAGTCTCGAGTAAGCCCGGGAACTCCAATCTTTCCATTTGCTGAAACGAATATGTTCTCTCTTCCCCTAGTTTTAAAGGGAACCTACTGCATCACTACTGGAATTATGTTTATTTACTTCTCAGGACCCTCAAGCAAATGGAAGTCTATGAGCTCCAACATGGCCAAGTTCTGCTTGACCCAGTGGGTTGCTTCCCTGTTTCAACTTCGTCTTGGGTCCTTAAAGTCAACTTCCAACAAGCGCCCGTTTCCATGGCTGGGTCCAGTACTGAATCCCCCCCCCCTCAAGCCTACCGGACTCTGCTTGTACTATGTTTTCCTCGTTGGCTTACTTGTTCCGGACACCGAGCCATGGGTTTGAGAAGAGCTTAAGGTTCCAAGAGATCCTTGGGATCATTCCCTCACTTCCCCAAGAGATGGTGGCTTTGAAAAGCCCCAAGGGCCTACCAATCCCAATGGGGCCGTTTGCGATCGTTTGCGTCTAGGGCTCCTTCCGCTTTCTTGTGTCTATGGGCCTGCTGAGAGCCAGGCGGCTTGGGCGCGATGCTCGACACTTCCAACATCAAGGGAGAGAACCAGTCTGGGGGGACAGCACCCGGATACATGAGAGATGAAACCATACCGTGGATGGACGACATGCTGCACCACCTAAGAAACCCTGGAATGATGATTTCCTGCAAATTTTAGCAGTGGCTTCCCATGGTTTCTTCGGTGGTGCGAATGGATTTCATCCATCCACAGTATCCCAAGCCAGTTCAGCCCAGGCAATCCTCGAAGGCATCGCCAGTCAACTTATTGGCCTCATCAATTCGATATGTGTGTCCACGGCCCCTTTCGGATGCCAAGGGTCAGGTTGGACGTGCCTCTTGCGGACGGGTCCCCACTCAAAGCGAAGCACTAGGAGACTGGGAGACTGTCGGGCCCTTCTTTTCAGGCCTTTAGGCGTTGGGGAGCAGGTCCCCGAATCAATTCCGACCACATGGCTCCAAGGGCCCCAGGTCAACTCCCGAGGCTCTGTTTGCGTGAGGTTTCTCGCCTCTCAGGGCTCTTGGGGTTGGTTGCTCAACTCCTCCAGTAGAGAGGTTAGAATAAGGGTACCAACCTTTTTTACGTAATTTTAGCTGGACCCTCCCCCAAAAGAGGGTTGGTCAAAGGGCACCTAGCTGGGGGACCTAGTCAAGCCAACTCGACAGCCAAAATGAAACACCGTCCTGGAGAGGGAGATCACCTTGGAGCCCGCTGCCAGCTGGCACCACAAGGCCCCGGCTGAGAAGGAGTCCACAGCCTCGCGTCTCGCGTCCGGGCCGCGACCTATTCTTCCATTTGCTCTCCCCTGAAAAAAAAAAACACTATTTCCAGTGGTGATAGATTCCCTTTAAAACCAACAGGGGAAAATAAAACATCTTCTTAAGCAAATGGAAGTTTTGGTCAACGATTTAACCACGGTATTCATCTTGGGCTCATATTCATGCAGGAGGGGGGGGGAGAGTATTTTTCGAAACCACTCAAGGAACCCTACCCACTCCCGACTCCCCAGCAAAATCACATGGAACTTAATATCTTCGAGGAGATTCCTCTGGTTAACTGCCAGGGGTTCATTCGTGTTCAGTAGTTTCCCACCCCATACTCTTAACGCCGGCAAGAGTTAAAGCCCCCAAACCATGAATCCAAATCACACCCCTGAGCTGCGAACCGATCCACATCACCGACTCAGAGTTACTTGACGGATACGGGTCTTAGTCCTTGTTTCCACTCACCAGACATTTTTTGGGTTGCCCGATGTTTGACCCACACCCAGATCATTTGGACACGCAAATCATTAGAATTATAACGCCGGTCATGGAACCCTACTTTGTCGGCTTGATGGAAGAGGGTTTAAGGTCACTGTCTCAAGTCTAATGCTTCCAAACGGTCTTACTCTGCAAACAAACATGAAAGAAACAAAGAAACACACAAACACAGAAACAAATAAACAAACAAACAAACAAACAAAGAAAGAAGGAACGAAAGAAACAAAAGAAGAAAGAACAAAAGAAAGAAAGAAAAACAAACAGAAAGAAGCGGCAATGGTTTCCTGCAAGAATGATGTTGCTTTTTTGTGGGGTGCCTCTAATAATGATGCTGGTTTTTGGGGGCTCCTTCAAGAATTTGAGAGTGGTTTTGGGGGCTCCTCCAAGAATTCGACAGTGGTTTTGCGGGTTCCTCCAAGAATTTGACAGTAGTTTTGGGGGCTCCTCCAAGAATTTCATAGTGGTTTTGGGGGCTCCTCCAAGAATTTGAGAGTGGTTTTGGGGGCTGCTCCAAGAATTTGACAGTGGTTTTGGGGGCTCCTCCAAGAAGGTTTTGGGGGCTCCTCCAAGAATTTGACAGTGGTTTTTGCGGGTTCCTCCAAGAATTTGACAGTAGTTTTGGGGGCTCCTCCAAGAATTTGACAGTGGTTTTTAGGGGCTCCTCCAAGAATTTGAGAGTGGTTTTGGGGGCTGCTCCAAGAATTTGACAGTGGTTTTGGGGGCTCCTCCAAGAATTTGACAGTGGTTTTTAGGGGCTCCTCCAAGAAATTGACAGTGGTTTTGGGGGCTCCTCCAAGAATTTGACAGTGGTTTTGGGGGCTCCTCCAAGAATTTGACAGTGGTTTTGGGGGCTCCTCCAAGAATTTCATAGTGGTTTTTAGGGGCTCCTCCAAGAATTTGAGAGTGGTTTTGGGGGCTGCTCCAAGAATTTGACAGTGGTTTTGGGGGCTCCTCCAAGAATTTGACAGTGGTTTTTAGGGGCTCCTCCAAGAAATTGACAGTGGTTTTGGGGGCTCCTCCAAGAATTTGACAGTGGTTTTGGGGGCTCCTCCAAGAATTTGACAGTGGTTTTGGGGGCTCCTCCAAGAATTTCATAGTGGTTTTTAGGGGCTCCTCCAAGAATTTGAGAGTGGTTTTGGGGGCTGCTCCAAGAATTTGACAGTGGTTTTGGGGGCTCCTCCAAGAATTTGACAGTGGTTTTTAGGGGCTCCTCCAAGAAATTGACAGTGGTTTTGGGGGCTCCTCCAAGAATTTGACAGTGGTTTTGGGGGCTCCTCCAAGAATTTGACAGTGGTTTTGGGGGCTCCTCCAAGAATTTCATAGTGGTTTTTAGGGGCTCCTCCAAGAATTTGAGAGTGGTTTTGGGGGCTGCTCCAAGAATTTGACAGTGGTTTTGGGGGCTCCTCCAAGAATTTGACAGTGGTTTTTAGGGGCTCCTCCAAGAATTTGACAGTGGTTTTGGGGGTTCCTGCAAGAATTTGACAATGGTTTTGGGGGCTCCTCCAAGAATTTCATAGTGGTTTTGGGGGCTCCTCCAAGAATTTGAGAGTGGTTTTGGGGGCTCCTCCAAGAATTTCATAGTTGTTTTGAAGGCTCCTCTCAAGAATTTGACAGTGGTTTTGGGGGCTCCTGCAAGAATTTGACAGTGGTTTTGGGGCCTCCTCCAAGAATGTCATAGTGGTTTTTTGTTTTTAAGAATGATCGTTCTTTTTTTGGGGGAAACCGAACCCCTTGTGGCCAGCCCAAGCGCCGAACATCGAGAGCCGTGCCTCGGGGTCCGGTCCCAGCGCCGGCTGCTCCAAGAACCGCCAGCGCGCGGGGCCCACGATGCCCGTGACCGGGCCCCGCGAACGGAAGTCCTGAGGCCCCCGCGCCCGAAGTGGGGGAGGTGGGGGGTGGGGGCTTTGGGGGGGGGGTTGGGTTTTGGGGGTGGGGGGGTAGAAATTGAGAAATGGACGAGGAGCCCCCCTAAAAAAAAATTCAACATCATTCTTGGAGGACCCCCTCCAAACAAAAAAGCATGGAGGAGCCGGAAAGAAACCATCATTCTTGGAGTAAAAAGTAGTTTCCTTTGGGCTGGAGGCTGGAGGTTCTATGTTTGGTTCGGTTTGGACGTTAGGTGCCTTCTCTATTTGGCTTCAAGAGGCGCAGGGGTTCAAATCCCCACACCAATTCAGGGGTAACTGATGTCGGTTGCCGAACTCACACAGAGCAAGGCACAACAAACGCCAAACCACGCACCAAGACAACCAACAACAAGCAGCTAAGCAAAACATGCGCAAACCCCAAGGCTAACAACGCAAAACAAACAGACAGAACAGCTCGAACCAACACCAACCACAAAGCAGCGCAACCCCTGCACCGAACAGGCTGCAAATCCTCAACAGCGGTTCAGCATACAACATAGAGAAGCCCCAAGCAACCCACGAACTAAACATCTTCCTGTGCAAACAGCGACGAAGACATGCAAGCAAAAGCAAGCAACAGCAAGCAAAAACAAGCAAGAAAAAACAAGCAAGCAAAAACAAGCAAGCAAAAACAAGCAAGCAAGCAAGCAAGCAAGCAAGCAAGCAAGCAAGCAAGCAAGCAAGCAAGCAAGCAAGCAAGCAAGCAAGCAAGCAAGCAAGCAAGCAGCAAGCAAGCAAGCAAGCAAGCAAGCAAGCAAGCAAGCAAGCAAGCAAGCAAGCAAGCAAGCAAGCAAGCAAGCAAGCAAGCAAGCAAGCAAGCAAGCAAGCAAGCAAGCAAGCAAGCAAGCAAGCAAGCAAGCAAGCAAGCAAGCAAGCAAGCAAGCAAGCAAGCAAGCAAGCAAGCAGGTCACGGCGACGTTAGCCACGCGGGCCGCCGTTGCAATTTTCATACACCGCCTCGGTTTGCTGCTTTGAGGATCTTTGGAACCTTATGCCACAGGTCCGGTCCAGCATTGTATCTGAATTGGAAGCTGTATGCCCACTGCCACACCTGCGGATTCAGCACGATCCAATTGCTCGCCACGATACAATTGCTGCCACGTCGCCTGGGAACCGCATTGTGTATCCCCTTTTCGAAGACTCTCAAGCAAATAACCAGGGCTCCCTTTTATTTCGTAGGGGCACCAATGTAAACAGACAAGAGGAATATACAGTTTCACCCCCAAAAGAGAGACCTCCGGTTGCAGGGGACGCGCCAGACAAGGAGGGCAAAAAAGCTTTTGGACATGGTGCTGTGCGGGTGCACTTGGGCGGGTGTGCTTATCATTTGGCTGAGCGTGTGTGCAGTGCTGTGCGGGTGCACTTGAGCGGGTGTGCTTGTCATTTGGCTGACGTGTGTGCAGTGCTGTGCGGGTGCACTTGAGCGGGCGTGCTTATCATTTGGCTGGCGTGTGTGCAGTGCTGTGCGGGTGCACTTCAGCGGGTGTGCTTATCATTTGGCTGGCGTGTGTGCAGTGCTGTGCGGGTGCACTTGAGCGGGTGTGCTTATCATTTGGCTGGCGTGTGTGTGCTGTGCGGAGCGCTTGAGGCTGGCGTGTGCAGTGCTGTGCGGGTGCACTTGGCTGTGCTGATCATTTGGCTGTGTGCAGTGCTTGTGCTTATCATTTGGGCGTGTGTGCAGTGCTGTGCGGGTGCACTTGAGCGGGTGTGCTTATCATTTGGCTGGCGTGTGTGCAGTGCTGTGCGGGTGGAATTGAGCGGGTGTGCTTATCATTTGGCTGGTTTTGTGTTCAGGGTTTGGGGCTTAAGGTTTAGGGTTTACGGCGCAGCTGTAACGCGACCTGCCACTGGCGGAAAAGATGACTCGAAGTCAAGCTTGCTACGAGCGCTCTTGCGAAGGTGACACTCAACGCGACCTGCCACTGGTGGAAACTATAAATCGTAGTCAAGCGCGCTGCGAGCGCTCTTGCGCGGGTGTTGGTAAACGCGACCTGCCAATGGCGGTAAATATAAATCGTAGTCAAGCGTGCTACGAGCGCTCTTGCGCGGGTGGCGGTACACGCGACCTGCCACTGGCGGCAAATATGAATCGAAGTCAAGCGTGCTACGTCAGCTTGTTTGTGAAGAAGTCACGAACATGAAAAAACGAAGGATCCTCCCGCGTGTCTAACGTCGCCGTGAGCAAAAACAAGCAAGCAAAAACAAGCAAGCAAAAACAAGCAAGCAAGCAAGCAAGCAAGCAAGCAAGCAAGCAAGCAAGCAAGCAAGCAAGCAAGCAAGCAAGCAAGCAAGCAAGCAAGCAAGCAAGCAAGCAAGCAAGAAGCAAGGAAGCAAGGAAGCAAGGAAGCAAGGAAGCAAGGAAGCAAGGAAGCAAGGAAGCAAGGAAGCAAAAAACAAACAACATGGATCTAGCGCCGGATTGACCAACCAAGTGTTCGAATTCAATCAACCAACCGACACACCGAACAAACAACTACCCAACCATCCAAGCACGCATGCAAGCAAGCAAGCAAGCAAGCCAAATCAACCAATCAATCATCCCAACCAATCCAACCAACCCAATCAACCAACGAATAAATCAGTCAACAAAAAAATCAACCAATCAACCGATCAACCGTTCACCAATCAATCAATCAATCAATCAACCAACCAATCAATCAATCAATCAATCAAATCAATCAATCCAATTCAATTCAATTCCATTCCATTCCATTCCAATCCAATCCAATCCACCGATCAACCAAGTCAATATATTAATAATCAACTCACGCTTCATTTCATGGCATACCCACCAGTCAACAATAAATCAATCATTCAATCAGTCAATCGATCAACCAATCAATCAAATCAATCAAATCAATCAAATCAGTCAAATCAATCAAATCAATTAAAACAAACAAAACAATGAAAACAATCAATCAATCAATCAATCAATCAATCAATCAATCAATCAATCAATCAGTCAATCAATCAATCAGTCACTCAATCAATCAACCAATCAATCAAGCAAAGCAAAGCAAACCAAAGCAAATCAATCAAATCAAACAATCAAATCAATCAAATCAAATCAAACGAAACCAAACCAAATCAATTCAATCAATCAAGCACAACAAATCAATCAAGCCAATAAAGCCAAGCCAAGCCAAGGCAAGCCAAGGCAAGCCAAGCCAAACCACACCCACCCACCAACCAATCCATCAATCAAAACGACCAAGCAAACCAGCAACCAAGCAGCAACCCAGCAACCCAAGCAACCTACATCACTTCAGGTTAGACCCCAAACCAATTCAAATCAAAATTCGAGTCAGCAAACACAAATAACAACAAGTCCTACCAAATCCATTGGTTGGGTTCCGGGCGAGCGTGGGATGCAGCCCGACGGATTCACGGCTCCTTGCGGAAGGAGGTGTGGTGCATTCCTCGCTGAGATCCGCTCGAACCCGGGAAACGAGTTCTCGGCCGAGTGGTTTGGGTAAAAGAAGCTCGCGGATTGAAATGGAGGAGCCCTCAAAATGCGTTGGTGTCCTTTGGTTTCCCGTTAAAACCACTCCACAAAAACAAGAAGGAGAGCTGGATGATGGAGACCTCCCATCTCGAAGGTGGACCAAGCCCCGTGCATTTCAGGGATTCCCCCTCCAAGCCTTAACCTGAATCAACTTGATGCCCACTTGGTGAGCAGATTGTAAAACACGGTTAGGCCGTGAATGGGAGGCGATGGTATGGAGTAGCGCGATGCTACTCTGGTCGGGCCAGTAAAGTTGGGGCAGTTCACATCCACCCAGGTACTACCGGTACTGCTCACGCCGTGCCATGGAGATCACAACAAGTCCGGCCATACCTTGAATAGCGAACATGATGACACAATCCTGATCAAACTCCATGTCTCCAGGACAAACCACCAACTGGTGAAGGGTTTTTGTCCATGCGCAGTGCGTCAACCAACCGGTGCAGTTTTGGGAATGAACCTAGGTCCCGTCCCCCATAAGAAACTTGAAACCGGGCTCATTTTTCCCAAGGAACTCAGCTCAGGCCGAGTTTCAAGCATGTCCTTTTGCATTCAAAGCCCGGAATGACCCCACAATGGATCACGGCCCTAAATGAGCCATCCTTGTGGCTTCCTTTCAACTTCTCCACTTTCGGCTTCCCAAACCCGGAACCCCCTCGATTCATCCCGTTCTGCGAATAAACAGAACCTACATAGTCACCAACATGCCAGGAGCAGTTCAGGAACTCGCATATGTCAACTGCCCCGGGCCCGGACAACGGGGTTCCCCGTATTTCCCGGCATCACGACCGCAAAGAAGACTCACCTCACTTCCTGCGTGGACTGGCCAAACAAGTTCAAGCTCTGTTGTTCACCACCGGCCCCAAACCCGAAAAGTGCCTAAAGTCCAGGAACCCAGGGAGTGAGTCACAAAATTCATAGACCCTGACAATGGGATTCCCTAAATTTCCACAATTTTCACTGGTAACATGGGCAAAGCAGGTGATGTTTAAAGCCACCACGGGAAATCCTCGGCGATTCGACCCCCGCTCGACGACCCCCGGCGACGCGAGCAACGCCGCGGCGCGGAGCACGGCGCAGCCGCCGCCGCCGCGGGCCGCGGCCGCGGAGAAGATGCGGCGAGTGGGGCGCTTGCCGAGCAAGGCTGTCTCACCCACGAAGCCTCCGCCTTGGGAATGCTGGGATGGAATATGCATATAACAATTGCGTGATATGGCTATAGGTATATTTGACAAAAATATTGCATATGCAAATGCATCTATGCATGTGAATTGCTGCAATCTAGCTGCAATGTGTGTCTTCAAGCTCGAATAGCGAGGCTACTTGGTTGCTGTTGACCCTTCTGCAGAAAGTTGAAAACGTTTTGTGGATTCAATGGGAAACCCTTAGCTTCCCAAAAAGCTAAAGTCTAAAGATCCAACCCAAAAGCAATACAAATCAGAAGTATCTTCAGCAAACATATTTTACATAAGCAAAATACTTCTATCATATGAATTGATTAAAGCAACACAACGGGAGGACACTATTCAAATTCCTACCCAAGGACATGCCAGGGGAATGCTAGGGGTACATACTCAAGGGTACGTGGTTGGGCCCTTGGAGATCAATGCTGGAGCAACCCGGAGAGCGAAAAGTAAATGCAGAAAACGCCGCAAAACGGGATAAATCAACACCGAAGGGGCATCATTTTTTGAAAGCCCTGTTTTCCTCCTATACAATTCGCATTTAAAAGGCAATTGTTAGTCAAAGCCCAGCGATTGGTAGAGAAACTCACTGGCCTTGACCCCCCAAAGGCGCGCTGGCGGGTTCTCCCTTGAATTGGCGGTATGCCGTTTGTTTTTTGTGGGCAAGCACCGAATCCAAACAGTTTGATCAAATGAGAAACTCAAAAAACCTCGGTTCCAAATGAGAGGCTTGGCAAAAACAAAGGCAGCCAAACACTCTTGTTCACCACGGAAATGCAAAGCCAAAAAGTGACTAAGGGTCTAAGGAACTCAAAAAGTCAGACATGCAACCGCTTTGGACCCCGGTTCTTCAAACTAACTGTTCGAGTGCTGAGCCGGGGCCTCGGTTTCTCGGTGACAAGCCTTTCCATCCCTTGGTTGCTGTAACGACCCCTCTGCAAAACGTCAACTATTTGTGGGTCCAATATTGAAAATCCGACCTGTGTCAACCAAAAGTTCAAGTCCCAAGATCCGTTGCCAGATGGCCATGAAGCAACCTTTGGTGTGTGATTGAAATTGTTCAAAAGCTCTTTGCAGCCTCCCAAACATGAGCTGAACCGAGCAAAAAGAAAACAGAAGCGTATGACAATGATTGTGAAGCACAAGGAGCCCAGATTTGTTTGCGAGTCTATTTTGGCGTGAGCCATGACTCGCTGTTTCTTTGACCTGGGCATGACAAAAGCTCACGATGAAGGTTTCCGCTTGTGAACAAAAACATAATTTGCCCAGATAGATCTGATCGGTGAAACTGCTTGGCCGACCTGATCCGATCTGTGCGCAGAACAAAGTGCCACATGACTTCGCACAGGTCGGATCGGAACACCCAAAAAGTTTCCAAAGAGTTGGGACCTTTCGGGTATGCTTCAAGGAAGGCTCGATTTTGAGAAGCCCCCGCATGTTTTAAACATGTGTGGGCGAAATCTGTTCCAACCCACGGCCATCCCTCATTACACCCCCAGATCAGGTTGTTCCTTGGGGGTTGTTCGCAAGTCTCGGCCCAAGACTGGTTTGCCCAATTTGTTTGGCATGGGGGATTTGCTAAAATTACTAAGATTACCCTGTGAAACCGCTCGGCCACGCAGGAAGTGGGTGGTGGGGTCGGGGGTGGAGCATATTCTGCCAGTTTCCACCGAAAGAGTCGCTTGCATTCGACCCTGGCGTAGAAAACCGCACCGCCGAGCAATGGTCTAATACCTCCCCCTTAAAGCCCGTAGGGTCCCGAAGGCTCATTCACCTCTTCACTATGGACATGCCTTCCCGTGCCACCAACTAACCTGGAGTTGCACAAAGCCCATTCCCAAGAGGAAAGTAGTCTTTCTATAGGGGCCTATGCACTTCCATGTTAGTTGGTGGGAGGGTAATGTGTTGTTTGATGGGGGGGAAGTCTTTCGGGAAAATCTGACCCTTGGGAGATTGCCCACTAGGTCAAAGGTCAATCCAAGCCGCGCGTGTAGCGCCGCAGCTCTTTCTTGCCGCGGCGTGCTACCACCTGGCCCCATTTGCTTGGAGATGGTAGGGTTTGAAAAGAAGAAAGCAACGAGAAGCTTGGGCATCGAACAAAGAATCAGTGATTGTGCCAAAGCTTCCAGCGAAACATTTGTTTGCCTGCGAAACATTTTTTTGCCTGGCAACGATGTTCTAAAAACAGAACAGCTTCACCGGAAATCCGGAAAATCCTTGCGCACCTGCTTGGTTGCAGCTCACGGATCCAGAGCCGATTGATCGGCCTCCAGGCAACCCCATCCCAGCCATGAAGTGGAAGCTTCCCTAGGGCTCGTGGAACCAGCCCCTTGGAGTGGTTCAGGAAGAAAGAAAATAACGGGTTGATGGCGAAACAGAGGCTGATCGAAGCCGGTTGGATCTGTTTCGTGATGCAATGACATCAACCCACCTCTCATCCTGCAAAATCATTGCCAAAAACACGAAGGGTTGACATGCAATCCGATCTTCAGGCAAGGCCGTTCAATATTGATGAGGTGTGCCGAGCACAAAAAAAGCAACTTACAAAGCATGAGGCAATGCAACCAAACTGAAAACCTCAATCAGGCCAAAGGTGTATATGTCCAACCCATGGTTTTTCAATGGTTCCAAAGCCTAAAGATTGAATCAACCAAGCTATTGATTCGGGTTCTTTCCTGCCCAGGTCACCCCATGCCCTAAGCGCGCCCCGGATGCGTCGCGGCAACGGGCGTCCACTTAAACATGGGAGACGCGTGGAAGAGGTGGCTTCCCATACACAAGCCGAAAAAAGGTGCCATGAGAAACACACACAGATGCCAAGACCTCCAGAACACACACAAAGACAAATTTCCCTGCTTGAAGTTTTGAGAACTACGGAACAATCAACCAACGTCTGACATCTGAAACAGGATGTCCTCTTGAAAGCGCCTCAAATCCTCAAGCCAGAGCCTCACTCCTTGGATGAAAAACGTGGGCTTGAGGCCCACACCCAACTGCATGCAGCCTGTATTCACCACTTGTGTGGGTTTGCAATCCCACGTGAAACCTGTAAGTGGGGCGGAAAAACTAATAAGCACCTTGCAGCTGTCACAATGGTTCCAACATCCAACATATGTTGCTCCAAGTACAGAACCTTCATCATGGTGAGCAGTAGGCAGATACATGTGCCCCTTGTGCTCACCAGGGTAGATCCTCTTCCTCCGATTCCATGCGTTGAGCAGGGCGTAGCAGACCCCCACTAAACGGATAGAAACAAGAACAAAGTTACTTGGTTGCTGTTGGCCCCCCTGCAAAAAGTTTAACTTTTTGGGGGTTTAGTGGAAAATCCTTCATTTCCCAAAAAGTTAAAGTCTAAAGATTCAACCCAATAGCAGTCAAGGATAAGTCGAGAAAGTGAAGATGAGACATAACGAAGCAAGACAAACGCAAGACAACCAAAGAGGGTTGGGCCAAGCCCCCGAAAAACAACATGCTTCATCCATTTACACAATCTCCCGTTTTTTCCTTCTCCTGTCAAGGGCACCGGAAAGCGGTAGTACAACCCCCCACGAGTGACACATCCACCTCGATGGGCACAACCCCCCTTTTTTCGCCCCCCCGACTCATCGCCTCCCCGGCGAGGATGAAGTAGAGAAAGTCACCCATGTCGTTGGCGCGGAAGAGCGTGGCGCCCGCCGGCACGTAGAAGGGCCCCTGCGCACGCGCAAGCGAACGGCCAGCGAGTGAGCGGCACGTGGTTCTTACGTCTTAGGAAAGCTCCCGGGAAGTGAACTGGAGGGGTTGGTTTAGGGGACCGATCGGGTGCGGAAACGCGTCACATGAACAAGTATGTGAACAAGACGTGACATCTGCTTGCAGGGCCTCCAAACCAGCTGCCCTAAAGCATCACTGCTAAATTTAGTATTGCCAGTTTGGGTGGGGTTGGGGCGGTTGGGGGCTGTTTGACGAACTGGGTTTAGGGGTTGGTTTCTTAGGAGAAAGTGAGCTGAAGGCTGTGTTACTTGCGTGTGCGATAGGTAAGGAATGACCTTTCGGGTGTGGAGATTCCCTTAAAGCAACCGATGGGTTGCGGCTTATAGGGGTCGTTCCATTTCTCATTCCCTGCCGGGAACCAGCAAGGTTAGGGACTCCAAAAGGACCATACCCTGTGAGGAGTTTTCTCTGGACGGCAACAAGATGGAGGTGGGTTGGGTTAGAGGGTTAGAGGTTCGCGGGCGAGGGGTTGGTTTAGGGCTCATCTAAGGTACCCGGAGCTGGGTTTTGGGGTGGTTCAGGATGGATTTAAACTCAAGATGGTGGCTTTGTGCAGGGCTGAGGGGCTGCGAGGTGGAAGTCAACGGATCAATTTTTCTCGACCAGCTTCGCTACTGGGCCAAGTCCTAGGGGCCAAGGCGGCGACCAAAAAGCAAAAACCTGTCGCATAGTCAAGTCACAGATTTCCGTGGAAGCCCATCCAAGTCCGAATGGGTGTGTGTCCCATCTGGACGTGGCCCGATAGGAGTTGCGAAAAACATGTTTTTCGGAGGTGTCCGCCGTCCGACCCCCATGTCCTCAGAAGTCCGCAACAAGAAAGAAGCCGGGCTTGGGAGGAAGCCAGGGCAATTTCCAAGAGGTTGGGCCAACCTGTTCGATGCTGAAAAACACCAATCGCTGGAGCAAGCTCCTTTCGGCTTCCTTTTGAAGGTGCTGAACCCGGCCTGGCATACCACATTTTTGGCCCGCAGCAGGTGACATCCTCAAACTACCCAAGTGGTTGAAATGGCAACCACCAACAATAAGTTGGACAACTCCTTTAAATCTTGGTGGCTGTTCGCCCCACTGCACAGAGTTGAACTTTTGTTGGGTGGGAAACACACCTTATCCGTTAAAAAAGGCGGCAAGAAACTGCAGCCACCCTATTGGCTTCCCGGGGCTTGTCAAGGCATGGAGGTGTGCCACTTCTATGCGGGGGTACCGTGTTGGAAGCAGTTCTCGGACTTTTTCTGGTCGATGGCTTGGATTGGTGGTTTGGTGGTTTGATGGTTTGGTGGCTCGGGGTGGTTTCCCATTTGATTTCCGCAAAACCCCAAACCGCCAATCCAAACCGCCAATGCATGCAGGCTCTCAAGACAGTTGGCATGGAACCTGACAGGGGCTCGGAGCAAATGGTCCAATTCAGGACCCCCCGAAATTTTCGACCGGTTCCATGCTCATTGGGCAAGCATCCACACCTCACAGCTTTGCAAGGACCTGCCTCGCCTGGAATTCTCTGGCCAGCTGCACTAAGTCGGCAGGGCTGAGCTCGGCAAAGATCGGGAACCTTTCCCCGTGCACCCGTCCCCCCCCCCCCCGGCCCACTTTTTTGTTTTAAAGCAACGGCCCAGGTGGTATCCCAACAGCCACCAGAACAATTGGATCCCTCAGGACCCCGAAACAAAGAAAAGAATGAGCTTCCTGGCGAAATGGGATTTGAACTGAGCAAATGTACAAAACAAAGACCCTTTTGTGGTATCAACAGCCCTCCTGAAGCAGCCACAAAAGTGGAATCAAGAAAGCTCCACAGAGTTGGGACCCTTGGAGGAAACCACTGGGGGGCGTTGAAAAACAACATGACCATGCAAGCTGATTTGGAGGAGCTCCTTGCGAAGCAGGCGGCATTTGGCAATTTGGCAAGCAGTGAACTCAATTTCTGGGAAATCCCGCCTTGTGAGCCATAATTGCTATAGAAGGGCCATTCCAAAATAGGTCAAGGGCATTGTGTGTAATTATCTAGCCCTTGTGTCGCCAACCGCATTGTGTGTCATATGGTCCGGAGCCAGTACCAGTTCAAATCAGGTGCCCCGTTTCCCAGTTGCAAGTGACCCAAACGGTAGATCACGAATTCGATCACTTGCTTGGTGTCCATGTCGTGTCTTGAGGGGAAGGGAACCAGCGTTTCGGGGTTCTCAGGGCTTTATTTCCTGTGTAGACTGGCCAAGGCAAACAGTTGTTTGCCACAGAAATTGTCTCCCAAAAAGTTTAAAGTCCAGAAACTCAGGCGGTGAAGGGCAAAGCCGACCTTTTGCAAAAAAAGAAAAAACGAGAGGAGGATTTGGGCTTCCCCGGGAACTGCATGCGGCATAACACCCAAACCCGGTGGAACTCGGAACCCATCCATGGCTCAGGGTTGCCATCCCAACGAATCGACACGGGTACAGAAAACAACGCCTGCCGCTTGCACTCGGCGAGCTTGCGATCGATATTATTTGTCAATGCGTGACCTGAACCTTAAGGTGGAACACTGGATGTATCGAATGGCTCCAAACTTGGGCGCCATGTCTGCAGTTCATATATATATATATATATTGGTGGGCGCTTTGTGAGGCTCGGTGCGCTTCTTGGTTGGCGAAGGGACACCAAAGGA
Source organism: Effrenium voratum (assembly GCA_963377175.1). NCBI lineage: Eukaryota > Dinophyceae > Suessiales > Symbiodiniaceae > Effrenium > Effrenium voratum. Next base: position 718,934 of record CAUJNA010003760.1, on the reverse strand, counting down.
AACCATCAGCGTTTTTTTTGGGGGGGTCCCTTAAAAACAAGACAAACCCCAATAGCCTCAATCATGTGGCTTTGGGTTGTTCAAAGCAGCTGGAGTTCCAATGGGTCGGATTTAAGGAAAGTCCAAAGCGGTAGCGGCCCCATTTTAGAGGCACAACCCATTTGATCACCTTTGGGGGAGCTGGTTGGGAAATCCGTCCACGTTCCGGCCACTGGATACGAACTTTGCCAAACAACGTCCGGCGAGTCTTGGCTTCCGCTAAGGTTTAGATCACCTGAGCAGCATCGAGCAGGTCTCGCTGGGTCAGGGATGCAAAAAAAAAACAGGCGCTGGCACAGAACAAAACATTCAAGTCAGCGGCAAGCCACGAGAAGGGTACATGCTCCATTCTAACTCTTGGGGGTGGGTTCCACTATCTTACAGAACATCCAACGTTCGGCCAATCGAATGCAGCCGAAGAAGCTCAGCAAGGAGCTTCATCCTCAGAACCCAAGGTGGTGTTCGTTGGTTTCTCTCCTCCCCCTTTAACACCTGGCCATTTGGCAACAGCACCATGGTCTCCCGGTTCTTGATTTCCAAGGGCCCTCCCTCCAAAAGTGAAGGACACAAAGGGGCAGGTCTGAAGTGCTCAACTTCTGCCGCTGGGCACAATGCCAGACTGAGCTCACTGTTTGCCATGTGCCGCCATCTTTTACTCTTGTGGCTTTCCTTCATTCTCCCTTTGAAGCAGCACTTATTGACAACTGACAACCATAAATTTATGTCAAGCGGACCTCTTGGTGCCCAAAATGCAATGTCAACTTGGGATTAAAGATAGAGCCCGACATAGGGACCGTGAAACAATACACCACAAGAGCAGAGATAAAGAGAAGGAACACAAACACAATAGGAGGTGCTGGTGAAGCTTCAGGCTTTGTCCCTTCCCCCTACAAGGAAGTCGTTTTGCCTTCCCTCCCCCCCAACAAGAAAAAAACACAACAACAAAACAACTTGCTCAGGTCATGGCCTCTTAGCTAGTTAAAGAATCCATGGTTGAGCTTCAGGTAAGATGTTTTTTTTCTTTTTTTGACACGGCATCCAACATGCTCAACTTGCCCGAACTCATGTAGTCTTGCATCCTGTTGTTTAGAAACTGCCCGCAGTCAAACCCACAAAGGGGGTACTAGTAGGTGGTACTTCTGGCCCCCAAAATTGAGCCCGTGACTATATACTTCAGGAGCCCCAACAATAACGTCGCGTTGCCCGGCCCCCTGAAAAAAACGGCGGAATGAAGATTCAGGGTCCCCAAATTCAATCTCAATCTCTAGCAATGCTATCAACTGGAAACTCAAAATTGGCCAATGTCACAGCAAGACTTAGCAATGCTAAATCAGTCGATGTTGGCCGGGGAACTTTCTTATGAGTACTCCTTCTTTTTGTTGGGGGGGGGCTTTGCTAATCCCAGGTCGCCATCACAACCTTTTGTTTCTATCACATGTTGTTGGGGGGGGTGGCGATGGATTCCCTTGATATGGGGGTGCGTTGCCCAATTCCAGACTTGGCAAGGCGGAAAATCATGCTTCGCCCTGGCCAACCAAGACAGAACGCATTTCAGATGCCTGCCCTGAATTGGCCCTATTCAAATGCCTATGTTGAAGGTCTATATTCAAAATGGATTAGGGGGTGGATTTCTGTGTCACCGTGAGGGGTCACTAGATAGTCGGATTTCCCCTCTAAACGCCTACTGGCGGGTTCCGATGACACGAGCTTCCTCCAAATAAGGCCTTATTAGCGTCTAATTTTGGGGAAACCTCTCAGGGCACGTCAAAACGGCGATGCTTTCTGTGTCGTTCTGTGGCCAAAAACGAACCAAAGAACCAACCCAACCTAAATACCCTCCCCGTTTGGAAGACGAGCGTCCTCTTGGAATGGGAATCTGTGCACTTCCATGGGAGGGTGCGCACCAGACAAAACCTTCAAAACACAAGCATCCTTTCCAGAACCAGACCCTCTAACTGGTTTGGATTGGTGGTTTGGTGATTTGGGGTTGGTCTCCCATTAAGCCTCTACAAGAACCTGGGGTTCAACCTCCAAAACCACGAATCCAACCAACTTACCAAGGGTTACCTGAGTTCAGAAAGCCACAAGCAAAGCACGGACCCCAGTCACATTGCCTGAACGGGATACCAATACTTGGGTTCCTCTCTGGATGTTAATCCTATCAAGAAGGACCCACTCAACCCAGGATTGCCAGGGTGGAACCCAGCCTGGGACATGCTATGTGTGGGGAATGGTGCCATCTACCCTGGGCTGTCCAAAGCGGCTGTGCCTTTGATCATGGGGGCTGGGGGCTGGGGAGGGAGGGAGGGGAGGGCGGAGGGAGCCCCAACAGGCCCTAAATAAGGCCTTATTAAGGGCTCAACACTTAAGAAGGGCTTATTTGGGCTCCCTCTCCCTCCCCTCCCACCCAGCCATGATTTGAACCGCCTTGATCCTTTCTGCCCGTTCGACCGAACTCGCCGGGCGTCTGTGTCTGACTGTCCATGCCTGTCTTGACACCGCCGGGGGGCTTCGACCGGTGCTTTCCTGGGAACCGCAGCCACATGCGGCCAGTCTCAGTAACTACTTGTGAGGGGAACCTCAAGCAATACAAAACAGTACCAAAAACATTACATCAAGCAAGTCAAAGAAGTGTCCAAATCATTAAATTAAGCGAGTTTGCCAAATAAAAGAAAGAAACCAGAACCTCCCAAACTAGAACATGGAGCAACCACCAATACAGGGAGCGAGTGAAAGTCAGCCAGAAAGGCAGCCAGAAAGGCAGCCAGAAAGGCAGCCAGAAAGGCAGCAAGTGAAAGTCAAACACGGTTCAAAATAGACGCGCACGATGGAACAAAGCAAAAGGCAAGCTGTGTCAAAAACAGACATGGTAAACCGCTTACAAGACTGGAACAAAATGGAGGAAAGCCGGAAAACAGCAAGGGAAAACACAAACAAGTAAGCCAAATACGCTACTTACCAAACTAAAGATTGAACAACCCAAAGTTTCAAGTGAAGCACGAAGAAAGTACAAAAAAAAACAGTACGCCTTTGGTCTTGCAATGTTTCGCAGGGATGGCAGGATCTCCAAGTTCTTCACCGAGCCCAGCAGCTTGCTGTCCGGCACCTGCCGAAAGCTCTGACTGTCCAACCCGGTGGATGTTTTACTACAAGTGCCTTAAAACAAATTTAAAAGGGGTTGCGGATTTCTGTAAAACCACATGTCACTCTAGGGGTAAACTGTGAGTAATCATGCTGCGCCTTCTATCACAGCGGTCATTATTTTTGGAGGGGGCCCCAGCCCCAACTCATAGGAACAAATTTTACTCAGATCCGCCTTGAAAACCACTTGCAGGACGGGTTCTATGCAGATCCGTGTATCTCTCATACACGACTGGGGCATATAACCTCCATACTGTCCATACCTTGAAAACCCCTTGGTTGCTGTTGACCCCCCTGCAAAAAGTTTCACTTTTTGGGGGTTTGGTGGAGAACCCAACTTGACTTCAACCAAAAAGTTCAAAAGGTCCAACCCAACTGCAGTCAAAACCCATACGCGGAACCACATACTCCGCGCCTTGGGCGCCTTCTTCTTGGGCTCGCTGGCCATCCGCGCGAGCAGCTTCTGCATGCCCTTCCGGCTTCTGACCTCCTCGACGCGCTGCGGGATTTTCCGCCGGTCTTCTTGGGGGCTCGTTTGAGCAGAGCACAGAAGGGAGCGCGCAGTTCTTGTAGATTTCCCGGCTCACAGCAAATCGTGTAGGAGCTGAAGCAAACCATACGGAATGCGTCAGTTTGGGCGAATTCCTTCATTTCGAGCAATATTTCACTCTGAAACGCCAACCGCCATGTTGGGTAGTTGGGGCCGCTCTGCATCGGGTTGGAACCGGGCTTCGGGTTGGGACAATCAAGCTGAGGAAGCTTACCAAGGACCACCCCATTTTTCTGACCTATGGAACAGGTTCCCAGCAACATCCCATCAGGAGAATCCCACCAAGGTCCCCGGACCATGGTCCAAGTCGCCAGCCCCTCAAGTTGCATCCAAGGTGCTGGAGCCATGTAGCTCTGCCAGCCTGATATTTTTTTCCAGGGGCCCCTGATTGAAACATCGCACCAAAGTCTAAACAGGTGGCCCAAAAGGTGATGTGATTGCACCAACGTCTAAACAGGTGGCCCAAATGCTGGTGTTGAAACAATGTAGGGAACCCTTCTTGATGTGCGGGGGCTAATAGGGGAGGGCTATCGCCGGATTAGCCTAAGCCAACAAAGCAGGTGCGTATCCCCGGCCTTTGCAGGTTTTGAAGCGATGCTAAAACACCAAACCATGCCTGGAAGGGTGCCAGTGGCCATTTCCCTGGAACACATCAGAGTGGACTGGCAAAAAAAGAGCTCAAGCTTCCTTTTAAAGCTCGGCAGGAACGGTCGGATGGGGCCTTCTCTTGAAACTAAAGTGGATTTGGGTTTTCATTGCACACCAATTGCTAGTTGAGACTACTGTGACTACCTATTTGTTGAACACATCCCCAAAATCTACACGAGGGAAAACAACATAAGGAAACAACAAGAAGACCACGGCGTGTGGACGGAGCTTTTTTGAGGGCGCGAAGCTTGTGTGCGAAGCCCTGCGAGGCTCTTGACCGCCTTTTGGTTAGGCCCATTTAACATTTAGAGTGGTATGTAACTCCATTTAATCGATGACTAGATCAACCCGCTTTTTACCAATCCTGGAGGTGGACAGGGGGGCTTCCCCAAGATGAAGGTCTTCCGAAACTGCCAGCTTGAGTTGGAGGGCTATCCTTGTGTCACTCAGAATAGGGGGATCTCTACTCCGTATTCCGAGGGAAACCACACCTGGCGCTAGGATCGATTTCGAACGATTCCTCGACAGGCGAGCCCTGCCAAAACTCTATACCCCCAGGCTAACATGGAAGCTCCCTGAACCCCTTTGGAAGACGACTTGGTTCCATTTACAGTGGCCTTTTAGGAGCTTCCATGAAAATCTGAGGGAGTGTACATGGCTTGCTTGCTTTCGCCCAGAAGGGGGTCCTAGAACCTCCCTTTGAATTCCTTTGAAGCAACCCTCCAGGCAGTCTCCAAACACTCGCAGATACAACGAGGTTGCACAAGACCAAACACATTATATATATATATATGCACGTCCAGGCCCCCCAAAATGGTCTCCCGCAAACAAGGGGAACCCTCAAAAACATGACCCTTTTTTACATGCAGTGGTACCCCCCACCCTCTTGTGTCCTCAAAAACGCCCACCCACCTGCTGTTGCGATAGCTAGGGAATGTGAGAACGAACCCGTCCGCTTAAAGTTGAAACCAGCAGTTGGATGGTTTGAATCGGGGTCATTCCATTCCTCAGGGCCCCGGCATCTCCCGCACCAAGAATCTAGCCGGCTCATTTGAACTGCAAGGTATCGGTATCCTGCATCTGGCGCTCTCACTGCAGAGCACCAGCAAGGGAAGGGGGTTTTCGTAAAATGACCCAACCCCAGAACCCTCAAATGACAAACTTCATGAACTGGGTTCACCAGCCCTGAAGTAAGGTGGCTGGAGGGATATTCCCCACATGAACCACCATTTGGGGTGAGGTCGTGTGAGGTCGTTATAGCTCACCCAGAATCATCGGAACGCAGGATCCACCTTTCGCCTCCAAATAAACCTCCAAACAAACCCATATAGCAAACCCCAAATCTGTGTCCAAGTGAGTTCCGGTTGGTTTCCCTTTCACACACAAACCTGGGCTGCCCTCAGATCCCCCGCAAAAAGTTTCAACTTTGAGTGGGTTAAATGGAAACTACCACTAAACCAGCTAAAAAGCTAGAATTCACCCAGAATCCAACCGGAACCCAGGCGAAAGCCGCCGAAGAGTACCCCCAAAGCTGGGCGCGGGGCCCAGCAGCGTGGGCTTGGAGCTGGGCAGAGGCTCAGAGGCGCGCTCCGCCGTGCCGAGGTCCGCCAGCTTCAAGCGCATGGTGCCCATGCCTAAGGCCATGCCCAGCCTTTTTTCCCTCGGGAGAAAGACAAAACACTGGGGGATGGGTCAAAAGTTCAGGCAAAAAAACGGTGGGCTTTTACCCCACGCAAAAATAATAATGAGTAAAGAACAGGGGGTGTGAGGCAAAATGCCTCAGATGGCAAGGCAGGCCTGGCTTTTCCCACGAAACCCAAAAATAATGATAATAATAATAATAAAAGAAAACAGGGGGAGGGGAGGGGGGGAAGATTTTTAGATTTATTTATTTTTGTGGGGGGGAGGGGGGTAGGAGTCAAAATTTCTTTGGCACCAAACAACCACTAAAAAGGGTGGGTAGTGCTGACCGCATGTTTGCATCGACCAACCTGTCTATTAAACTCGGGGGTGCTTCTCCCTGGGTACCTCTTTCAGGCAAAAAAGAGGGAGAAAGCTCAAAAACCAGTTCAAAGGGTGCGCTTCAGGTGGTACGGTGGATGGTTGCGAAATCCGCTTCTCGCACCACCTAAGAAACCCAACGGAATGATTCGCTTCCCCAGCGTCAATACCTACAACGTTGTGGTTTCAACCATGGTTTCTTAGGTGGATGTGTGTTTAAGAGGCTTTCAACGGGGTCTCCTTGTTCCGTTGTTTGCTTTTGAAAGATCGCGCATTTCCGGCAGAACATGTTCATCCCAGGGGTTGGAGTAACGTGTCGCAGCTTCACTTTAGTGTGGTGAAGAGCATGCTGTTCAGTGGCACCCTTGTGCCCGTGTTGTTCGGTGGGCTTCCCAATGAAAGAAGGTTCCGGTTCTTGTTCTATTGAATTCTATTGTTCGGGTCACTGGCGACGGTTGAAAGTTTCTTTGGGATTTGAAGGGAAAGCTGATGACCTTTGATTTCTGGGTCCTTCCCCTTTGGCCCAGAAAGTTGATACTGCGGACGGACAAAATCCATGCGCACCTCCGAAGTAACCATGGTTGAAACCATAATGTTTACATGTTTTGCCAAATCTGGCAGGACACCAAAAGGCCCCTTGGTTTCCCAATCACACTAAAACAAGGGAAGCAATGGAAACTTAGGGGTTGGCATGCGCTTGAGATTTTGGGCTCTACTGTCCCTTACTAACCTTCGTCTCCATGAATGCCCACGACAGGTTGGGTCGGCCCCAAAGTGCACCAACTGCACGCGGAATTTTCGTGCGGGCTGGCCCTTGCATCTCCAAGTACTGATGCGCGCTAGGCAGGAGACCTGAAAGAGGGGTCAATATATATATATATATATATATATGGTCAGCCCGGTATACTGGATGAGGGCAGTAGCATGGGCTCTACACGAAGGGTGTAGGGGAACCTCAAACCTGTGGTTTTCGTTTTGGTTAACCAACCCGGAAAAAGGGTACCCACACAAAATGACAAAACTACACGCAAAACAAAACAATCAGAAGGAACCAAAATACGCGACAAATTCCGAAAGGTTCCAAGCGACTTTTTTTGACTTTTCATTCATGGGGCTCCGCCCCGCCCTTTTAGTCGGTCGCTGCCCGCGAAATGCAGCTCCCCTCCATTGCGGTTAAGAAAGTTCTTTGTTGGGTTTGCTTCTTGCGACGCAGGATTTGGCCCATCCACGGTACCCCCATTCCAACTCTTCAGCCGCCCACGTTGGCAGGTGCCGTGCCGTCCAAAACGCCGTCCCTCCGCAGGCGCACGCTCTCCGGGCTCAGCGCGAGGTGGTACACCCCGCTGCTGTGCAGCGCCGTGAGCGCCGCCATGAGATCCTGGGCACCTGAGGCGAGAGAAAATCCGCAGCTGAGCGTGCCCAACTACGAGTAGGCTTTGGCAGCTACGAGTAGGCTTTGGTAGGCTTTTGTTTTTCTTGTCGGCTTTGATGGGCTTTAGCAGGTGTTGGCAGGTCACCAAAATTTGTTCGGCTTTTGCAGGCTTTTGCTGGTAGCCCTTGCCGCTTGCCCGTGGTGCCCCTGTTTAAGTTGCCGCCCCCTATTCATTGGACGGGTCTAGTCATTCGGGACTCCCATTTTGTGGGGAGAGGTGGAATGTGCAGGTTTCGGGTCAACTCTTTGAGGGCGAAAGATTAATTTATTCAAGATCCAACCGCAAAGCCGCCACCAACTGTTTTTCTTGCCGTGTGGCAACTGGAGAGGTGTGGAAGTGGGGAAGAAGCGACAACTTGGGAAAAATACACAAAGGAAGGACATTATATGAGGAAACATGCCGCTATTTGGGCATACACACATTACTTCATGTTGATATTCTGTGGGGCCAAGCCAACTCATGCAACATATCGCTTGCACTTATGATTGAGGCGACTTCTCTCTCGCCAGGGGTCTTTGGTATAGAAGTGTTGGTCAGAGGCCCTCTGATGACTTTTCGCAGCGGAAAGAAAAAGAGGAGGCTCAGAAAAATCTGAAGGGTCTGCATAGAAACCGTCTCAGCAAGGGGGCCTTCCTTTAAGACTTCTGTGACAGCCCCAAGGTCCTCCGAAAATGAGAGCCCATTGGAGTCAAGATGAGTCAAGAAAGGTTGCATGGTAATCTTTATACGGAACAAATTCAGCGGATCGCAATGACCTGCTTTCGGATGGTGCAAACGACAACTCAGAAGAACAGCCGCAAGAAAACCGAAAGCCTTTTCCATATCCAACAGCCAAAAGACATATTGAGGCTTGAGGGTATGACTCTGGAACCGTTGCGTTGGACGCTGCTTTCCACACAAGTATCTCAGCTTTTGCCCTCAACTAAACATGTGTTTACCTCCTGGTCCATATTTAGCAAGCCAAGTGTAAAATGAAGTCACTGAAGAGACAAACTGAGTTGTTTTGGAAAGAAATGGCCAATGTGCTATTGATGAGTCCGATCCCTTTTGGTTCGACCTTCAGAGATTCTGGGGCAGCCTTCTATGTTTGAACAAAACGAAAGGGCTTAGCTTGAACAAAAGGAAAGGGTTTAGCCCCTTTTTGAGGGTGTCTAAACAATTGTGAACCCACATCCCATTTAGGATGCTTATAGCCACACTTGCAAACAAGGAAAAGACGAGGTTGTCTTCCAAAGAGGGTCCGCGCAACAAACCATGTCATCAACGTTTGAGGGCAACAAAGGAATAGCTGACACCATCGGAAAGGGCCCAACCAGTAGCTCGATCCCAAGTTTGCTCCCAAAGCCGGCCAAGAACACCTAGGAGGCATCCCCAAGGCCCAGAACCCCAACCCGCAGCTAGTACTGAGCCCGGCAGAAAGCACACAGCTTTCAGCTGCGAGCCGGGGGAAATTTTAGCAACCAGGGGAAAACGCGAAAGACAGCAACGGCGTTCAAAGAAGCAGCACTTACTCCTCCTTCTGGCAGCCGTTTGCATCAACTGCGGTGTTGGCCAATCCTAATTCGTAACCCTCATCTCGGAAACCACTACCAAGCGGGGCCACTACCCAGTGGGCTCCGTTGGTTACCCAAGCTAAGCATCTTGCTAATCTTGCGGATTGCCGCAAACATGGCAAGCCCGTCGTTCAAGACTTGCTCGACGAGGCGCATTGGTCCTTGTCCCTCACCGTCAAGGTTTCCGAGTTGGAGCCTTGAGGCGCTAGCTCGTCCGTGTGCCCCGTGTTGTCTGGGAACCACAAAAGGGGCTCTGAGAGGTTTGGTTCATTGGGTTGTACACCTCCTAAATAGGGGGGTTACTGGCATGTCCACGTACCTAACAGAAAGATACTTGTTTTGCCCGCCACAAGGGCAACCCCGAACAAAGTAGTTAAATGGTGGTGAGTCAGCCCGAATAAACAGCTGATTGTCTTGTCCTCTCGCGCTCCGTGCGGTATTATATCATGCAACAGTGAATCATACTAGATACACGTTAATGTTGACACCGTATTAATCAGCCCCATTTTATGAATTGGGGTGTCCCTGGGTTTAGTGAGAAATCATCACTTTTGCAGGCAACCACCCCTCTAATAATAAATATAGGGCCAACATTGCTTGGACTTAAGCCAAAATTTCCAACAGCAACCAGCTGTTGGGGCTTTCATCTCGGAACCTTGCTTGGAACCTTGCCCTGAAACCTTGCTTGGGCCGTGTGCCTGGAGCGAGGGACCTGAAAGCTTGCTGCGAACTTTGCCTTGCGTAGAAACCTTTGCACTGCTTGGACCCCATCTTTCTGCTCCAAAGCGGAGCCTTTTGCATTGGAAGGAAGGACCTTGGAAAGAAAGGGGGAATACAACCATACACCACAAAACCATGGTAAATTACGGCTTCGAAGGCTTGCTGGTGCGACAGGTTGGGATGACGTTCACGTTTTTGGGAATAAACTGTTTGGGGATTCCCTTAAAGGAAATCATAGGGGATCCTTTTGTTCGGAGTCATTCCATTCCCTCATTCCCTGCGGAGAACAAGCCATGAGGAAATTGGCTTCCGAATGTTCTTCTGCAATGTCTAAAAAGTCCAGGGGCCCAGCAACCAGCAACCAACAACCGCAACAGCAGCAGCAGCAGGGCCCAAGAAAACGACGGCAATCGAACGTCTTCGCAGCCGAAGGGCTCATGATGGTGGCCAAGCTCTCGCCGAAGTCTTCGAAGAGCAAGATGTGCGCGCCGGTGTCCGTCTTCACCTCAAAGGCGCCAAAACATCCGGTAGCGCAAAAGGAGCCGGTGAGAAAAAACCCCAAGCTGAGGAAACATCCGGTTGGTAACCCAGTTCCGAATCCGATGAGGGCCTTTTACAGGGGTCAAGGGCTCTCCCCTCAGGCAAAGGAGGTTAAACACGAAGAGTAAAGTCAACACAAGCTCAGGTCGGTATCTGCCGCTCTGTTGCTTGGAGCTGAAGTGAGAAAGAATCTGGCCAAGACCTCGCTGTTGTATGCCCTCCTACCCACTTTGCCTTAGGGGGAAATGAACCAGGAGCCCCGAGGCTCCATATTGGCGGGTGGAAGGGTGCGGTACATTCAGGCTTGGTACCAATTGATGGGGCCAATTTGCAAAAGACGAACCAAGTACACAACCCAATTCAGAAACCATGGTGATGACCCTATACAACTGGATTGACCTTTTTCCCAACCCCGAATTGAAAAATCATACACCTCGGCCCCTGCTTATGTTTTCCACTTAAAAAGAATCCATGGGATTTGGAGATGAAAAGAAAAGTGGCCCAAATTGTTGTTAGATCTGGACTGGGACTCCTACTACCTAAGGGCGCTCCTAAGCAGGAAGCTGTGTGCTCCCCACACACAAAAAGAAAGCTCGCTGGCTTGAAATCAGCGCAAATGATTTCCGAAACATAAATGACATGCCCTTTGCACTTCAAATCCAGGAAGAACTCAGGGTGCCCAAAGCGATGTTCGGCAGCTAGATCAGCTCCAACCGACCCCAGAGCAACCCAAAATCACACCCATCCAAGCCAAAATGTACTACCTCCAAGCGTCCCCAAGCCCTTCGCGCGCTGAATTCCAAGACAGCCAGAAACATGCAATGAAGGAGTTCTAGGTCTGCTGCCCAAACTAACTAGGCCCACCGACCCGCCCACCCACCCACAGCCATCCGAACAAACCCAGGTCATACAACAACTTCTAAGCACATCTAATCCCAAGAAAGAGCATAGAATGACCCCATGCGAACAAACCCAGGTCAACAACAACTTTTCAGCACATCTAATCATCTAATCCCAACAAAGAGCATAGAACGCATGTGCACGGCCCCGCGTCAACAGCTGCCGGATGCCATCCGGAAGCCGGCTGCCCTCCGGGGCACGTAGCCCTCGAAGCGCAGCACCTGCTCCGGCGGCCCAAAGGTCCCCGAGATGCGGCGGTGCGCCGCGGTGATCTCCTCCACGGCGCTCGGTGCGGTGATCTTGGCGATGTACATGGTACCCTGCCGTGACGAAACGTGGGACAAACACATGGCAGTGTCTCAAAAATTGGCGGGAAACCCAAAAAGGTGCGGTTTCCTTTAGATATACCGTGGGAACTACACATGGGGTTGTCTTTTTTCGAGGGTACCCCTTTTTGCAGTTTTAAAGGGTAACCAAAAGCAGAACCTGCCATTTTGCAGGACCCCTCAAACAAGACACACCCACATGGTGTGTCTCAAAAATCGGGGAAACCCAAAAAAGGTGCGGTTTTATTTAGATTTACCGTGGCAAGGCCGAGCAGGGTACCCTGCCGTGACCATACGTCACTCGTCTTGCTTCTTCGATCACCTGGTTGACTGGGAAAGTACCATTGTCACAAAAAGTTCCTTCTGGGACACTGATGAAACTGTAAGAGCCAGAGATCTGCTACCCTTGTTCAGACAAAAGCGTACACATGGGCATGTCTCAAAATCGGGGAACCTCGAAGAGGCGTGGTTTTCTCTAGATTTCCTGCGGGCACGAAGCCAAGCAGGGTGCCCTCGACAAAAACAAAAATATAATTTACACATCTACAGGTAAACATCAGGGAAAAAACATGCATACTAGATATGCAAATAAACGACATGCACTTGTAAATGAATTATGTAAACAACACATTTAGGAAGAGATGGCACGGGCCGTTGGCACGGGCCCCATCATGTACCCTTTCTATTCAGGGGGTATGCACTAAAGTATGGATATGGGCCATGCAACCAACGACTAGGGAAAAAGCCACACAATAAATATAGACCAATAAGCACATAAATTCAAGTGGACGTATGCACCCAAAGGTGCCTGCAAGGTCCATCTCATGGGATTCTTCCCTTTGCATTCAGATGGGATGCAGAAGGTGAACCTTCTTGGTGCCACTACTAAAGATGAACCAAATCAAGGAAAGCAAAAGGTCAAAAGGTCGACTCGCTTTGGGCAAGTGAGTTTCCCTACAACTGCCCTTCTAGCGGTCCAACTTAGGCCGAAGCGCCCTCTGAAAAGGGTAGGGTTCAGTGGGGAAGTGCTGGAGGCACCGAAAGAAGAACATGTTGGAAGCCCACTGAAGTAGCTGATCCATTCCCATCATACCAAAGCACGCAACCCCATCAAAGCAGCCAACAAAAACCACCAGGCCTTCTTTTTCTTTTGGGGGGGGGAGGCGGTTGTACACACACAACTGGTGCCCCAAATCAAATGAAACTCGAACCAGGTGGACTCCCTCCGACCTCTCGCCCTCTCTCGGCCTCTCTCGGCCTCGCTCGCCCTCTCTCGGCTTCGTCGCCGCGCCTTGTGGAGGAAGTTGGAGCCCAGGAACCCCGCGCCCACCACGCGGATGCGCGCCGTGGGCCTGGACCGCCAGTCGCTGCCCAGCTCCCGCACCACCTGACGCCAGCCGAGAGGAGACGAGAGACGAGGCCGGCGGGGCTCGGCGCTCGTTTTTTTCGGGGTGAAAATCCGGCAGTCGTTGAAAACAGGGTGGTGGACCCTCAAACTACTAAACAAAAAGGGATTCAGCCCATCATCTTGGGACAGGAACCAGTTTTTGAGGGAATCTTGAGGGTTTAGGGTGGTGGTGTGGAGCTTCCTCATAGCTTTCTTAGAAACATCAGCCCCTCGATTGAAACATAGACTTCCGGAGCATGGCACCCTCAAATTGCGGCATGGGTGTGGCTAAGAGGTCATGGGCTAGATGGCCAGATTGAATCTTTTGAGGGGCGGAACCGGCTGAATTTAGGGTAGTGCTTTGGCTTCGTGAAACCAACCCAAAACTGCGCAAACTTCCCCCTCTGCCCTGGTGTCTTCCAAATAATTCGGCTTTGGGGAACAGGGGCAGGTAGGGGTGAGGGGCGAGGCAGTTTGGATTGTATGCAGCTAAATATACATACATAGGTCAAACTCTTACTCAGCTATAGGCCAACCTGGGCTCTACAGGTGCACTGAATACGAGGGCGCCTTGGTTGCTATGAAGTGATTAGCCGGGGGTGGTTTCCCATTTACCCGAACCTTGTGGTTGCCATGATCAAGGCCTACCCGCTTCGAGCAAAGTTTTGTAGGCAGGCTCAGGGTGGGGGAGGTCGGGAGAAAGTGATGCAACAGGCAAGGCTAAAAGCGGATATGCCTTATGCCCCAACTTTACCCTCCAAGGAAACATGAAAATTGCGACACTGTGAGACCTATAAAAGCAATACAGTAGAAACCAGCACCCGGGTTTCTGCGGCGATTTAGCTGAAAAAATGAAAGCAAACCGCTAGATGAAGTGTTCAAATTGGAGGCTTGGCCAGTTCCAAGCGCCCATCCCAGGGAAATGACTACAAAAAGACCCTAACCTCAAGCCGAAAGACTAGCGGATTGCCTTTGAACATCCCGGACAAATTCAAAGTCACAGGTCAAGTTGTTGTTTGGCCGAAGTTGGGCGTGATGTTGAATTGGGAAGCCTTGGTAAACAAGACTTACCGGGGGGGTGGGGGGCGGGAGGTTCCGCCCACCAACCATTTTGCAGGGCGAACCAACCAGAAACAATCCTAGCCATCATAGAAAGCGGAACACTACCTCAGCCATATTCAGCAAGCCTACAATGCAAACTCATTTCGAATAAATCTCAGCTCAGAGCTGGACAAATACAAACAAGAACAATCCATACACGATTCGGAACATGGGGATTGGACAGTTGGGGACAAGTCCTTTGGGTGCCGAACGGAATATTGATCACCCCCACATCTTCTCACTTCCTAAGTGGATCAGTACAATAAAAGTCCGAACTTGGTTTACCACTGAAATGTTCTACCCGACAAGTTTCAAGCCCAGGAACTCAGGAAGCGAACGCTCCAGCGTCCGCGGAACCGCGCGGAGTGCTGGTTTGGCCCGCCTTGAAGCTGAGCCGCGCATTGGCGGCATGCAGCAACGCTGCCACCTGCGAGTCCCATGAGGGATTTCCAACCCCGGGTGGCCCGGGTTATTTTCAAGAGAAAATCCAACAAGCGGTTTTTTCAAGGGGGGAAATCCAATCTCCAGCTGTGGATGCAGAAAGAGATGCGCAGAACCTCCTTGATCTTCAGTGAGAACTGCAAACTCTGAAAGGAAAGCTAACCCTTGGAGACGGTTCACTTCGCATTCCCTGCTGAGAAACATGCCAGGAACAATGAATCTGGTCTAACCCCTGATTCTAGCAGCTTTGGTTTCCTATGGCTCCATTTTAGCATGTCTCATAAAGAAGGATGGATTGCTTGAACTGAAGCTACAAGCGAAAACTGGATTCTGTGAGGAGCTGTCTTCTTGGGTTGCCTTGAAACCAAGGTAAGGCTGAACCAAGGCTAACGATTCGGGTCGCTCGGGCCATTGAGCTCAGTTTCCTGGACCAAGCCCAAGCTTGCGCCTCAGGCCCAATGGCTTCTGCCAACATAGCAGCAAGCTCATATCTTTTGAGCTTCTACTTCCATTTGGCCAAGGCCCCGGGAAAAAATGAAAATATTTCCAGTAGTGATGAGTTCCTTTTAAAACCAACAAGGGGAAACACATCTTAAGCAAATGGAGGCCTACGTTGCTGCACATCAAATCTTTTGACTTGGTTGCTGTTGACCCCCCCGCAAACAGTGGGTCCAATGGAACATCCACAGTTTCCCGCAAAGTTAAAATCCAAACATCAGTTGCCAAATAGCCATGCAGTTGCGGGCTTCAGTCTCGTGACACAGCCTGGAACTCCACATCCTGCACGTTCCGCGAGAGGCGCCAGAACAGCGGCCCTGGCTTCTTTTCGCGCTGGTGCTCAGGGAATGAGGGAATGACCCTTATAAACCATCCCCTTTCGTGGAATCCCTAGGTTCAATACCTACCTATCGCACCAGCAAGTTTTTCTCCCCTGGCATTTCCGGTTCTCTAAGAAGGACTCCGGGAAAGCCAGCGGGCGATCGCCCTACTGGGCACGGGGAAAGCCACCGGGCTAAAAGGTCGATTCGCTTTGGTTGCAAGTGAGCCATGAGCCATGGCTTGACTCAAAACTCGTAGCGGTTTGGTTGCCCCTAGCATCCACCCTAACACGGTTCCTTAAATGATATATCCCACAGCTTCACTTTACAGGGGTTCCTGTTGGTATCACAGAAAGTGCCCCCATGACCTTGAAATCACTCATTGGCCAGCCTGGCAGAATTTCCCAGGAGGTGCCCGCGTCAAAGGTGGCCGCGATGTCTCCCAGTACCGCCTCGTGGTAGCTGTCGCTGTCCTCCTCCTGGCGAACTCTTGCCCTTTGACCTTTGGTACGGTGGATACCCTTGGTATTTTGAGGCTTGGAGCATCCAACAAAATTGAGGTTGGTTGATTATGGCTGGCCTGGAACAACCGGAAAGTCATACCAAAGAAACAAATGCTTATCTTTTTGTGGGTTAGTGGGAAAACCCAAATCTCCACAGCTCAGGTGAAATTCTGAAAGATCCAAGCAGCCACATTTGAGAGGAAAGCCAACCGGCCTGCTGGGTAACTGGGACCGTATGGCAAAGGACTGACATGTTTTCTAGCCCCCTCACGAACAGACCCCCGAAATAACAACAAGTGAAAAACAACAGGCCAAAGTGAAGACTGCATTTTTCTTTGACTTGCACCGACTCTGAATTTCAACGAAATCTGTCTGTTGGGCAAACCGGGCTGGTGCTACTACCTTTTCTGTTGAAAGAAACACACACACACACCTACAAATACATTTGTTTGAGAACATCCTGCTTCGCTGTTTATTTGGTGGGTTGCCCTCGAATAACTGTCCTGTACCAGTCACCGGGCACAGGGGCCATGCAACCGTCTTAACGGTTTGATAAGCGGGCAGCCGTTCCCCCGCTCGCCATCTGTAACACCAATGCTGCTTTGTGAGTTCGTTCAAGGTGCTTCTCAAAAAGGAGGGGCCAAATGTGTGCGATTCACACGTTTGGCATCCCTTGAAAATCCTAGGTCCTAGATGGGTTCTAACAAATGGGTTCTAGGATGCATGTCCTTGCACCCCTGGCAACCAACTGAAACAAACCTATATTTTTTCTCTAGTCTCCGGTGCGGGGGATCTGGGGAACCCACATTGCCTTCAGTTGGGAAAAAGTGGCCTGCTGAAGTTACCTTCCAGGGGACAAAACACCCAACACCCTGGGGCTGTACATTTACATGGGGGCTCATCTGCTTAGTTCCAGGTCTCCAAACATCAGGAAATTCCCTTTGCAGGAAATCCATCCCTCGACCATGGCTCTCCACATATTCCCCTTTAAACGTTCCACCAAAAGGAAACTCACTTCAAACCTCCAAGTTGCTCGATGTTCAGAAATTCTAACCTCTGCTCAAATTTTGCTCCCCTTAAACCAGGCAACATTTGCTACAAGGTGATGCTTCTAAGCACCCAAAGAGGACACATATGGCACCTCCCACTTTGCCGGGCCTTCAAAACCGAGGGCTGCCTTCAACCCAGCCCTTTGAAACATGACCCGACCCCTTTCTTGAAACTTCGTCTTCGCTTCGTGGGCTTCACCCACTGAACTCCATGGCTGGGAACTGTGGGTGACTTCAAGCAACACCCGGCCAGAAACCGGAGATTCAGCTTGTGAAGTTGCGCAGTGGGATGAATACACAATCCGGGGTTGAAATCAAAGTGACATCCTCCGAGTTAGTTACACCCTACGGCGTTTGAAGAGAAACCAGGCTGAAACAGCAACACAAGCGAAACCCCTCAACATGTTCAGTTGCAGGGATCTAGTAACCCCTTCTCTAGTAAAAGAAGAAGGGCCTTAGGGGGTCTACTTGGCCGTCGTACTTCCTGAGTGGATCAGTGAGAACAAGTCTGAACTTTTGTTCACCACTGGACTTGTCCAACCCGAAAAAGTGAGTTGACGTCATAAACCCAGTTCCCCTTCAAAGTCTCAGTTGTTCAGTGACCCTGGGAAAAAAGGAACCCTTCTTGGGGACGACCATTTTTAGTGGGGCAACCACCGAAGAAAAAAAAAGGAAAAAGGGTGCCACGTTCCAGGGCCAAGCTTTCCGGGGCCCTTCCGCGCCTGGCGCTGCTGCAAGGTCAGCGTGGCACCACGAGGCAGGACCACCATCTGGGCGGAGTCCCTGCACGTGGTAAGGGAAAAAGGGGGCAAACCCAAAGCTTCAGTAGAAAGAAATAAGACATATAATGTATATATATATATATAAACATATTTATTATATATCTCTGTATTATGGGAAAAGGCCTCCTGTCCCACCCTTTCTGGATTTCTGGGTTTGGGGTACCAGCTGCTCGATTCTTTGGGTTCAAAGGAGGGGTCCACCCGGAGCTCTGGATTTCATAAGGGGGCGAATCCCTGAACATTTCGCCAGCCGGTAACGCTGGCGTTTCCAGGATTGACCTTTTTCAACTTTGCGGATGCGTCCAATGGAAAGATCACAAAACAGCCAGCGAACCAACAGGAAAAAAATAGCAAAGGGGAACACGTTTGCCACTGAAAAACTGGGTGCAGGCACCTTGAGTAAACACATGACATCAAGAGCCAGCCTAAAACCACCTCCAAGGCTGGACAGCCGTGCCATATCCAACATCTAGCATCCAACCAGCCAACTCCAAATCCTGCCACTGCCAACCAACCCATACTCTCCTCAGCATCCAACTCCAACTCGTCACCTGCAAAGTTGTAAAATCCGACTCCAAAATTCTTTAAACCTGCAGTTGGCTTCCCTTCAAAGCACCGAATTGGCTCTGACTTGCACAAATGGGCATGTGTGTGTGTGTGTGACAGAGTGCGTGTGTGTGTGTGTATTCAAGGTAGGGGAGCCCCTATTTTCGGGGCGGTTTCCTTTTTGGCTTCCCTTTCAAACCCCTTTCCTTTCAATAAACCTCGTATGTGTGACACGATCAGCTGTCTGTCAACCCCCCAAATGAAAGTTTCCCCTTCGCGCCATTTCCCCAGCAAGCTCCGAACATCCTCCGACGGCCCCGAGGTCGCCCCGAGGCGTGCCGCGCCCAGCGCCTGCGGCGGATGGCAAGACGACAGGTGCGACTCTTCGCGGTGACGTCCAGGTGGGACAGCGGCGGAATCTTCGTGACTTGGCCGCCGAAGGAGAAGGCCATGGCATCCTCGCTCCATCTGATGGGTCGTGTCTTCGAGGTCGTTGACTTGTGGGTTCTTGGGGAGTTTGTTGGGATTCTATTGGAGTCTCTTTTTTGGTTCTTGGGGAGCTTGTTGGATTCCATTGGAGTTTCCTAGGGTTCTTAGGGTTTCCTTGGGGGTTCGATTCGGGTTCTGAGGGTTCTTAGGTGAAGAGCCGTTTGCATTGATATGGAGGTTGTCCGGATATGGTTTCCTATGTACCCAGAAGATCCCGGGGTTATCCAAATCGAAACCACCAATCCAGACCTGAAGAGTTTGCCCGAGATTCAATATCCGGCATAACCCACTCCACATGGAATCCACTGAGTGAGACCTTGTTTGGGGCTAGCCTTGTGTTTCTCCTCCCGACGGCCATGACAAAAACAGAACGTGTAGCATCTTGCTGGCTCTCGAAACCACCAATTGGATGGCTTGTAGGGGTCATTGCCTCATTCCTTGCTGAGCACCAGCAAGTCATCGGAATGCGGAAAAATGTTAAGACAATGCTCAGGATGGGTGGTTGGTTGCGCTCTTCGGCCAGGGGAAGATAGCAAACCGGGATCTCCAGCTGCGCATTTCTTGTTGGAGGGCTTCGCTGTTGCATTCTTATTCTGCTGAGCCCAAATGAGCGACGCCCAAAACCATTGGTTCCACTAAGGTGGGTAGACACAAAGATTCATTTAGGCCGTGCAAAATCCCTCATAAGACCAGGTCGTAGAACCACCCACTAAAATGGGTAATAGGGGAGGGGGTTGGGCGCTGCTCAAATTGAATGCGCCCTATCTTCATGAGTTTGTTACCGTGGATGCCGTCTTGGGTCTCGGCCAAGCAAAAAGTCTTTCACGAAGGAGAGCAACAGATCTAAGCAAGCTACAATTCTCAGGTGCGCGGCCAACATTTTACACCCACAGATACCCACAGTATCCCATTCGGGTCGCGTCTGACACTGGGCGCTGAGGTCAAAGGTTGCGTAACACAGGCCAGTGCCTGACTCCAACCAAACGTAAGCCGAACTCAAGGCCGATTTGCGCGCACAAAGCCTCAGCTTTGGCCCAAATAAGATGTTTGATATATGATTCAGCTTCGTGTCTAGTGAGCTTTCAACTGAACTTGATTTGAAAAGAGATCCCGGCAAAACGGAACCTCACCCCTTTGACCCGCACAATTGACTCAAGCCTTTGCTTCAGGTCTCCCAATGTTTCCCCTTTAACCATCACCCCCAACAAAAGGTGCCACTTGAGGCAAACGGGGAAATCCCGGGACCCCTGTTTGCTTCGGGATGCCATTTTTCTGACCTCCGCGAGTCAGAAGTTCTGCCATCTTCAAGGGACCCCATCGGTGGACTTTCCGCCGATCTTTGGGCAGCGTAAGCGCAGCTCAAGACCTACTGTGGATGGACGAAATCCGTTCACACCACTTTGAACCATGCTGGCTGGAACAGTTTTTCGTTGGTATTTGCAGCATCGTTCCAGGCTTTTGTTTCTTAGGTGGTGCAGGATTTCATCCATCCGCAGTATCTCCGAACGTCACCCCTTTGACCCTTCCGAAAATGGACGCAGCAACTTTCTTTGGCCGAGCATCTTTGGGAAAGGCCAACACGTCCAGCTGCGTTTCAGTGTTGTTCACCAAGCGCACGCAATGCGCAGGCACTGCGGGCTGCTCCTCGTCTTCTTCCTGCGTAACTTGGCTGACTGATCCGAAGCCGCTGCAACAAGTTGCAAAGCCCACTACGCAACTTGTTGCTGTCTCGGCCGTAAGCCCTGCAAACTTTCCCACCTGCCAGTGACAACTTGGAGGTGAAAAGGGAAAATGGTTTCCAAGCTCAAAAGGGATTTCGAAAAGCTGCGTTCAACGAAACGACAAAGATGCAAGCCTTTAAGACACACCCAAAAAGGCGCTTCTCACACCAGTTTTGAAAAAGGACCCCCCCCCCCCCCACAAAGCAAGTGCGATCTGTCATGCCTAAGCTATACCAGGCGGGCAACACCCGAGTTCTTCGGCCCTGTACATCAAAGCAGAATGCTGAATCATGAGCCAAGAACATGGGATATAACTCTACAACTTGTGATAATACCCCATGGCATATTTTGAGAATAAGTGGGACCCGTACAACTCCATCACTTTATACCCCCAGGAGACAACTCTTGCTGGCCTTGTTCGGATTGACCGCATTCAGTGGGGAACCCAAGCAAATAGAAAAAAGGGAGTCGCCGAAGAAAAGGGCTAAAGTCTCTGGCGGTGTTTGACGGTGATCCCGCTAAAAGTTCGACTTGTTGATCTACCTAGATAGCCAAGTTGCTGTTTGGTTCAGTCACTGTTGCTGGTTTTTGGGGTAAAGTGCATGGAAAAAAGCAGCAACTGGCGATCCAGGTAGCACCACTAATGGTTACCCCTGACTAGTACCCCCCCAAATCGACAAGGTTTGGGAGGGGCATTCCCCCCCGAAATAGCTTGAGGTCTGGAAGGGACTTGAGGCTTGCGGAGTGTCAGGGATTTGATTTGGACTATGGATATGCAGAGAAATCTTTGGTGGCCAAGCTTTGGGGGCAAGTTTGCTGGAGCTGTTTAAAAGGGGACCTTTCACAACAAAAGAAACAGCCAGGTTTTTTGGCAAGGGGGTGGCAGGGGGCAACCTTTAATCGGTGGGGTGGGGGGGGTGGAGCGCCCAAACATTATTCATATTGGGGAGGATTTGTTGGGGAAACCTTGTTGGTCCTTTAGTTTTAGTATTGGTGGGGACATGCGGGGAAAGGGGACACCTCTAATCGGGGGGGGGGGGGATTTCTCTTCGTTCCCTCACTTTATGGCGGAGATACGGGTCTGAGACGAGCATGTCTGCCAAAGAGCAGTGAAGGGACCAAATCCCAAACCTGATCTCGCCCGGAATCGGAATCAGAAGTGGAGATCAACCCATAAGGACTCCCTTTCCAGGCAAGAGTGATCCTCCTGTCCGCCCGAAGATGTAGGCAGAAGGAAAATCAGATTTGGAACACGAATGTCTATCTGGTGGTTTGAAGGGGGGTTCCTCGCAAGTGTTTCTTCGAATGAGAACCTTTCTGAACATGCTTGGCGCAAAATCGTGTCTGAAATGGATCTCCCGCAGGGGCGGATCAGCCCATGCCTTAAGGGACCCCTGGATTGGAGTTTACTTCAAGCTTTGCCCAAAGCCTTGTCTGGGAATGGCCACTGTGATACCAAGACAGACCTTCTCAACTATTTCGCCAGAGGTTCCCACACCCTAACCCCAGACTAGTGGCCAGACAGTTTTGCTCCTTTGTTTTGGCCGTTGATTTTCAAGAAGCTCCGGTCTCCCCGAAAAGCTAGACAAGGGACAAAGGAAGCAACCCAGCGAGGCCCGGAACGGACGCCTTCGACGCTTCTCGCCCAAAGAAGTGGCGGGGCACACGGCTGACGCTTCGCCGGCGGCCGCTTGCAGCCTGGGGATAAATGCAACCAAAGGACCCAAGATGGGTGCCAAATTCAGCCATTGGTGGTGTGGGTTGGTGGCTCTTCGTGTTCCGGGGGCAGCATCTCAAGAAGCCCACAAGACAGGGTTCAAACTTCCAAAGCACCAGAACCTATCCAAATCCGAACGCTTCCGGGCATCCCGAGAGGAGTCTCGAGGAGAAAAACGAGTTGCAATCAGTGGTGTCTGCGTTTCACGATGCACCTCTGGTCATTTAGAAAGATACGCATACCCTCCCGGTTTCATTTCGCAGCAATTACGCACTATGTATTCCATGTAACACAATGTTGCATATGATCAAGTTTGCATTGTTGGTGGGGTTCTTTAAAAATGGGACGTGAAACAGAGCAAGGTTTCAACAGTATTGCGCAAATCCTGGTAGCAGAAGAAATCGGAACATTCTAGCTGTACCCACCCCATTTTGTGAAGAACTCTTCTCTGAAGCCGTTCGCCGGGACCTCGTGAAAGTGATGGGCTTCTGATGCCACCCTCTGTGCATTTGGTTGACCACTTTTGCCCCAACCAACCAATGGAAAGAAAGGGCACGTTTTTGGGGTTGACTGTAACAGGAAACCCCTCCAAACAGTTGACGCATGACCAACCTTTTCCATCTACAGCCGCTTCTCCATTCTGCAGGCACAACGAGCACGAATCCATGTTGAGAGGAACGCCCCGGGTTTGCCCCTAGAGCGTATTCGTTTTGATCCGGCTTTTTCCGTATGAGAGGAAAACCCAGCAACCGTCTTCCGGATCTACCGTCGGGCTGTGTGTTGGGGGCCCTGGCGTGAGAGCCGAGCCAACAGCGCCTTCTTCCCGGGACCCCTAAACGCCCTCACGGGGACCTGACCTTGGTGTGCGGTGGGTTCGGCTTCGTGCAATTCCATCAGCAATTTCACCCGTTGCATTCACAGGCAGGTGAAATTTATTCTTTTGCCGTGCAAAAAGCATTCATTTTGTGGTAAACCTCTCATTTCATGAAATTGGACACCTGCGCTACGTTGACAACCGCAAGGTTGCAGATGAAACCGCCCAACCCCTCGTTTTGTGTGAACTATGAACCCCTCCAGGTCCTTTCATCTCAATTGGGTCCCCGGGTCCCTGCCGCCTAAAACCAAAAAAAGCCGCGGCCGGCCAGGAAGCCGCATTGGGTCCAAGTGAGAAGTTTCAGCAAGTGTCACTGGATTTCCAACCAAATGAACAGCTGATCAATTTACAGGTGGTTTCCACCAGTTCAACTGCCACTAGTTGATCAGTTTACCAGGGCGGTTTTCGCTCAAACTGCCACTTCGAGGTTCCCGAGATGTTGGGAAACCCCACCACTTGCAGTTCCAACCGGAAAGAGATGTCCTGCCGGGCGGGGAAATAACTTTCTCCGGGACATCCACCAAAAGACTCGATCGGCCAGAACTTGGTTGACGTTGGAAGGGGAGCAATTTTAGCAGTTAAGTGGGGATTTCCCTTCTAAACCACAATGGCAAAATGTAAAACGCTTCCCAACAACAACCATGAGAACAAAGGAGAACCAAGGAACCCGCGTTCATTTCCTCTGGAAAGCGTGTGTTTACCACACGGTCCAAACCCAACAAGGGACGAAAGTTCAGTAACTCCAGGAGAGGTGGAATCCCATAGCCAGCCCGTAATGTGGATTCAGGGTCTCTCACCTTCAGACACGACATGTCAACCAAAGTCGGTGCAGGGCACACAGCTAGCACGGTGTCTTTTTGTGGCTGGGGTATGTTACGGCTTCGTGCATGCAATACCTTGCCCAGGAGCCCTACACCTGAAGCAGCACACCAAGCAGCACCTGGGTTCACAAAAAAAAAAAAAACACAAGAGTTTTCTTCTCTCCCTCAATTGAAGAACATGTTTGGGTCCAGTTCAAAATGCAACCAAATTAGAACATCTGTTCACTCTCCCTTATTTAAGAACATGCCTGGCTCCATTTTGGCACCCCAACAAGAGGAACAAGCCAACCAAACCAATGCACCTCCCCTTCAGCCCGCCTTGGCTAGAATCGCCGCGGAGAGCCGAAACGAGAGCACCTGCGTTCGCCATGTGTTTTTTCCGTTGTTTTTGTTCCTCCGCGGTGTCCGTGGAGTAAATGGCAAGATTTCCTGAAGCCCCAAGGAAACGAAAGGGGCCATCTGCGTGCTCAACTTTGTGGTTTGAGATCTTTGGAGATTCTTCGACTACTCTTGGGTGAATTCCCTTTAACCCACCCGACAAAAAAGTGCCACTGAATAACTTGGGAAAGCACCTTCAGCCAGCGAGACGCAGCCAAGACTTGTCGATTTTAACCATACGAATCACTTAAAAACCATTGGGTTTGTGAATTGCATAACAAAAACAAATGGTGTGTACTTTAAACATATATATATATATTAACTGCAAAGGACGGCGCAAGCCCGGAACAAAAAAATGGCCAACTTGCATCCTTCAAGGAACCCTGGTTTGATCAGGCAACTTGGGGCCACAAAATCCACGTTGCCCAATCTCCACGGGACCTGAAGCAAGGTAGTGCTCTTGCCGAGCGGGTATTCACCGGCTATAGGTACGCAGTTGGCATGCAACAGCGTGTCGTCCCATGTGTCGTCTTTTCAGGGTGCACTGTCCCAGCAATTTACGGAAGGACATGCAGAAGAAACACGCAAGGAAAAACGAGAAGGAGACCAACCAAAAGGAGATTCCTGCCTCAGCTCGTTCGGAATTCATGTTCATTGTTGCTTATGGTTGCTTCCGTTTGGACTAAGCCTACATGAACATATAGGTCCATCCTTGCTGGTTGGAGGTTAAAACCACCGCCGCGGTCCTGCATCCCGTTCGGTGGACATAGGCTCATTCAGATTTCGTGGTCCCGCATGAAACCCGTCAGACGGGATGGGGTTGGAGCTCATGTCATTGCCCCCTTTCGCTGATCTCGTTGTACCCCAAAAGATCCAACCAAAGAGCCGTGCAGGTGACTCGCGCTGAGGGCATTGGTTCGCAGCATAGCCTCTGCAAAGGGCCAGGTACAAAAAGCCAAACCTTTTGGAACCTAACATCACCCCCCCAAAAGCAATCAACTGGACTATTCGGAGGGGTGTTCCCCCTTTCTTGACTTGAAGGTCTTTTGGCTCCGGAGGCTGTGCCGGACCCCTATAGTTCTCCTCTAACATGGGACGTGCCCAACACGTTCTTCAATCAGGCGGTTTTGCTTTCCACAAATGGGAATGCCTAAGGGTCGATTCGATTGAGGTATGCGTTGAATTTAGGGTGACCGCCACAGTTGCAACTAGTTGGCTTCAACAAAAAAAACAAGGTTGGCTCCCTCTAAACCACGTTGCAATTTCGGTTCCCTCAACAAGGGGTGCCTCAAAACAAAAATCGCCGCGCCCATTTGGGCAACTGGCCTCTCTGGACCCGACGCGTCTGCTTTCTTGGCGCGCCCTGCGCAAAGGCGCGCTCAGGGAAGCGCGGGATGCCTCGCACGTGGCTCCGATTCGCTGCCCGAAACAAAATCGCGCGAAAGGGGAGCAAGAAACCGTTTTTTTTTTTGGCGCGGACCCCCACCAGCAATGAACAGAACGGAAAAAAACAAAAGACTTAAAAACATGCCAAGAACAGTGGGGAACCCGGAAACCCTCTCATTAACTGTAATTTGTCATTGTTTTGTGGTTGAGTATGGTTGGTTTGCTTGCAATATGCAGGGCATCCACCGTTCCCTCAGCAACGACTTCCCAAAGGCTAGGGGTTAACAAGCCTTAGGAACTAAGGCCGGTGACAGGCTTAGACCTCCAAGCAGCTCACTGCCAAGACTCATGGAACAGCAGCGGGTCACCGAAGTCCATTTTTAGACGGAGACGCTGGTCTGGAATCGAGTGGGGCTACAGAACCACTCGGTCCCCCCGTTGCAAACCGAAAACGCTTCTGCATGCATCCACCCCGAAGAGGATCTGGCATGAAGTCCAGTAAGCCCTTCGGGTCTAAGTTAGCCAAGTATGCGAAAGGGCAAAGAAATTTGACTTGTAAAACAGGGCTCTGACTCGATTCTCGCTTTTAGAATCGCGCCAACACCAAAAGCGCGCTGGTACACCCGTGGTCACGCGATTGCAGATCTCTCCGTGCTGGATTTTTTTAGACACATAGACTCTCATTGTGATTCACCCGTTCAGGTCAAGCGGCAGTTGCTCTGGGAAGGCAAAGCGCGCACATGGCCAGACATAACCATAACTAGCTGCATGCGCTCCTGTTGCTCTCCCCACTGCCTGTGACTCTGACCTGCTGAGTTCACGAGCGAAGGCCACACACAAACGTGACTATTTTTTGGTGCTGATGAAACCTTCGAGTACTATCCAAAGTCCGCTTTGGGAAACCCAAAGGTTTGAAGGGAAACCTACCAACCTATCGAACAAGTTTCAACGCCAAGGCCTTTCAAGCAACGGCATGGAAGTAAGTGTCGCCAGTTACTACGCCCCTGACGAATTATTTTTGCAGGTGGAGTGTCCCCAGGAGAACCCTGCAAATGTTACCAGGAATTTGCCAGTGGTGGGTGCTTGGATGTGTTTGGTTCACTTGCTATTTTGCGGCCGGCCATTCATTGTAGCAAGTGTTTGTGCAGAATTCAGCCTGCCGTGGTGCCGTCCCCACGCCGCTCCTGTCTTGGCAAGCGCGATGCAACAGGCACCCATCGGTCTTCTGTCGAATGGCATTGCTTGGGCTATGCGTAGCTCTCGAACAGGCAAATCCCCGAACACGCACACGCTGTGGATGGACATCCAGCTGTACCAATTGGTAGGTGGTAAATTTTAGCTTTAACAAGAGTTCACCAAGCCCAAGTGCTGCAGGACTTTGTCCATCCACGGTACCACCTTTTCTACACAGGGAATTCTCCAGAAAGTGGCAGGTTAAAGCCATCCATGTTCCACAACTCATGCGCACCATGCAAGCGCTTGGCCTGTTCGCAAAGCTGCTGTGGATGGACGAAATCCATTTCGCACCACCTTAAAACCAGGGAAATCATTGCTTGTTGGTGCTTACAGGGGAATCGTCATTTCAAGGTTTCTTGGAAGGTGCAGGATTGCGTCCGTCCAAATTATGTGATACACAAGCCCGGAAACAAGATTGCCAAAAGGCAGCGAGCGCAGCGGGGATCTTCTTTTGTCGCAGCTGACCCACGTCCTACGTCAGCGCCTGACGCCCCTGGCGAGACGAGATGGATGGGCTTGCAACCTGTAACTTAGTGCTGTCCGACAAAATCCACTTCGCGTGCTGTTGGTTGGCTCACATTGGTTTCATCCATCACTGCTGCGAAGCGCAGCTTGGAGGAGAACCGGAGAAAGCAAAGAAAGCAAACATCTGTCCACTATAGCGCTAGATTCTCTTTAAACTCAGCAGGCGAAATACCATATTAACATATTCATTTCAGCAAATGGACGGTAAACACGGAAGGGAACAGCCCAAAATCGGCCAAAACAAAGAAGCAGGGTACCCAGCGGCCATGCAAACCCCAACAGCCAGTCTAAAATGGTTTCCACTGTCCCCACACCGGGTCTCAGCGAACTGATATTATACACAACCAGTAAAGGGCACATGCCCTGCTTTACCCTGGGGGTGGGCATAGGCATAGTGGAAACTATATCATAAGAAAAAAGAGAAAAAACAACAAAACACAAAACAACGCTTGAAGTATAAGTGAAGTATAAGCACATGGACGCTTCTCAGTCTTTTACTTGCCCCGGTTGGACGCATGCCCAGCATGACTGGCCTCACGTGGACATAGAGCTGCCGATTGGCTCTGATTTGGTGGCCGTTGGGACTTGCTCGGGGCTGGCTTTGTGAGTTGTGGGCTGGCTTCGATCTTAAAGAGGGCGGCCTTGGATTCGTTGGGAGTTCAGTGAGGCTTGGCAAAAGGGCTATTTAGGTTGCTGTTGGGTGGGTTTAGGTTGGACATTGGATGGGTTTGGGGTTGGCTTGGAGATGATTTGTGCTACGTGTTCATCTGGATTAGCTGTGCCTTTGGGATTGCTTCGCCCCAAACCTACCCAAAGTCAGACCGGCAGGCAAGCAGGCAGGCAGGCCAGCAAGCAACCAAGCAAGCAACCAAGCAAGCAACCAAGCAAGCAACCGACCAACCGGGGTTAAGCCCTCACCGGTTTTGAGGAGGCTTGACAACATTGTTCCTTCCAGGTTTGGCACACATTTGTCCATTTCACTTGCAGGGGTCTGGAACCAATCGGGGTCAAAACCGTCCATTTTCAGCTCTCAGCAAAGCCCCGGGGCTTAAAAGACGCCTCTGGACGCCAAAAGGAGGCCACTCGGCCAATCGGCCATGTGCAGCCTCGATTTTGCTCTTGTGCTGTCCCTTAAACAGAAAACAGTATTCTTAGGTCACCTTGTGACTTGGGTATCACAAACCGCGTCACCCATTGGACACCTCAAACCTGCAGCGCTCCACCATGCACGCCCCCTGAAGTATGTGCCAAAAAAAACATTTTAGCATCAAGTTAAGCCAATTCAAGTCGACGCCCCAGAAGTCACAACCGACCGCGCAACGCATAACTGGTGATCACCCGCCGGAACCGTGACTCAAACAGAGCAAGGACAAATGGACAAGGAACCAAAGAGGTCGATTCGTATTTCAGTGAGCAAGCAATTGAACACACACCCACAAAAACATGAGGTTTGTTGAACGTGTAACGTGGCCCAACGTGGTTCGTAGGGTCCTTCCTAATCTGTAAACGGTTCGTGGAAGTCAGAAATCCCTGAACCCTAAGCTCAAAGTGTCAAAGTCTAAGGAACAGTCTGGACACCGCTATGGTAGGTAGATTCCCAAGAGCCACAAAAGATTCGAGCGAGGCGTTTTTGACCCGGACCCCGATTGATCAACCTGTCCGAGCAGGCCAGGGGCTCACAGACTCAGCAGCGAGGGTCCCATCCCCTACCACTTTTAAGCGGATCATCCAAGAGCAAAGACAATGGCAACCTACCAGTTGTCTTCCACAAGCACACATTTCGTCTTTCAGGGAGCCTCCCTTTCAAAAGGACAAGTTGAACCCCAACGTAGTTAGTAACCTGATTTTTGGGGGTGTAGACTGACATGGAACCAATCATCTCTGTTGGGCCAGTAGCTTGGTGATCTTCACAAAAGATCCTTGAAAAGCACCATTCCCAGCGTGATGTCACGTGGCTATCAAAATCAATAAGGGACCCTTTGGTGAACATCAGCTAGGTGAAACTTTCATGTCCACCGTTCCCTATTAAGTTTTCTTGGCCAGGTGAATTTGGGGGCAACGAGCGACAAAGCCTGTCCTGAATGGCATGGGTGAAGGTCAGCTGATCAGCCTGCGCGCCCAGGTTTCCCATCCTCGAAATCAGGTGCGCTTGTCTCGAAATAGGAATCGGACCCCCCTAAAATGGTTGGTTTCAAACTGGTTGGTTTCGGACGCCCCTAAAATGGTTGGCCCCAACATGGTGCGACCCAAGAACGAGTACCCTCAAAAAAAAGATACTGCGCTGGTGTTTGGAAGCCTCATTTTGCACGAAGTGCTTAGAAGGGAAGCCGTGAAGAATCCATCCGTTGGGCCCCCGGTTTTCGGTCATTTAAGTGGGGCAACCGGCTGGTTTTACACGTATCTTTGGCAGCCTACTTGAGCTGCTTGAACAAGTGAGATCTCTCTTTCTTAGGGGTGCTGCAAAGACCCAAATAAGGGTTGTCAGGAGTTTAGTATTGACTTTGTACTGGGTCAGCTAAGAGTTTTAGTTGCGGGGTTTGCCTGGAAAAAAAGTTTTGACAGGAGCGGGTTCAATACTAGGCCAGATTAGAGATTTTCGCCACTAAGTAAGGGAAACCAAACAAACGTCCCGATTTGCCGCGTGGTTTCGTACATCTTGCGGCTGGGAGCAACCCACAAATATATTTCACCCAAACCAAAGCAAACCACACCAAAGTTCTAAACGGGCCATGATCATCGCTTAGGAACTCTGCGCAGCGTTGAGACCTCTGATTTTGCCGCCCCCTCTCTCTCTCTTCTCAGATGCCCAAGGGGCCAGGGGAAAGAAAGGGCATCCTTTTTTGCTGGTTGAAGCCTCCCCCCCCCAAAAAAAAGGGCACCACTCGACAACTGGGTCTTATCTCTCTCTCCCGGCCCTTGGCCATGGCCTCGTCCACAACCCCATTGTCGTCGAAGAAAACGTTCAGGTCGTCCTTGTGGAGACCTGAGTGAACCAACAAGCGGTTCCTTCTGCTCACCATGGCATTGATTGGCTCATAGGCCCACCGGCCCACCATGTGGTGCCTAAACGTCCAGGGGATCAGGAACCTTCGAGCTTCAAGGGTGTGGCTTCCAACACCTGAACCATGAAAGCAGCATAAGCTTTTCCAAGGAAGACGTCTTCACTTGCAAAAGAGTTCTTGTTATGTCCAACCTACAAGCATCACCTGACCAATCAAAAGAACTCACAAAAACAGACTGGTCAAGGAGATGCTTAAAGTTCAAAGCAACCTTTGAAAGGGGAAACTTGTTTTGGCCCAAGTGTTGTTTAAACGCACCCTTCTTCCAGTACTGATTCAAAGCCATAGCACGGGGAGCCATATGCCTGCTACTAGTCCTTAGCGGCCCCAGACACTAATGGTCGCTAAGACAGCAATGGTTCTCTGGATATGGCCCTAGTCAAGGAGATTGAGGAAGAAACACACACTGCGGATGGACGCGACATCCTGCACTTGAGATGTGTGAGCCTCTGCCAATGAAATAAACCACCTACCTGCAAGATTTGGTCCGTCAGGACGCAGTATCACAAGCCCCAGACTGCAGATCTGGTCCACGTCATCGTAGTTCCTGACTAGGATGTCCTGGCAAGCCGTCCAACCACTGGCCGGGTTGCTAAAAACCTCATGGGGGGGGGGGTGCCAATATGCCCCAGGCGATCCCAACCTGGGTGGCCCAACCTGAGCTTTCTCCCAACGCGGACAGAGAAACAGAGGAGGAGTGGTTCCAGTACCATTCTGGAAAAGCCAACTCAAACTTAAACTTTGAGAGAAATTGGTGCCACTTATCAGCTTAGCTCCAAGGAAAGAGACAAATCGCCTTTTGGAACTTTCTCGGGGATGCGTACGCTCTCCTCCAGAAAATGCGGGGCTTCGTTTCCAGGTCTTTGCTTGTGAGTCAGTTCTGAGGATTCCCATGTTTTTTTTTTTTTTTTTTTTTTTTTTGGTGGATTCTCGGAAGACAGAACCTCCAAAAAGGGATTGGCCCGAGCCAGCTGGGGCCATGCCTCTTGCGAGGCTCTGACTCGCTATGTGACTGTCCTTCTTGGAGCTGGCAACCTCATGTAGATTGCAACCCAAGGGAAATCAAAGGGCCACCCGAATTCGGGGGGTTTTTCAAAGTGGCCTTGGCCACACTTGCCTCCATTCAACACCCCGAATACAATCGAGCTTCGTTTTGCATCGGGAGTCGAATGACATTTGGACCTCCCGGTTGCCCAGTATTCGAACGGCAGAAACGGGTACCCTTTTTTTGGTTGATTCTAGCGGAGGGGAATCAACCAAAGACCAGGTCCTCCAGTAGAGAGCTTAGGAATAGGGGTGCGCTTTTTTCTGTAGTCCATTTTAGTGGGGGAACCTCCCCCAAAAAAGGGTAAAAGGGTACCACTGGAGGGGCCTAGACTGAGTCACAACCAAAACCTGGCACTGAAGAAGCATACCCAACACCATGTAAAGAAACGAAAGGCCATGATTCCCCCACACGTCACCCTAAACCAGGTTGCCTCTAAAACAATGAAACCACTTGCCCCCCCAAACCCCTAGGTTGGTCAAGTTCTTCCGTTCGGCCATAACCTTTTTCCAGGTGCCAAGTCATCCTTTTTGGTGGTTGTCCCTTCTGGTTCTTTCCATGGAAAGGAGCTTCTGATCATCTCACACATGCCGGGGGGAAAGTAGATGGCGCGAAATCCTTTCTGTCAGCAAGTGAGGGGGCGATTGCAGCGAAAATGGGTTGGAATTGCCGTCTGCGTTCCCCAAACTGCAAACTCTGTCTGGAGAAAGCCCCACTGAACAACACAAACTTGCCTTTTTTTGGCTGCGGGGAAGGGGCTGTGACCCCCGGCAAGCAAAGTCCCTGTTGCTGTTTCCCAAACAGCTGAAGCCGAAAGATGCAACGAAAGCAGCAATCAAGTTCGAAGGGGACACGCAAATGACCCCCCCTCTCTCGGTGAACCATGCGGTCCGCCAAGCCAACCGCTGCCTCCCTTCGCTTAAGCCACCTGGCAAAATGAGAAAATACGTCCAATCATTACAAGCTTCCCTTTAAAACCAAGGGAAAAGCATAAAACAACTTCCTTTCAGCCAATGGAAGGCTCGAGTCGCGCCTGGTACTGCTGCAGGCCCCAGTCCTGCACCCAAGTGGCGATGTTGTTCTCCGCCCAGTCCTGGCTTAAAAGGCTTGCTGGTGCGATAGGTAGGCCCGGTGTTGGGAATGAAACAATTAGGGATTCCCTATTCTTGGGGATTCCCTATTATCTTGAAGTCCAAGAACTCAGGACGTGAGTAGTGGATACATTGAAATTTGATACCCCGGTTTCCCTTGCTGGGCATGGGGCATGTAGTGGTGTGACTACTTGGAGGTTGTCACTTCCGACAAGCATAGCCTGGTGCGCAAATCCACTATCCAACAGTGGTAGACAATTAAGTGAGTCACTGGTGCGAAATGAGGGGTTTCCGGGCCATGTTCCTTGCGAGTTGGCTGGGGTCGATTTCTTCGGAAACATTGGGGGCGATGTGGATTCTATGAGCGCCTGACAGAACTACCCGGTTGACTCAGCAGCCGCCATTTCTGGGGCTAGACAGGCGGCAAGTAGCATGCAAAACACGGGGTATCCCCTAGTTTGTAATGGGTATGTAACTGATTCCGAAATTTGAAGCAAAAACCAAGCATACTAAGTAAACTTGCTGGTTCTCAGCTCCTATGATTTGCTTGAAGGGAATCCCCAGGATCATTCCCAGCACCCTGAAGGTCATTCCCTACTTATCGCACCAGCAAGTAAAAGCAGGGGTTGAGATGGAGTGGCTCGGGTTCAACAAAAAGGCAAGGCATAATCAACAGGTTGGGGTGGACAAAAAAGCGAGGCCCATGAATTATCGGCATTGTCATCGAGGAGCTGTGGGTCCGCCACTGCAGAATGAAGGGATCCACCCAGTTGCAACCAGTGACCTGAACGGTTTTGGGGGAGACCACAGATAGAGGCAAACCAGCAAACAGGGAACGAGTTCAACAAAACGGCAGCCCTTTACATAAGTCTTCAAACATGCAGGCTGCACATAGATGTCTACAAATATGCAAACTCGCCTTAACGAGCATGGTGGTGGAAAATCGTAGATGCCTGCATCATCCTCACTCCTCCTCCTCTATCACCCTCTATTCCTGGAAGAGATATTCTGGGTACACATCGTGGCCTCAATGCTTATACCGGTAAGCCACAAGAAAAGGGCAGAGAAAGGCAAGCCGCATTCACCGAAATTCACCGCGTTGTTGCCCTATGTCCATCTGCAAATTTAGAGTAATTCCCAAAGCTGAGTCAAAGGCTCCATTTTGGGCTGGATGAACATCCATTTGCCGCCCATTTTGATGTTCACCAGGGGTACAGGGTTTTGACCCCCAAAGCCATCTAGCTGTGAAATACGTGTTTTTTACCCACCTGGAAGAGATGTGGTTTCAACAAGATCTACAATTTTTGTGTCCGGCGGGAAAGTGCATGGACCCTGAAAGTGAAAGCAAATGTCACATGCCAGGCTCGCAGGGACTCGCGATGGAGCTGCCGGTGCCGGGGGCGGCGGGGGCGGCGGTGGAGGCGGGGGCGGCTGCAAGGGAGGCGCATCCTGGCGTCAAAACGAGTCGCGGGCGAGGTGTGTCCGCTTTAAACGTCGCCAAAGGACAAATGAGCTTGGCCCAAAAGGTGATGCTTAAAACTGAAACGCACTGTGGATGGACGAAATCCACTTCGCACCACCTAAGAAACCATGGAATGATGTTTCCTCTGCACATGCCAACGAACAATAGTTTTCGTTGGTCTCAAAGTAGCGCGAAATGGGTTCTGGCCATCCACAGTATGATTCACAAATCTGAAAGTACCCCAAAGTAAGGGACCTTCATCTTGAGCTCGTGTTATCTTACTTTGTCCAGGGTTGCCAATCCCCACCTCCTACCCTGAGATATAAATTTTTGGCTGCTGTTCGCGTTGGTGGTTTGGACTCCGGTTGGGTCAAGGACCCAGACAATCGGCAGTAAAGCCCTTGGCCCATGTTCACTCACCCCGGTACCTCCTCAGAACCAGCACGTGCCAAGTAGCCAGGTGGGAAAACACCCACCCCGCAGTCTTTCGTGCAAGAGGACAAACACATTGTCTTCCCGCCTCTTGCTCTAGACTGGCTTGTTGACTTGTAGGATGTGCGTAAAACATGTCCGCCAACAAGGGTCGACCAATCTAAGCTGCTACCCCTTTCGACCTCAGCTTTTGCCCCGGCCAAAAAATGCATTCTTGGACTCTAGTCCATGTTGGAAAAACTTAAGTTGACTGGTCGCTAAAAAACATGTGATCGTGGTCGTGACTCCATCATTTCTTAGCTGCCTCAGCTCTTTTCCAACCAAAGACCAGCCCAGATTCTGGTCCATGGTGAGCGAACCAGAAAAAGTCATTTCTGAAACGACCCAACTTCTGACATCTGGGCAGCGCTGAAACCCATTCAGTCGTTCAAAGCGCAAAGATCCAACCAAATAGCCACAAGAAAAATAAGTCAGGAACTGGAGAAGAATTCCCTTGCCAGGAACCTTCATGACTATCCTCGCTCGATGCTCTTGTTTGAACGTGTGCAGGTGCACGCGTGTTTCCAAATGCACTCAAGTCACCCGAAATGTGGCTGCCGAATGGCTTGCTAATGATCCTCCGAACGGAGCTTTCATTGGTTTAAAATATGTCCCTACAGCAAAACAAAGGCGACCAAGAATTAACAAGCAACATGTCCAGTCATGACAAGCAGTCGACCAAACACTGAAGTCGTGGAAAGCTAAATCAAGCATTAGAGTTGCTCGCGTTCGACCCGGACGGTTCAAGTTTGAGTCTCTGGCGACACGGTTCAAGTTAAGAGAACAACATGGTCTTCCAAGACCCTCTCAAATTCCATAATTCTGGATTCCAGACAAATACGAAGCAACGACATCCAACCACCCGAAAGGCAACATAAAATGTCAGGCGTCCCCTGATTCCCTTGCTTGCGATACTACTTGGCAAGTTACTCACCCGAATTCCGAGAAGGAGGGTGCCCTATATCTCCCCTTTCAACATCTCCACGTCCGCAAACTCCGGCTAATTTGGCAACCAACAGGCGATGCTGAAACCCATTCGAGGGGAATGGGGCCCCAGTCTTGGTGCTTTGGATTGGTGCCCATGGAGGGATCCATAGGCTCCGGACCTCCGGGATCCCGGATGCCGACGGCTTCTTCCACCCCGAACGAGGCCCCGGGCCAGATAGGCCGAAACCCGCGGCGTGGCGGCCAGGTAGGCGCTGCCATTGGGGTCTGAGCCGCTCGACGTGTAAATCCAAAAGAGCCATGGGTTAACCCCACAATTTGCTGGTGGTAGGGAATGATCCAAGGGAATGAACCTAGAGATTCCCAGGGAAACCACAGAGAATGGTTTATAGAAAACCGACCGGCCAAATAATATCTACCAAGAAGAGGGTGGCCTTTAAACGAATACGAGACCAACTAGGGGGGGAAATCGAAACAAAGCCAGGCCAGGCGTCACCCCTCGCACAGATGCCTTTCTGGGTTGCCGACTCGAATCAGCCTGCTGGACTAAGATGTTTCTGAAGGATCCTTTCAATAGGACCATCCCCCCCAATAGCTCAGTGGATATCTATCCTTGGATTCCAAGATTCGCAGTGCAAATAAGTGGCCGAATTCATGTGAAACTTGGCCCAAGAAATGCGGCTGTGGGTCAAAACCAATTGTACCATTTTGGGGTAGGTGCACCACATTGCACCACCCTTTAGTAGGGATTGGGATGTTCACTGGCGGTACGGGATTTTGACCCATGGTTATATTGCCAAGGCCACCCTGACCCATGTCCCGCTTCCTTTTCCGAACGCCCCTGTCTGGTGCGTGTTTTAACCGGAAACCAAAGGGACAGTCGTCACCGCTGAGACTGCAAAAGGAGCCGCGCTTTTGAAAATGGAATCGCGAAAACCCATTCTCGGAACCTAAATATTGCAAGTAAGAGAACACTTGAAAACCCGCTGACTCGCAGTCATTTGCCACGGCTAGTGGCTTTAGTGTGGTTGTTTTCACTAGCCAAATGGGATCTCGGCATCCCCGTATTGCCCTAGTTTTAGACACCCAGTTCTTTAGTGGCAGCCTCTAAATCCTTTTGGCGGGTCTCGAGTACAAGACTTGTACAAGCCAACCAAAAAAGGGTCCAAATTCCTTTTATAGCGTTCGGGTCACTTGCAATGATCCCCTGCTAAAAGTTCAACTTTTAGTGGGTTAAATCGACACCCCCCCAAAAAACAACAACAACAACAAACAAACACAAAAAACATCTAGAAACCTAGGGGACGACTGGGACCCGCCAAGTTAAAGGGAATCCCCCGACCCCGCTGAGAAATTCGGGGCACAAGTGCACCACAGGTCTCAGTGTCAGGCTCCACAGCTCCGAAGGATCGATGCCTGCACCGCATGGGTTGCATGTGCCAACTTCCGGGGCTGTTGCAGGGGCCTAAATGACTAGCAAATTTCTAGGGGTTGATTCCCCATTCTTTTCAACCATCGTTCTTTTCAAACACCAGCCGTTTCCCTGGGATTTTGATGGTTTCCTGAAAAGAAGGATCCCTGAAAAGAATGGGGGAAGGTACCCCTAAAAAGTAGTTGTGGGGCATGTTTGCCGCCAAACATAGGCATGAACACCTGCAACTCTCAAAATACGTTCAAAACCTGAAATCACAATTGGATCCACGAGTAACGCCTCTCTATTATGGACCATTTTACTCCCCTGACTAACGTGAAACCCCAAACAAAGCTCGCAGTCCTTGATCCTTGGCCTCTATTGGCTCCGATCGTAGGTTGCAATGTCTCTCCTTGCGCCGAAATCTGGAGGTTCTTTTTTGCAGTCTGTCTTTTCCCTAGAGGACCTCAAAATGGTGGTTTTCCCTTTGGATGTCCGTTAAATTCACAAAGAAAGGTACCCTCCGGAAAAGGAAAACACACACACACACATACAAATTCTCATAGGATGGAGGGCAATTGCTTGCAATTGCTTCAGCTTGTTTTAGCAGTTGCTTGGCTTCAAAACCCTCCAAGCTTCCTGGGAAAAACGGGCCGGCCGTGTCTTGGCCCAACGGAGTGCAACAAAGAAACCGTCAGATTCTGGGATGAGAGGCTGAGTCTGTGCGGATCCACCCCGCGTACCCCCCAAGTGACACCAAGCTCCCCTGCTAAAAGTGACTCACTTTTAGTGGTTCAATACGGAAAACCCATTCGTTGGGAAAAAGCTAAAGTCCGAACATCCCTTGGCAAAATGCACCAAAGGTTTGGGGGGCAGTCACACCTTTTTCATGGGCCATCCTTCGGATCACTTCCGAACCAGGGGATTGGCTGAAAGCAGCTCCCACGCTTGCTGTTTGCCGCTAACATGCTCCAAACCCCAAAAGTTTAAAGTTCAGGAACGCGGGGAGTGAGTTGGCTCTTTTTGACTCTTGAAGGTGTCTTCATTGATTCAACACTTACGGCCTGAGTACAGCCACCAGCCAACTCATTCTCGGGGGGTCTGACAGACCTATTTGAGAAAACAACGGAGGTGAGAGGGGAGGACTATCAAGCAGAAAACAAAACTAGATACATGCCGCTGGGATGCGAGCTCTAAACATGCACCGTTCTATGTCACAATATAGGTTGGTGCTCGCAAGCAAAAAGGAATTTGTACCTCAGCTTCCTCCCAACTGCTCCATATTTAGCAAATGCAACATCCGGACCTGTTGAGGTGATGAGCCAGCAATATACCCGAGCAAAGTCAACAGCTTGGAGAAGGAACATGCAACAATTTCCTGCCAAATACTTGGGGCATGTTGGGGCATGCACCATAAAACAAATGTGGAAGCTGACAAGGACCGAAAGGAAGCGTGGTCCCTGAAAAGTCGCAGACTCAAGCAACACACCGCTATTAGTAAAGCCCAGGCCAATAGTGAAGTAAACATTTCCTTTGAGCTGGGTGTCAAGCAAAGATTCTGGAAAAAATGTGTCATCCCCTCTGGGGCGTTGGTTTTCTGTCGCATCGTTCGCCGGCCGCCTGGTCGCAAGGGCGTCGCCTGGCGGCCGTTTTCGGGTCAAGGCCGCCGGGTTGAGCATGTTAAAATCACATCCCCAACACCCGGTCTCATTTTAGAGAGCAGTCGGTGGCGATGTGATTCGTGATGGAAACTGATCAAACACACGGTAGTTTACGGTGTTTTGTGGGTGTGGAGGTGCTGGGGACTAGGCGGAAATCACATCGCAAGGGGCGCCTCTTCTGTAATTTTACGGAATCTCAAGGGGGGGGTGGTCCAAGGGGGGTGGGGGTTCCTTCAGGCAACCCTACGGAACCTCAGGGCTCTCAACCGGTGGTGACTGCCCTGTTTACCTTTCAGCTTCCCTCAAGTGAACAGGCAGCTTTCCATTTCTCAGCAAACGCCAAGGGTGCAAATCAAAAAGAGAGGCCAATGTCCCCAGCGTTGGGTTTTTACTCAAAAAAAGCTGTTTTTTTGATTGGCACAACAGGTTTCTTTTGGGGGACATTGACCTCTCGTAAAGGGACATTGACTCCCTCTCAGCATTGCCTTCTCTAGTTGCTTTTGGTATACCCCTAGTATTTCCTCATTCTTCCCCTAGAAGGTGACTACTAGGGGAGTACCTTTAGTATTGCCTTAGTATAACTCTAGTATTCTCTTGGCGTACACCTGGCATGTCCTTCACTACCCTCCTAGTATTCCATTTAAACTGTCCAGGAAGAGCAGGGGAATACTAAGGGAGTACTCTTAGTCTAGTAGTCCTGAAGTGTTATCTTAGTATACTCCTAGTATTCCCTGAATATTCCCCTAGTATTCTCATAGATTCACCTTTAGTATTCCCTGAGTACTCTTTTATGGTCGCCCTAGCAAGGAAACTAACAGAACTCAGACAGGTTGAGCTTAAGAGTATCCCCTTAGTATTCCCTGAGCATTCCCCTAATATTCTCCCTTAGTATTCCCCTGACGCTCCCAAAGTATTTCCATCGTATTGCCCTAGCATTCCCCTAGTAATGCCCTAGTATTGTTTTAGTGTTGCCCTAATAAGAGACGAGGAATACTATGGGCATACCCTTAGAAAAACCTTGAGAAAACCAATATTTCTTGTAGAAAACCAAAAGACCTCAAGAAAACCAATATTTCCTATAGAAAACCGGAAAAAAGAAAAAACTCGAGGAACAAAAAAAATGAGGGAAATGTTTGGTACGACAGACTTGGTGGCACCCAAAGCTCAAGAGATCTCAAACCGGAAAAAAGACCTCGAAGAAACCCAAACAAACCAAAAAAGCAAAAAAAACATTCAGACAAATACTTCCGGCAAGTCTGCCATACCAAACATTTCCCTCATATCTTTGGGTTTTTCCGGTTTCCTCGAGGTTTTTTTCGGTTTTTTGGGATAGAGGCTTCCCCCAAAAAACCCAACGCTCAGGACATTGGTTTTTGATCAAAAATTCAAACCACCACTTCGGGGGCACCTGAAAAACCATTACTCCCCTAAAAACTAACAAAAGGGACCAAAAGGGGGGGGGGGGGGGAGTCCGATTCCAAAATTCCAGGCCAATCTGTACGCGAGTAGTTTGCCACTAAACAAAGTGGTTGAAGTCCAGGAACTGAGGGAGTCAGAATAAGGTCATCAGTCCAATGAACATGTGGTTTTAAAACCTCATGAGCAAGCACAGGCGGAGCCCAACAGTTGCACTTTCTGCGGGTTGCAAGAAACAAGGAAGGAGAACCAAGGAAAAATTGCCGGTGGCCTTTTTTGTCAGGAGCGATTCGCGCAGTTTACACCCTTATATGACCCCACAACTGCAAAACCTTCTGAACATCAGTGCCTCATTGTACCAACATAGGGCCGCCCCAATGACTAATTTCTGACTTTACCCTTGCCACTCACACCCGGTAGCGACCGAAACTATCGTCCCTACTAGCCAGCCAGGGGAATGATCCCTGCTAACAACCTTTGCTTCAACCACTCATCCTTGAACTGTCTTTAGCTTTCCTGGCCTTCAGCCACTGGGGCACCCTTTAGCCCGCCCTAAGAGGCAACATTTGAGCGTTTGTTTTTATTCCCTACAAACTTGATTGGACATTATTCAAGCTTCCGTGGACCCTTCCGCATCCTTGCCGCGGGCCAAGAGTTCCCTTCCGCGAACCACGAACTTCCGCGGCACATGTGTTTCATTGTTTGCTTCCGCAAACCTTCCGCGGCGCATGTTTAACAACATTTGCTTCCGTGAGAATTGGCGCAGAGAGAGAAAATCATTTAAGTAAGGAAGGAAAGTAGTGTTTCGCCGCAGCCTGTGTAGGCTTGGGCGCCATTGAGCTGCCGGTGCTATCTGGACACTTGCCGGCAAACACGGGGCCGCCCTTCCGCGAGGCTTCCGCGAACCTTCCGCAAGCCTTCCGCGAAATCCGCCGGCTGCGTTTCTTGTACGCAGCAACACTTTTCTGCTCCTAATGCCATCTCCACGCACGCAACACGGAAACAATTAATTGAGAAGAGCCACAAAGCTTCCACAAACCTTCCGAGAATCCCTTCCGTGAAGCCTTCTGCATGCTTCCGCGCGTGTGGCGGGGTGCACATTTTCAAGAATCATGTCCCTCTCCCTACTAAATTAGCTTGCGGCCAACAAAAAAAAAAAGCCGCTCATTTGGAGGATGCCGGAGCCAACCCTGCCAACCCGGCCAACGCGCCTGCAAAGCAGCCGAGCATGAGGGGCGTGAAGGTGGCGGTGGCATGGGAGCTGGCCTTGCGGCCGGAGACATGTAGACCCCAAATAATTCTGGGCAAGCCATACGCCAAAAATCGTCGGTTTCTTGGGTGGGGGTCTGGTGGTGCAACCTTTGATAAAGCCAGGGGGGGGGGGAGGGCAATGATGCCATCCACCAGTTTGGGCATGGTAGTTCCAAGGCAATCAGCCATCAATTGGCACGCCTCCCATTCATTATTTTGTATTGGAAAAAGGAGCTCCATTCTAGGGGTACCTTCCCCATTCTTTCCAGGCATCCTTCTTTCTAAACCATGGGGAATGGGGTAGACCCAGGAAGAGTTTCTGGGGGTACCCCTCCCTCCATAAGGAAGGGGGGTCAGCATCCTCCCGCAAGGGGATAATCTAATATCACGGGAACTTTGGGAAACATGGACCACAATTACACGCGTGGATACCTCTTTCCACATCTTACCACCCTGGCCCCTGTGCGAAAGCAACCTTGTCCCTCACAGGGGGAACCCTGCAATCCTTGCCGCCATTTGCCAGGGTGGTTGGGTTTGGCTGGTTCATGCGCAGCATTTCTATCAGGCAACGGATGCCATCGGCTGAGGCATTTCTCTGCCACTGCTGTCTTCCTCATTTTGCTGGCCCAAACAAGCCCAAACTTTCTGTTTGCTCAAAGGGCCTGTCATGATTAAATATGCGCCAAAATGGGAAAACCAAAAGGTCAAAAGGTCGGCTTTGAACAACTGAGAACATAAACCCGAAACGTGACTAAAGTCCGAAACTTCAAAAAGTGAGACGGACACCAGAAAGGTTCTCAAGTTGGAGCCTTCTTCTACCCAGCCCGCCAGCCCCCTAGGCGGAAGTGGCCGGCGCTTTGAGGCGAGCGCCCAAATCCAGTGACTTTTGGGCTCTAAGTTGGTTTGAAGGTTCGTGTGGCCTTACAGTCAACCCCGGGAAGAAACAGCAACAAAACGGCGGTCGAGCCACCTGCCACGGCCAGGGGTTGGGGGCGCTCGGGTGACGGCCCGCACGAGGCTCCCAACAATATTTTGTTGACG
The DNA here is from genome assembly GCA_963377175.1 of Effrenium voratum. Classification (NCBI taxonomy): domain Eukaryota; class Dinophyceae; order Suessiales; family Symbiodiniaceae; genus Effrenium; species Effrenium voratum. The sequence continues at coordinate 676,456 of CAUJNA010003760.1, read as the reverse complement.
GGGTGTCTTCTTTTGGGTACCCACCCCTTCAGGGATGCTTTGAAAGGGAAACCAAAAGTAAGGACACGCATCGTTTTGGGGGACCCCGGAAATGACGCACCCAAATGGCCCCAGCTAAAGAAGGATGTCCAGAAACTCGCGAAGCGCTTTTTTTCGTGGAGAACCCACCCGCTGGATTTGAGTTGAGGACTTCCGCGTGTGGGTTGTTGGGCCCCCGCGACCGCCACGGCGCTGACGGGGCGGTGCCATTCTGACCTGGGAAAAGTTCTCAAGCTTCAGCGTCCTTCTCTTGGCTGTAACGACCCCTCTGCAAAAAGTCTTCAACTTTGTGAGGGTCCAACACGGAAAATCAGACCTCTTTCAACCAAAGATCTACAGTCCAAAGATGCAACCAAATAGCCATAAAGTTCTAATTGGCGTTTTGGATTGGTGGTCTGGAAGCTAGGGCGGAATCCAACTCTCATCAAACATCAGGGGTTCAAACACCCAAACCACCACTCCAAATCACAAAAGGTTGACCTGCAAGTTTCTGCAAATTTAAACTGGGGACCCTCTGGTGGGAATTCGTTGCCTTGCAAGTGCCAAGGGTTCACGAACGCGCAAGTTAACATGACCACACTTTTACAGGTCATGTCAGCTTCCCTCTAAGTGCTGGCTTGGTTTGGTGCTTTCGTGCCCTCCACAAGAACCAGGGGTTCATATCCGAATCCCAGCCATCCAAACCACCAGCTAAAGGGTATACCTCTTCCCGGGGACTCTGGCTGCTTTTTTTTTAAGAAAAAACACACACATCATGTCCCCGAAGCTTGGGCGCTTTTCGCCGCGGTGCCATTCTGACTCCCGTCGGGCTCGGCCATGCGCGCGGCGGAGGCCGCGGCTGCCGCGAGGACGGGCACCTGAATGCTCCCGTGGCTGAAGGGGCAAGGAATCCTTCGCTGAAACAGCATCCAGAACCCACGCAGTTTGCCTAAGCTACCTGGTACTTCTCGTACTCCCCCCCCTCAAATACAAGTGTTACAAACCGAAGCAGCTGAAGCAGAAGTACAAGCAGGATGGTGAACGCCTGAAGGGCAAGCTGGTTGGCCAAGATTCGAAAAAAATGCTTCTCGAAATGGGATTCGGACTGCCCTTTGGTTGGAAGTTCAAGGGAGGCCAAGAGGAAATCAACCGCTGTAGGAAATGGCCAACGATTTTGAGAAACACACAAGAGAGTTGCAGGCACCTGAAGACCGGCGGCAGCCAAGGTTGACCCTTTGACCCTGAGCCTTTGGCCCTACAAGTCACGAGAGGAGCGCCAGTCAAAAAAGGCAGACACGTACATACATACATACATATGTATATATATATATATACACTTTATATATACATATTGTATATATATATATATATATATTGTATATATTGTATAATATATATATATATATATGTATAAATATATTGTATATGTATATATATATATATATATATATATCCACAAATTTCAATAGGGAACCCCTTCAGAAGTGGCTGACAGACATACATCCCCACCGAGATGGCGTCCACCAAAGAGTTTCTATTTACAATGTATACCTGGAAACTGAAACACACATTTATACATTAATGGGTCCATCAAGACAGTCTAGTCACAGGAAATGGTTGTTTGGGAACTCATGCTGAAATGGTTGTCTCAGGTTCCAAGATGTTCCAAGAACATATGTATGCATATATGTATGTGTGGGTTTAACAATTTGGGGTGGTTGCAAAGAGCAAGCAAAAAGGAAGCTGTTTATAGCAACTGAGCAGGGTAGGTGCGGTGGATGCCTAAACTATTGCAACTCTTGCCTGGAAACCGCCTAATTTCCCACAAAATGCCATGGATTTGTGGTTGAGTATGATGGGTTCACTTGCAAAATGGGATCAGGGCATCCACTGTACTTTTCTTTTTGCCTTGGTTTAAAGGGACACCAAAAACACAACCACCATTTTGTCGAATTACCCCCTTTTTGAGACAAATGCAACAACACATATAGATACACATTATTTTCATGATTCCAGTCATAATACTCACATAACTTACAAATATATGAGAACATGACCATGCATATGCATATGTGTAAATATATATGTGTGTAACCCCATATCTATACATACATATACAATTATAATATATATATATATATATTATCTATGTATATATATATATATATATGCATGTGCGTGCATGCAAACCCAAAAAACAAAGCGCCGGTCTTCGACCCTTTGACCGCCTCCACCTGCAAATCCTCCTCCGCCGCCGCTTGCGCATAGGCCGCCGCCAGCGCCGCGTAGCCCGCCGCCATGGCCTCCGCGTCCAAGGCGTCCAAGGGCCGCCTGGCGACGGAGTCGCGGTCCGTTTTCAAACCCTCCGCGCTGAGTGACGAACTCGTGGGCGAAATGGATTTTCCAACCTCAAGAAAAGATCAGGAAAACCTTAATAATTGGTGGCTTGAATGGGTAAATTTGGATTTGATGGTAAAACTGGTACCTCAAACTGGTACACTTAATTGGCAATTTGGGGATTTGAATTTGAACCCCAGTCTTTTGATGGTGAATGGGAAATTATTCTCAAATCAAAGCACCAGCTAGAGGAAAGCTAACCGTTGGTTTTTTGCTGCTTTTAAGCAGGACCTAGGGTCCGCTTGCCCCTTGCGCGTTTTTTCTTCCTAGCCGCACACCGCCCCATGCATTATCATGCATCAGGTCGCAGGTTTGGTCGAAACCTACCAGTTTTACCTTGGTTTTGAGGGAAGCCCAAAGGACACGTACCAGGTTGTGGCCCCCCCAAATGTGGCCATCCAGGTGTCTAATTTGGGAGAACCTCCCCAACCTTGGGGATGGTGGCACAAAGGGTTCTTTCCTGCAGACCGCTGAGCATGAACAGAACCAAGAAAACTAAAAACAGCAAACCAACATGCTAACAACAGTGAAGTCTGCTCTGCGGATTAGTATGGAACCCTCAAGCAATCCGAATCGCTAGAAAAAAAGCTTTCATTGAGAGGGCCCTGGTTTGCGTTCCATACTAATTTTCAGGAGAGTATTGGCCCAAGAAACTCAGAAGCCAGTGATGCACAAGCAGAGTGGTGGACAGGCCTGTGGGAAGGACTGTCGCTCACGCGCGAGCACTCAGTGAGAAGTGAGCGGGTTGATGCAACACAATGGTTTCCACAGCTTGAAGCTAGAGGTCTAATGTGGCATATAGAGCCTCTGAATGAGCAGCCTCTGCATGTCGTTTGTTTGGGACTTGGGATAGCCTAGGATCATACATCACTGGTATGTTACACAGGGAATGACGGACCTTGGACAGTCCGACTTGGTCAGAATGCATGCTGAAATGTCAGCTCCGACCTTTCGGTCGAATGCGCCTTTGCCCACTGGGCCTTTTGAAGCGCGGTTACTCCCAGGGTTCTGGGAAGATACTTTTCCTGGTGCCAGGGAACCTCCGCCTTGAGTCTTGTTCAGATCCAGCGACACTTGGCCGAGTTTGGTCATAAGACAAGGTTAGCCCAGTAGACTGTACTTTTTGGGGCGTGGGGCAGGTTTCTACATTTGGAGCCAAGCCCAATTAGCCTCTTTTTTTGTCCGTGCAGCAAGGGGGTCTGTTCGGGGTCTGACTCAACCTTACTACGGGAATTTGGATCATTTTCCTTCAAACTTTGCATTCGGCTCACCCGTTTTCAATCTTATAGGCACCATGTAAGCCACCGCAAGACACTAACTCTTGGAGTAGCTATGCAAACAAGGATGCCTCTGTGTACGGTCGCTTTGCCTAAGATATCTAGGGCACCCACCGTACAGCCTAGTACTGACTATATTGGTATTTAACGGTTACCGGATCGTGAGGACCGTGAAGTGTCTCCCCTTGGGGCTCGGCAACACCCTGGAAATCCACGCAGCCCAAGGGTATCTCTCTGCTCACGAAACCCACGGCAAAGGATTCGGTAAGCAACCCGAGCAAAAAGGTCCTCAGACCTTTGCGGGTTCAACGGAAAATCCGTTTGTTTCCAAAAGGCCTGTGCAAGAGTCCAAGCAAAGTGGTTAAAACGACTCTCATTTCCCAAGACAAGGAAGAAAGGCGCCTTCAGGGTCAGACCAAAACTTGGGTTGCTTTCTGCTCCCGCGCTTAAAAGTTCTACTTTCGGTGGTTTAATACGGAAAACCATTCTTTGGCAAAAAGTTGAAGTCGTAACATCCAAGCAACATGCACCAAAGAAAACTCATAGACCAGAAATCTTCGGTGCTGTAAATCCCCCAGCAAAAAGTTTCACTTTTTGCTGGTTGAGGGGAATCCAAAAAGCTAAAATCTAAAAATCCAACCCAACAGCAACAGAGTCAGGGTCAGACAACAAATCATGGCTTCGGATGGTTTCCACACGGCGCCTCTGCGTCGTCTTGGCAGCGGCCCGCAGCTTCGAGGGCCGCGGCGCGCCCTCAGCCGCGCCCGCCGCCGCGGCGTCGGCAGCGGTTTCGGCGGCTTCGGCGGCTTCGGCCGGGCGCTTGCCGTTGACGTTGGTGGGCTTCTCCTAGCGACGGACGGGCGCTGAAATGTATTTTTGGAAGTCTGGGTGAGTTGTGATATTCCACCAGCGTGAAATATGTTGGGAGGCTATTCCCCACATAAACCACCATTTGGGGTGAGGTCGTGTGAGGTCGCTATAATTCACCCAGTTCAAATGGGATTGGCACATACTCGCTGAGGTTTGGTTTTCGCTTGGCTGCTCTTGAAGACAACACTCCCAATTGCAGATTCAATTGTGGGTTTCTCCATCTACATTAAGCGAAGGGAAACCACCTATGGGGGGGTCCTGAATTGTCCAACGCATGGATTATTTTAACGGATTTGTCTCCAACATGAACTATGGAACCAAAGCACTGCGTTGTTTCCATCTAGCTTCCCTTGGACAACCCCAACAACGGTACCCTCAAAAGACCATTCATGGGCTATCCTTCAGGTTAACCTGAAGCCTAAACCCCTCTTTTGCAGAGAAAATGCCTCCAAAATAGGATTCCATGGTGGCAGGGCAGGGTGCAAAGGCTCAGAAAGCCCCAAATACCGCTAAGCAAATGAGTATCCTTCCTGGGCAAATAACCAAAACTCATAACAGGGTTCCCCCGGCTTTATAAAGGGGGTCCGCTAAATCAGCAAGTAAAACATGTCTACTGACCGGCGCAAAAGTATCCTTCAAAACCAACAAGCCAAGAATAGTATTGTTGCACCTGGCTTAATATCGGTAGCCTGAATTGTGTCAAGCTTCCTCGTCTTTTGTTTGACCTCCCCACCGATTCGGTACCGTAGTTGTGTCACCCCCTTGGTGTGACAGCTTGCCCCTACTTGTTTGTACTTTTGTGTAAAGAAGTGATCTTAAATTTGAGGGTTTGGGGACCACTTCAATAATGGAATTCCTAATGCTTGCCCGGCTTCTTCGCCCTTTTTATTTTGGCTGCCTTTTTTGGCCCGTGTTTTTTTTCTCTGGCAAAAAACAACTGGGGGGCCACAAGAGGCTCTGATTCTGTTTAATGTGACTGTTTTGGGGGCGTCGCTTTAATGTCCAATTTGTTTGAGGGGTTTACTGAAACTCCAAAATTAAAGCATTAGCTGTTTACTTTTACAGGGTGGTGCACCTAACCACAAAGGAGGGGGGTGCCCGCGTGAGCCAGTGATCTTATTTAGTTTGACACTGTTTGGGGAGTCGTTTTGGCTGTCAAGCTTTTTCGGGGTGGGTCAAATCTGGCACTAAATTTAGACTAGGCAATTCAAAAGAAACTACCGGGAATCTGTGAGTAAGACTTGGCAATACTAAATTTAGACTAGGCAATATAAAAGTAACTACCGGGAATCCAACAGTAAGCCCTGGCAATGGTAATTTTAGACTAGGAAACACTCAACTAAGCACTGGGAAGGTAAGTATGTCCTGGCAATACTCCATCTAGACTAGGCAATATTACACTAGGTTCTGGCAATACTGAACTAAGTAGTGGCAATTCAACAGGAAGTGCTGGCAATACAAAATTAAGAATTGGCTTGAGTCATCCAAGCTCGTTGCCAAACCTTTATTCAGGGGCCCTGAGCACTGTTTTGGCCGTTTGCGGGGGGAGAGAGAGGGGGTCCTACGGTATACAAGGTCCAACCACATGTCCAACATTAACTAGGTCATCCAGTAGAGAGGAGGAGAATGAGGGTACCCTTTTTTCTGTAGTCTATTTTAGTGGGGGAACCCTCCCCACAAAAAGAGTAAAAGGGCCTAGTTAAGCATCCCCTCTCCTTCACAATCTTCCGCTTCTGCTTGGGCCGCGCTTGCGGCTCGCCTTGCGGCACGCCCTGCGCTGGGGATGGCGCCGGAGCAGGTTTGACCGTCGCCGGCGTCGTCGGCGGTTTGACCGGCGCCGGCGGCTTCTTCACCTGGGTCCAAAATGGATGGGTAGCTGATGTCAACCGGGAAA